>CM060407.1:144701770-145301770 GCA_030545235.1 Helianthus tuberosus | reverse complement strand
TTTTAGTAGTCGTGCAGTAAACAAACTGGTGGTAAATGTCTTTGTGAAGAGCTTGTGTGAGAATCATGAATGCCTTCTTTTCTAACTCAAATTTCTTCTTATCATCATCAGACATAGTGCTGTAAGTTTCTGGATTAGATCCTGCAACTTCCAAATCATTGTCAAATGCGGTGAAGAAGCACATCCATAGATCTTGACCTTGCCCCTGAACATAAGTTCTCAGCCTTTCTTTCCACCATCCCCAATCATTGATGTGATTTAGCTTTGGCGGTTTTGTGCTTGTACCAGTTTCACTGTCGTTCCGCATCATAGCTTGAATGCTGTTGCTTTGATTTGTGACCAATGCCCATTGATTTGCAGTTATCATTGCAGCTTGAGGTGGGGCAATAGCCTGCATCCATGCAGTTTTGTTGAAATCTGACGTAGATTGCGTAGCTGATGATTGCGTAGCTGATGATTTTGGAGTCAAAGTTGTTTGAGTCCACGCAGTTGGATCCCACTGACCGTTTGTTCCCATTTTGTAAAGAAAATTAATATATTAAGTGAAAATTGATTTAAAATTGAAAAACAAGTTTTCCCTTTTTTAAAATATAATTTTCACAAACTATGTTAATATCTCGAAAGATAACAACCAGTCGAAGGATCCTTGATCGAAAGACCTGAAAAACACAAACTTGTTAAACTTAAACAGACTTGAATCGAAGGAAAAGAACTTGTTCGAAGGATCAACAGTGTTCGAAAGATCACTGTTGAGTTTCGAACAATGATTTCGAAAGACTCTCCAATCGAAGGATCCTTGTCTTTCGATTAAGACCTGTAGATCGATAGATATATCCTTCGAAAAGATTCCTTGGATCGAAAGATAAGTCACAGACTTCGAAGGATGTTCGAAAGATGATTATCTATCGAACCTCCTATGATCGAAAGATGATCTTTCGACTTCGAAGGATATCCTTCGATCTGCACTGACACAGTTGACAAAAGTTGACAGGTTGGTGAAAAGGTGATTGGTTGGTAAAAACTTTCGGCAGAAGGTATGTTCAGACCATACTTTCTGCCAACCCAGACTTGACTAATAAAATATTGCCTAAAAAGAAGGTTCTTATCCAGAAACCGGTCACCGGATTAAGCCGGAATTTGGCCGGAAATTACCAAACTTCTTAAAAACAAGTTTTTTAAAGTTACCCAACCCGTTCTTTAACACACCCGGTTAGTTTAGAACACGTTTTTACGTCAAGAACTGTGAGAAAAACACTAAAAACAGATGTTAAACCATGTGAGTTTTTGTCCAAACACTCCAAAGTCTTGTATAAACTCGGTTTTTAACAAGGAAAAGAGCCACGGCTCTGATACCACTTGTAGGTCCCTCGGAGGTTGAGGTTAAACCTTATCCTTGTTAAGTTTAACACACTAGCAAGTGCGGAATCCAAGCTAGAATGCAAACCGGTAGTTTATAATGAGAACACAAGCTACAAAGAGAAAGGTAGACACACAAGATATCAAAGTTTTCTCTTGTATTTCAGTGGACACGGTTACAGCCCTTGACCAAACTGAAAATACGCTCTCTACAAGACTAGGTTCACTCACACAATGAAGTGAACATATTACAACAGTATATATAACCTTCACAGCTCGTCTGGTCGAAGGATCAATTAGACTGATCGAAAGATCATCTATCGAGATACAACCTATCGAAGGATCCACATATACCTCGAAGGATGATATCCTTCGAGGTCCATCTATATCCATCGAAGGTTATCCTTCGAGCTCATCGAAGGATATAAACAATCCTTCGATGACTCATCCTTCGACACACATGACTTACAAACTTGTTCTAACTGTTTGACCAAGTCAAACCAGGAGGATGGTTGACTGGTCAAACTTACATTAAGCACACATATTAACACACCTAAGACGTAAACAAGACTAACAAAAGACATCGTTTTATATCATAACAAAATACAGACAAAGTACAGACACAAGTGCACCAACACCCGCGGCCATCCTTCTCTCTCTCCGTAATTAATTGTAGTGTCAGGTCTTGTACTAACACGGCCCCGTGCGTCAACGGCATGGCCTGTGGCCATTGTACTTGTTGTACTATCTCAGATTCTGTGAATCTTAGAGTTGACCACGCCCCGTGTTGCCTTAGCACGACCCCGTGTTGGTCTGTCAGGTTTGTCCTTTGCTGTTGTCTTTTTCTTCTGCAGAGAATCTTGACTGGGCACGACCCATGCCTGGAAGGCACGGCCCCGTGCCAAAGCTTCTGATCTTGCTATTTAGTTGGTTTGGATGTGGATACGGGCTTGGCGAGTTTTGTTAATCCTCCTTCTTTGTAATTATGTTGGTTTTTACTGTTATTTTTCTCCTTTTATGCGTTTAAGCTCTTTTGACCCTGTAAATCAAAAAGGAACAAAGAAACAAGCTTTTTCCAACATTAGTACCGAAAAAAGGTTTCTTCATATTGTGTAAATCTCTCTATCATCACATCTCACTGGCTACTTGAACTACTGTGACTCAGATACCACAAATTTTTTTATATTGCAACAATGCTTTAAATACTTAGTCAGTTACAAACGAGATAGTATGCAGAGCATGTAACACCCTGCTTCTTCGTACTTTCCATAATTAGAAGGTCTTGCTTGTAATTCTATTTTTGAATGTCTTGTGTTCTTGTAATCGTTCTTTTGTTGTAATCATTGTAAAATCAGAGACTTGGATCATAAATAAAATTCGTATTTCTTTAAATTTGTGTTATACATATTCCATACATGATCATACGCTTAATTTTGTGAAACAATTGATACATATTCATAATTCTTGGAAACTATGTGCCAAACTTGCAAATACGTGAAACTTACGAATAACACATCTTTTGATTGCATTCATACGCTTAAACATACTTCATTATACTTATTTATGTTTATTATACTTATTACATCCTTATAATATGCCTCTATATCATAAACAATCCTCAAAACACCTAAAAAACCTAAATAAGAAACTTAAGGGGGCCAAAATGTCAATATTGGAAACATAAACCACACCAGGCCATTCCCTGGTGAGCTGCGACTCGCCCAAGCCCAAGGCTTCGCGGGTCGCGAGCCAGTGGGATCCGGAAATAGCCTATTCAGCTCGTGTATTGGTCACTTCTTTCTTAGTTTTTGATTGGTTTAAGGTGTGTTTCTTGCATTTAAACCTCACCAACCCAACCCTAATCCATCCCCTATAAAACCCAAGCCTCCTCCAAGCATTTTTCACTTTCTAAACACTCTCTAATCACTCTCAAACTCACTAAAATCGCAGCTGAATCCAGGAGACAAGATAGATTCATAACATCTTACATAAGTGAGCATAACTCACTCATTTCTTACCATTTTGCTTTGATTCGTTTCCTACTTACTTGGATTGACCTTAGGAACATTTCCATAGGTTTTACATGGAAAACCAAGGTCTGGAATGTCACCAAGGTCTGTTTTTGATTCAAACTTTGTTAAACTTAGTTAAACTTGAGTTATCTCATCTCAAACCTATGTCCTTATGCTCATAACCATGTCTATGGTTAGTTGATCTTAAAAACAAGGTTGAGACATGTAAAATCAGAGGTGTAAACCTCACAAACTTTCTGTTTTGTTTAGGGTTTTTACCCACAAGTAGTGTTCAAGCTTGAAGCTTGATGTTTGTGTGACTATAGGACAAGCTTGGGCTATCCTACTAAAAATCAACACATTACTTGATGATTTCTTCAATTAGTTGTAATTATTTCCTTCTTATCGTATGTTCATGACTCTCCTTGAATGTTCATAACATCAAGTGTAGTGGTGAACACCTAGAGGTACCTAAATGGAAGACTTGTTCCTCCTACCTCCTACATGACTTGTATGACAAACAAAGAGGTTCCTAAATGGGGCATTCATCCTCCTACCTCATGCTTGACCTATATGACAACATGAACATTATATAATACTTATATATTATCCAAATAATTGAACCTTTGATGATGAATTAGTGTTCATTTGCCAAAGTACTAGAATACATCATCTTAGACATAATAACTTGTTTAATTCTAATGGGTATTCTGCCTATTAAAAATTCTAACCCTTGGGGTTTCATAGTGTCAAAAAAGTATTATATGACTAGATGATTACTTTTCCATATGTTATTTTCATGTAAATTTAAATATCTGAATCTATAATCTTTCGATAGAATCTCCATACTCATCCACCTATGTTTCTTCGTGTAGAAGGACAAGGTGCTCCAAACTAATCTACCAACAACTCTCGCGGATTCACAAGTGGAAAGGTTGCAAAACCATGAGTATACTCGAACCCCTTTTTACGTTTACCACTTTTGGGGTGTAACATGTTACATTATAAAACTACACTCAAACTTTAATCTTTATGCATGCACAAAACAATCCAAATACATGAATGCTATGTTGTTATACTTGATACAAATACTTGGGTGATTCTTTTGTGATACAATAGTCATTAGCTTTATACGAGCCTCTATTTAACATGTATAGTGTTATAGGATTAACGCACCACCCGTGAACGAGAGGTCATGTTAAATTTCATTCTTTATTGCGTAAACAGAGGGTTGACTAGAAATATTGCATGCCTTGTTATGTTGATCTTGAATAACCTAACTTGCCATGTGGATTCGTTTTTAAACTTTTATACTTATCCTTATTCTTAAACTTGTATACTCGCCTTTGCTTTTCCATTGAACTTTATTTTAAACATGTTACAAGTTGAGGATGACGATGCTATGAAATGAAGTAGGAATGATGCCTAGATACACATTTAGACGTCTTAGGTTAAAATGTTGTATCAAATTTTGTTCTTATTGTTATGTATTTCCGTTAAGCTTGTTGTTATTTGAAAATTCCATGTAATGTTTGGCAATTGATTTATGAAATGAAAACGGTTTGAATTAAATATTGTCACCAATAGTGTTATGAAGTCTCTTGCAATCTCGTACTCGTCCCACTCCGATGATTCTGCCATTGGTTGGGGTGTGACAGATTGGTATCAGAGCCATAACTATAGGGAATTAGGTAGAATTGCCATGTTCGACCTAGTCTATAGTATTTACCTTATTTTTGACCATTCTTGATTCATGCTTAAAATGTTATTCTTCCTACTTTGCTTCTTTTTCTTCTTTTTGGTCTTAATGCTTACATAATGTCTTTCCTAAGACATTTTACACAATACACTTGAAGACTTGAAGACACTCTTTATACAAAAGAGACGAGTTTACCAAAATAGGCATGAAACCCACAATTTGGCGAACGACTCTCATTCCGCTTATTCTTTATTTTGCACGAAATTACACCATTAAGTTAGGAGTGAAATCCACATCTTAATGGTAAATTTACAATTCAAACTCTAGTGGACCCTCGTCAAAGTGTCGAAATTAAATTTTGACCCGACGAGTACCAACCACATGAGGGTACGAAATCGTCAAGTTAGGGGTGAAACCAGCATCTTGTCGATTAAGTCCCATTCCTCGATTTTCAATCTCGTCAAAGTTTCGATTGTTTCGATAGATTAGAGACGTGTAGTAACTGGAAGGGTAAGATACCGTTAATCGCTTCTCGACGAGAGTATCTTACCTATAGGCCAACGCACGTTTCTCTAATTTGAAAGGACTTTCGATTCACTTTGGAGTAGTCTACGTTTCTCTACCCGAAACAATCCTATGTTTTATGAGCCTCTCTTTTATGTGATTCAATTTATATGTGATTTTATACTTGTTACCTCGTTCATTTCAAAACCGTTACACAATTTGCATGTCTCGCACAATCAAAAACAATAATAATTCTCGTGAACAAACTAAATTTATACTCTTTTACGCATTCATACGAGTGCTACTCTCGTCACAGACGAGTGCTACTCTCGTGCACCCTAAGTCTCGTAGTGTCTTTTCTAGACTCATGTAAACCGTTTCAGGTAGTGGATGTCGCGGGACGTTTTATGCAATGAAAACTCTTTGAAAATTGTTTTCGTGAAAGGATCCTAGAGATTGTAGACTAGACTCGAGAAGGAATCCTGGTTCACTACAATCGCAGCTCTGATACCAATCTGTCACACCCCTTTCTGCGACGGAAACACGAGGTGTGATCATGAAAGGTTCTCATTGCATACGAAAGGTAAACATGCTACATGCTCGTAAAAATACTTCAAATACCATAATTTGAAAACATAAGTTTAGCGTTTACATCGCTAAGTCGCATAAAACATTGTCTTAAAAGTTTACAACTTTATTTAAAGAAAAACATAAGCGACATCCAAGAGCATAAGCAAGACCGCGCGCACATCCATCCTAGTTACCTGAAATACATGTGAGTTTTGGAAAAACGTCAACATAATGTTGGTGTGAATTCATGCAGTTTTGTATTTCACGTTTGTATACTTTGTATGAAAACATAGTTTGTGAATAAATCAAGTTTTCATATATAAATCCAGTTTCATGTGTACACCACGTATTCAAATTCTTCTTGAGTACCCCACGTACTCAAGTATAATTCCCATTTTCTTGAGTACCCCACGTACTTCAAGTATAATACAAGCTTTTCTTGAGTACACCACGTACTCAAGTATTCATCAATTTTTAGTATGGTACGAATTTTTATGTAAATAAAGTATTCCTGTAAGTATCAGGATTGTTAATGGGTTGCAAAGCCATTAACATGTGACACGACATAGGAAGTCACCAAACCTTAGGCATTTAATTGGTATATTCTGAGACACAAAAGAACTACTCGATTCTCGCCCTCACCGAGACTGTGGCTGCCCGGCACCCGTTAGATCTAACCTTTTGTTCTGCGGTCTAGGTATATTGTTGATTAATGGTGCTTCTGTACCCTATTCGTGACACGATTTCTCGCATCATTTCTCATAACGCCTCATACTTGGTTCTCGTTCTCACCAAGTGCGCTTCTCGTATTCTTATATCTCGTCACACTTGGTTCTCGTTCTCACCAAGTGTGCTTCTTATTTTCTCATATCTCGTCACACTTGGTTCTCGTTCTCACCAAGTGTGCTTCTTATTATCATACCAATTGTAAACATAGTAATATTTGTACATGTATTTCACCCCCGAAGTTATAAAACTGAAAACAGTTAAAAGAAAGGGGGAGCATGAACTCACAACTTTGCGTTCCTTGCGTCGTAAACTTCACCGGATTTGCTTAATTAACGTCGTAACCTATACGCGTTTTCTTAACGTTAGTCACTAGACTTGTATCGCACAAGTACAGTCACGCTCTTTGGTGTATATATTCTTGTGTTAAAAATATTTTATATTTTTAACTAAGTATCTTACTTATATTATTTTCTCTAAAATTAATATAAGTATCTCGTGTTTTGCACTTTGCACCCGAATTATGTATCTTGTATGTTGTATGTGTATTTTTATATTTATACTCCTCATGAGTATTTAGTGTATTTTTAAGTCTTAATACACTAGCACGTATAACACATACTTTATACACTTAGCACAAAAGTTGGTGATAAAATAATATATATTTTTCTCTCAAAGATATACATGCTTATATCCATTTTTATTCTTGAAGAAATCCTCATTTCTTATCACCAAAAATTAGGGAAACCTTGGTAATACTCTTAAATACATTTTTAGGGAATAAGTTTCTCAAAAACTTATATTTTTCTAATGTCAAAATTTATAAAAATTTTGACAGAGTTTCCCCTAAAAATGGAGGTTTCCCATGTTTTCAAAACATGTGTTTATTTTCTTTTTAAATCGTCAACAATCATCAACAACAATTATCAACAATAATCATCAACAATAATCACTAATTTCTCCATTTCATGAACTTGAATATTTACAAAAATGTGTAGTAACTTACTAGCGCATTTAGTAAGTCTTTCCATCTCTAAAAATAAAATCATTATCTCGAAAACTTTATTTTTTTTTTAAAGAATATGAAGTTTTGCAACTTCTAGTCGGTATTTACGAAAATATTTCTTGGTTAAATCCTTTCGTTACACAAGTGTCTACACACTTTTTGGTTCTCAAAAATGTCTTTATTTTGAGTAAGATCCGGCTTTTTAAACATGATTTCATCATACACTTGGTTCTTCAAAAATACCACTTGTAGATCCGTAGATCTACTAGTTTAGAACTCCATTTCATAAGAAAAATCGTTTTTACATAAGTTCATGTTTGTGAGTGAAAGGGTTCGTCATCTAGTTATTTTTACACTAAACATAGTGCTAGTTCATGTTCCATGAACATGACCTAGCGTGGTTAGATGACGATCCGTTCCCCTACTAGCATCCAACAATAATAAATAATCATAACAAAACAAGATCCAAGAGTTTTACACTAATATTTACTCATTCACCACTTTGTTCATCATTTTTAGTAGACTTTAAACTTTGATCTCTAGTGTTCATATTTTTTACCCGTTAAATCTCTTATTAACCACTTTAAACATGAACAAGAAGATGTTTAGAGTCACTTACTACTAGCTCGTGGCTAGGGAAGAAACTAGACGAAAAACGGGTGGTTAATAGCGTTGTGGTGAGGTCCTTGGCAAACCGTAAGCACCGAGCTTCCTTATGCGTGATCCTTCACACTTGAGTGTATGTAAAATAACAAGATCAAATTTGAAATGGATGGTGGGTGGGTGCTTGGTGGTCGGCCGAGAATCAAGGCAAGAGGGAAAGAAGAAAGAATTTTTGTAAGTGGTGAAGTAATGAATTAGTGATCTCACATGCAATTATAATATCCATCCTCCTCCATTATCCAATAGATTTTGTGTTGTTTAGATACTAAACAAAGTGAATAAAATAATCACCAAATGTAAGGGTATGTCCCCTACATGGGACCGATCGGACTAAGGGGGTGGGGTAATTGGTTCCATTTCAACTAGTTTAGCTAAGTTAATTTTAGTTTAGTTAGGAAATAAAATTAATTACTAGTGTGTTGTAATTTATAACGGGCGTTAGGGTATTCGGGGACCATAACTGGCTCAGAAAAAGAAAAAAAATGTTATTGAAAATATTTTTATGCTCCGGGTAAAGTCCGGTTGTTCGGTTAGATACCGATTCGTTAAAGTGTTAAATCACACTTTTTAGTGTCTTTTAAGTATCCTTTTGTAACACTTTCGATTCCCGACACTTAGGGAAATATTCTGACTGAAAAATTATATTTTCTGCATAATATTCGCGTGCTAAAAGCTGAATTATTGCTGAATTATACAAAATTCTGCACTCAAAGTGCGTTTCGGGTGCTTTTTAGTGCTTATTTTTGCTTTCGTATAGTATATATATTAAACCCTTGTATGTAATCTTGGGTTTTAATGTAATCTTGTCGTTGGACCTACACCTAGGCCTCAATTCTAATGTCTGACTGCTTTCTGCAGTTCTGTTGACACATTGTGTCTTACCGGTGAGTTTACTATTATTTCTGACGCAACGCTCTCGTTTATGCATAAAGCAATATTTTTGTAGTATACAACGTGCATGAATTCACTTGTTTAGTATGTGTTCAGACATTGCTGACAATTAAGCACATAATTGCAGTCATTAAATAATGGTTAAAGTGTACGGAAATTACCAGTTTGGTGCCAGTTGTCACAGTCTCCCCCCGTTAAAAGAATTTCGTCCCGAAATTCAGGCTGAACTAACTCTCGCTGGAGTCTTCTTGAATAGGTGGGGATACTTTTCTTTGAACTGGTCTTCACGTTCCCATGTGTACTCAGGTCCGTGCTTAGAGCTCCAACGTACTTTCACAAGTTTTACGCTGCTCCTCCTGGTCTTGTTGACTTTCCAGTCGGTAACCTCAACGGGTTGTTCTGTGAATCGGAGGGCGTCATCAATATGCACTTCATCCATCGGGATGATCACGTTTTCTTGTGTTGGACTCTTCTTGAGGTTGGATACATGGAACGTATCATGTACTCCATTAAGTTCTTCCGGTAATTCCAACTTGTATGCCACGGTACCAATTCTTCTTAATATTCTGAATGGTCCGATGTATCGTGGATTCAGCTTTCCACGTTTTCCGAATCTGACTACGCCCTTCCAAGGTGAGACTTTTAACAACACTTTGTCTCCCACCTTGAATTCTACTGATTTTCTTTTCGAATCAGCGTAGCTCTTTTGTCGATCTCGAGCCGCCTTAATGCGCTCTCGGATCTGCGCAATCTTGTCGGTTGTCTCTTGTACAAGTTCAGGACCAACCATATGTTTATCTCCGGCATCTGCCCAACATAGGGGCGATCGGCATTTGCGGCCATACAGAGCTTCAAACGGCGCGACTTTTATGCTCGTATGATAACTATTATTGTAGGAGAACTCAACTAAAGGTAGATGAGTATCCCAGCTACCGCCCAGATCCATGACACATGCGCGAAGCATATCTTCTAGCGTTTGTATAGTCCGTTCGCTCTGGCCGTCCGTTTGTGGATGGAATGCCGTGCTTAGATCTAACTGAGATCCAAAGGCTTCCTGAAATGATTGCCAGATTCTTGAGACAAAGCGTCCATCTCTGTCTGAAATGATTGAGATAGGCACTCCATAACGTGCCACAATTTCCTTTAAGTATATCTCTGCAAGCTTTCCAGTGCTGTCTTTTTCTCGGATCGGTAGGAAGTGTGCAGACTTCGTTAATCGATCAACTATTACCCATATCATATCGTGCCCTCTCGGGGTCCTGGGTAATTTCGTTATGAAGTCCATTGAGATTTGTTCCCACTTCCACACGGGAATCTATGGTTGTTGTAGTAGGCCGGACGGTTTCTGATATTCGGCCTTAACCTTAGCACAGGTTAGGCATTTTCCAACATAGAAAGCAACGTCGCTTTTGAGTCCTGGCCACCAATAATATTCTTTCAAGTCTTGATACATTTTGTCCGATCCTGGATGGATTGAATATCTCGATTTGTGGGCTTCATCAAGGATGACTTCTCGCATGCCACCATAGAATGGAACCCAAATACGCTTCTTGAAGTATATGGCTCCCTCTTCGTTTGGCACCTCTACATACCCCGTAGGTATTCAGCTTTACGGTTCTCTCCTTTAAGAGCTTCTTGTTGTGCATCACGAATGCGTGCAGTGAGGTTCGTTCGAATGGTCATTTCTAACGCTCGAACCCTTAGGGTCTTAACCCTTTCTTTTCGGCTCAACGCGTCCGCTACAACGTTTGCCTTTCCAGGATGGTACTTGATCTCACAGTCGTAATCATTCAGCAGCTCGACCCAACGTTGCTGGCGCATATTCAATTCCTTCTGATCAAATATGTGTTGTAAGCTTTTGTGATCTGTGAAAATTGTACATCGAGTACCATATAAATAATGTCGCCAGATCTTCAGGGCGAATACCACTGCGCCCAGCTCCAGTTCGTGAGTGGTATAGTTTCTTTCATGAACCTTTAATTGTCTCGAAGCGTAAGCGATGAGTTTTTGGCGTTGCATGAGCACGCAACCCAAGCCTTGTCGTGAGGCGTCGCAGTATACCACGAAGTCTTCAGTACCTTCGGGTAATTATAGTATTGGTGCATCGCATAGCTTGTTTTTAAGTAGCTGAAAGGCTTCTTCCTGTTTGTGACCCCAGTCGTATTTCTTGTCTTTCTGTGTAAGGGTCGTTAGCGGTTGAGCTTCAGTTGGAGAAATTCTCAATGAATCGCCGATAATAGCCCGGTAACGCGCATGTGTCATGGATCTTGGAATAGTAGCTTGATCCTTGCAGTTGATCAAATAAGTCATCAATCCTCGGTAACGGGTACCGATTCTTGATAGTGAGCTTGTTCAGTTCCCTGTAATCGATACACATCCGCAGTGATCCATCCTTCTTCTTCACGAATAATACTTGAGCTCCCCAGGGTGAGAAGCTTGGCCTTATAAATCCTTTATCCAACAACTCCTGGAGTTGTGTAGATAATTCTTGCATTTCGGAAGATGCAAGTCGATAGGGTGCCTTGGCTACAGGAGCGGCTCCTGGAACCAAGTCTATATGAAATTCGACTTGTCGTTGCGGAGGTAGTCCTGGCAGATCTTCGGGAAAAACATCAGGGAATTCCTTCACCACAGGAATGTCTTCGAGTTTTGACTCCTCAGCCTTCTTGTCTATAACGTGTGCTAGGAAAGCGACACATCCTTTCCTTAAGCACTTCTGTGCCTTCATGCAACTGATGATTCGAAGAGGTGCGTCTCGTTTTTCTCCATGCACGATGAGAGTTTCACCATTCGCTAAAGGGATGCGAATGATTTTCTCATGACAAATAACTTCAGCTTTGTTCTTGGACAACCAGTCCACCCGACTACTACATCAAAGGTACCCAATTGAATAGGTAGGAGGTCGATGCTAAATCTTCGTTTACCAAGTTCTAGTGTGCAGCCTCTAACAACTTCGCCCGATTCAACGAGTTTACCATTGGCTAGTTCTATGGAAAAAGGAATTTCTAATCTACTAGATTCTATTTCGAGTATGCGTTTAAATTCCACAGACATGAAGCTATAATCGGCGCCAGTGTCAAATAATATGGATGCAAAGTGATTGTTAATGAGAAACGTACCGGTGACCACATTAGGGTCCTCGCGTGATTACTTTGCTCCAATCACAAATGCTTGAGCCTGAGCATTGTTTCCTTCTGGGCAGTCCTTCATGAAATGATCATTGCTTCCACACTTGAAGCATCCTTGGTTCCGCCCTTTACCGTTACTATTCTTGTTAACAGCACCATTTCCATTCCGGTTCTTTCCTTTTCCCCAACAGTCTTCTGTTTGATGACCCAATTTACCACATTTGTCGCACCTTGGAATGCGACAAGCTCCATCATGATGATACTTACATTTTTGACATCTAGGCATGGAGCCTTGGTATGCTTTGGTTGCATGGGTTTTCGCCTCCAGAGTCGGGTTAGCGTCTCGCTTCTTGCTGAAACTCTTGTTGTTACGAGTTGCTTGGTTCAAACTTGTATGCTTTCTCTTTTTGTCGCCGGACGACTCAGCATGTGTCTCGGTCTTCTCTGTTGGGTTCAGTGATAACTTCTACATACGAACACAATCTTCACTCAGGCTGACAGCCAGAGTTACAGCCTCAGTGATTGTTTGTGGTTTGGCCGACGTCACCATGCCACGAAACTCTGGGGCCAGTCCCCAAATGTAGCGTTCAACGCGCTTGAATTCGGGAGTCACCATGTAGGGAAGCACTCTAGACAGATCGTGGAACCTTCGAGTATAACCATTAATGTCAGCACCTTCCATAGTCAAGTGCCAGAACTCCGTTTCCAACCTTTGGAGTTCAACGCTAGAGCAATACTTCTCTCTCATTCTTTCCTTCAGTTCCTCCCAAGTTAGGCCATAAGCGGCATCGTCACCCAAGGTTTGGGCCTGCAGGTTCCACCAAGTCAGAGCTTCATCGACAAACAACCCAATGGCAAAAGTGACTTGCTGGTCCGCGGTACACTTGCTCATGCGGATGGTAGCTTCAGTCTTCTCCGTCCAGCGTACAAAGGCTACTGCACCTCCCGTGCCGTCATAGTTCATCGGCTTGTAGTCGAGGAACTGCTTGAAAGTGCAGCCTGGAATTGTTTCAACCAATTCACATGTGAGCAATCGTAGAAATAATGAAACAAAGACCATTCATAAATTTCTCCATGCTTAGTAAATCGTCTTAAGGTTACCTTGAGCTGCATTGCCTCCAGACGAATCTCCATTCCCATTACGCCTAGCGTTGCTTGGTCCTCCACTGTCTTGAGTACGGTTTGCCTCGTACTGGGCAATAGCAGCGGAGATCCTTTCTTCCAGTAGAGCATTCAGCTCCTCAGCAGTTCTTGGCAGTGGGGGAGGAGGAGGTTGGTCGTCATTGCGAGCATTCACAGCTTTCCTGGGTGCCATATTCTGACAGAACATAACACAACAGGGTTAATTACTTGTTTGATATCGTCATACTAGACAGTAGTATTATATATATATTCACAGGTATACACCACATAAGTGACATCAAACAATTATTACTCTAGCAGAGTACGTAGTAGGCTTGCACTGAGGGAATCTACACGTGACAAGACTTGCTGTGGTTTCTGTGCACTGAATTCCATAATTATGTATGCATCCATAATTACGTAACTCCTTGCACAGTCTGCACAGTTCGTCTCATCCTCGTATTTCTTCCTTCAGATGGGCCATCGCTTTCAGGTAAAGTCACGTATAGTTGTGACATTTCTACTTCTAGTACATTCTAATTATCACACATTATTGCAATTAACTCTCAGTCACAGACGAGTGCTACTCTCGTGCACCCTAAGTCTCGTAGTGTCTTTTCTAGACTCATGTAAACCGTTTCAGGTAGTGGATGTCGCGGGACGTTTTATGCAATGAAAACTCTTTGAAAATTGTTTTCGTGAAAGGATCCTAGAGATTGTAGACTAGACTCGAGAAGGAATCCTGGTTCACTACAATCGCAGCTCTGATACCAATCTGTCACACCCCTTTCTGCGACGGAAACACGAGGTGTGATCATGAAAGGTTCTCATTGCATACGAAAGGTAAACATGCTACATGCTCGTAAAAATACTTCAAATACCATAATTTGAAAACATAAGTTTAGCGTTTACATCGCTAAGTCGCATAAAACATTGTCTTAAAAGTTTACAACTTTATTTAAAGAAAAACATAAGCGACATCCAAGAGCATAAGCAAGACCGCGCGCACATCCATCCTAGTTACCTGAAATACATGTGAGTTTTGGAAAAACGTCAACATAATGTTGGTGTGAATTCATGCAGTTTTGTATTTCACGTTTGTATACTTTGTATGAAAACATAGTTTGTGAATAAATCAAGTTTTCATATATAAATCCAGTTTCATGTGTACACCACGTATTCAAATTCTTCTTGAGTACCCCACGTACTCAAGTATAATTCCCATTTTCTTGAGTACCCCACGTACTTCAAGTATAATACAAGCTTTTCTTGAGTACACCACGTACTCAAGTATTCATCAATTTTTAGTATGGTACGAATTTTTATGTAAATAAAGTATTCCTGTAAGTATCAGGATTGTTAATGGGTTGCAAAGCCATTAACATGTGACACGACATAGGAAGTCACCAAACCTTAGGCATTTAATTGGTATATTCTGAGACACAAAAGAACTACTCGATTCTCGCCCTCACCGAGACTGTGGCTGCCCGGCACCCGTTAGATCTAACCTTTTGTTCTGCGGTCTAGGTATATTGTTGATTAATGGTGCTTCTGTACCCTATTCGTGACACGATTTCTCGCATCATTTCTCATAACGCCTCATACTTGGTTCTCGTTCTCACCAAGTGCGCTTCTCGTATTCTTATATCTCGTCACACTTGGTTCTCGTTCTCACCAAGTGTGCTTCTTATTTTCTCATATCTCGTCACACTTGGTTCTCGTTCTCACCAAGTGTGCTTCTTATTATCATACCAATTGTAAACATAGTAATATTTGTACATGTATTTCACCCCCGAAGTTATAAAACTGAAAACAGTTAAAAGAAAGGGGGAGCATGAACTCACAACTTTGCGTTCCTTGCGTCGTAAACTTCACCGGATTTGCTTAATTAACGTCGTAACCTATACGCGTTTTCTTAACGTTAGTCACTAGACTTGTATCGCACAAGTACAGTCACGCTCTTTGGTGTATATATTCTTGTGTTAAAAATATTTTATATTTTTAACTAAGTATCTTACTTATATTATTTTCTCTAAAATTAATATAAGTATCTCGTGTTTTGCACTTTGCACCCGAATTATGTATCTTGTATGTTGTATGTGTATTTTTATATTTATACTCCTCATGAGTATTTAGTGTATTTTTAAGTCTTAATACACTAGCACGTATAACACATACTTTATACACTTAGCACAAAAGTTGGTGATAAAATAATATATATTTTTCTCTCAAAGATATACATGCTTATATCCATTTTTATTCTTGAAGAAATCCTCATTTCTTATCACCAAAAATTAGGGAAACCTTGGTAATACTCTTAAATACATTTTTAGGGAATAAGTTTCTCAAAAACTTATATTTTTCTAATGTCAAAATTTATAAAAATTTTGACAGAGTTTCCCCTAAAAATGGAGGTTTCCCATGTTTTCAAAACATGTGTTTATTTTCTTTTTAAATCGTCAACAATCATCAACAACAATTATCAACAATAATCATCAACAATAATCACTAATTTCTCCATTTCATGAACTTGAATATTTACAAAAATGTGTAGTAACTTACTAGCGCATTTAGTAAGTCTTTCCATCTCTAAAAATAAAATCATTATCTCGAAAACTTTATTTTTTTTTTAAAGAATATGAAGTTTTGCAACTTCTAGTCGGTATTTACGAAAATATTTCTTGGTTAAATCCTTTCGTTACACAAGTGTCTACACACTTTTTGGTTCTCAAAAATGTCTTTATTTTGAGTAAGATCCGGCTTTTTAAACATGATTTCATCATACACTTGGTTCTTCAAAAATACCACTTGTAGATCCGTAGATCTACTAGTTTAGAACTCCATTTCATAAGAAAAATCGTTTTTACATAAGTTCATGTTTGTGAGTGAAAGGGTTCGTCATCTAGTTATTTTTACACTAAACATAGTGCTAGTTCATGTTCCATGAACATGACCTAGCGTGGTTAGATGACGATCCGTTCCCCTACTAGCATCCAACAATAATAAATAATCATAACAAAACAAGATCCAAGAGTTTTACACTAATATTTACTCATTCACCACTTTGTTCATCATTTTTAGTAGACTTTAAACTTTGATCTCTAGTGTTCATATTTTTTACCCGTTAAATCTCTTATTAACCACTTTAAACATGAACAAGAAGATGTTTAGAGTCACTTACTACTAGCTCGTGGCTAGGGAAGAAACTAGACGAAAAACGGGTGGTTAATAGCGTTGTGGTGAGGTCCTTGGCAAACCGTAAGCACCGAGCTTCCTTATGCGTGATCCTTCACACTTGAGTGTATGTAAAATAACAAGATCAAATTTGAAATGGATGGTGGGTGGGTGCTTGGTGGTCGGCCGAGAATCAAGGCAAGAGGGAAAGAAGAAAGAATTTTTGTAAGTGGTGAAGTAATGAATTAGTGATCTCACATGCAATTATAATATCCATCCTCCTCCATTATCCAATAGATTTTGTGTTGTTTAGATACTAAACAAAGTGAATAAAATAATCACCAAATGTAAGGGTATGTCCCCTACATGGGACCGATCGGACTAAGGGGGTGGGGTAATTGGTTCCATTTCAACTAGTTTAGCTAAGTTAATTTTAGTTTAGTTAGGAAATAAAATTAATTACTAGTGTGTTGTAATTTATAACGGGCGTTAGGGTATTCGGGGACCATAACTGGCTCAGAAAAAGAAAAACAATGTTATTGACAATATTTTTATGCTCCGGGTAAAGTCCGGTTGTTCGGTTAGATACCGATTCGTTAAAGTGTTAAATCACACTTTTTAGTGTCTTTTAAGTATCCTTTTGTAACACTTTCGATTCCCGACACTTAGGGAAATATTCTGACTGAAAAATTATATTTTCTGCATAATATTCGCGTGCTAAAAGCTGAATTATTGCTGAATTATACAAAATTCTGCACTCAAAGTGCGTTTCGGGTGCTTTTTAGTGCTTATTTTTGCTTTCGTATAGTATATATATTAAACCCTTGTATGTAATCTTGGGTTTTAATGTAATCTTGTCGTTGGACCTACACCTAGGCCTCAATTCTAATGTCTGACTGCTTTTTGCAGTTCTGTTGACACATTGTGTCTTACCGGTGAGTTTACTATTATTTCTGACGCAACGCTCTCGTTTATGCATAAAGCAATATTTTTGTAGTATACAACGTGCATGAATTCACTTGTTTAGTATGTGTTCAGACATTGCTGACAATTAAGCACATAATTGCAGTCATTAAATAATGGTTAAAGTGTACGGAAATTACCAGTTTGGTGCCAGTTGTCACAGTCTCCCCCCGTTAAAAGAATTTCGTCCCGAAATTCAGGCTGAACTAACTCTCGCTGGAGTCTTCTTGAATAGGTGGGGATACTTTTCTTTGAACTGGTCTTCACGTTCCCATGTGTACTCAGGTCCGTGCTTAGAGCTCCAACGTACTTTCACAAGTTTTACGCTGCTCCTCCTGGTCTTGTTGACTTTCCAGTCGGTAACCTCAACGGGTTGTTCTGTGAATCAGAGGGCGTCATCAATATGCACTTCATCCATCGGGATGATCACGTTTTCTTGTGTTGGACTCTTCTTGAGGTTGGATACATGGAACGTATCATGTACTCCATTAAGTTCTTCCGGTAATTCCAACTTGTATGCCACGGTACCAATTCTTCTTAATATTCTGAATGGTCCGATGTATCGTGGATTCAGCTTTCCACGTTTTCCGAATCTGACTACGCCCTTCCAAGGTGAGACTTTTAACAACACTTTGTCTCCCACCTTGAATTCTACTGATTTTCTTTTCGAATCAGCGTAGCTCTTTTGTCGATCTCGAGCCGCCTTAATGCGCTCTCGGATCTGCGCAATCTTGTCGGTTGTCTCTTGTACAAGTTCAGGACCAACCATATGTTTATCTCCGGCATCTGCCCAACATAGGGGCGATCGGCATTTGCGGCCATACAGAGCTTCGAACGGCGCGACTTTTATGCTCGTATGATAACTATTATTGTAGGAGAACTCAACTAAAGGTAGATGAGTATCCCAGCTACCGCCCAGATCCATGACACATGCGCGAAGCATATCTTCTAGCGTTTGTATAGTCCGTTCGCTCTGGCCGTCCGTTTGTGGATGGAATGCCGTGCTTAGATCTAACTGAGATCCAAAGGCTTCCTGAAATGATTGCCAGATTCTTGAGACAAAGCGTCCATCTCTGTCTGAAATGATTGAGATAGGCACTCCATAACGTGCCACAATTTCCTTTAAGTATATCTCTGCAAGCTTTCCAGTGCTGTCTTTTTCTCGGATCGGTAGGAAGTGTGCAGACTTCGTTAATCGATCAACTATTACCCATATCATATCGTGCCCTCTCGGGGTCCTGGGTAATTTCGTTATGAAGTCCATTGAGATTTGTTCCCACTTCCACACGGGAATCTATGGTTGTTGTAGTAGGCCGGACGGTTTCTGATATTCGGCCTTAACCTTAGCACAGGTTAGGCATTTTCCAACATAGAAAGCAACGTCGCTTTTGAGTCCTGGCCACCAATAATATTCTTTCAAGTCTTGATACATTTTGTCCGATCCTGGATGGATTGAATATCTCGATTTGTGGGCTTCATCAAGGATGACTTCTCGCATGCCACCATAGAATGGAACCCAAATACGCTTCTTGAAGTATATGGCTCCCTCTTCGTTTGGCACCTCTACATACCCCGTAGGTATTCAGCTTTACGGTTCTCTCCTTTAAGAGCTTCTTGTTGTGCATCACGAATGCGTGCAGTGAGGTTCGTTCGAATGGTCATTTCTAACGCTCGAACCCTTAGGGTCTTAACCCTTTCTTTTCGGCTCAACGCGTCCGCTACAACGTTTGCCTTTCCAGGATGGTACTTGATCTCACAGTCGTAATCATTCAGCAGCTCGACCCAACGTTGCTGGCGCATATTCAATTCCTTCTGATCAAATATGTGTTGTAAGCTTTTGTGATCTGTGAAAATTGTACATCGAGTACCATATAAATAATGTCGCCAGATCTTCAGGGCGAATACCACTGCGCCCAGCTCCAGTTCGTGAGTGGTATAGTTTCTTTCATGAACCTTTAATTGTCTCGAAGCGTAAGCGATGAGTTTTTGGCGTTGCATGAGCACGCAACCCAAGCCTTGTCGTGAGGCGTCGCAGTATACCACGAAGTCTTCAGTACCTTCGGGTAATTATAGTATTGGTGCATCGCATAGCTTGTTTTTAAGTAGCTGAAAGGCTTCTTCCTGTTTGTGACCCCAGTCGTATTTCTTGTCTTTCTGTGTAAGGGTCGTTAGCGGTTGAGCTTCAGTTGGAGAAATTCTCAATGAATCGCCGATAATAGCCCGTTAGCGGTGCTTTTTAGTGCTTTTTTTTGCTTTCGTATAGTATATATATTAAACCCTTGTATGTAATCTTGGGTTTTAATGTAATCTTGTCGTTGGACCTACACCTAGGCCTCAATTCTAATGTCTGACTGCTTTCTGCAGTTCTGTTGACACATTGTGTCTTACCGGTGAGTTTACTATTATTTCTGACGCAACACTCTCGTTTATGCATAAAGCAATATTTTTGTAGTATACAACGTGCATGAATTCACTTGTTTAGTATGTGTTCAGACATTGCTGACAATTAAGCACATAATTGCAGTCATTAAATAATGGTTAAAGTGTACGGAAATTACCGGTTTGGTGCCAGTTGTCACACTTCTCTAAGATCGACGTCCCTTTAACCTCTTTGACTCAAAAAGAGAGATTTTTTGTTTGGGGGTCCCCGAACAAGAGGAATCTTTTCAAACTCTTAAAGACATGCTTTGTAATGCTCCTATCCTTGCGCTTCCCGATGGTAACGACGACTTTATCGTGTACTACGATGCCTCAAACCTTTGTCTAGGTTGTGTCCTCATGCAACGAGACAAGGTTATCGCTTACGCATCAAGGCAACTCAAAATACATGAGAAAAACTAATCTACTCACGACCTTGAACTTGGCGCAGTTGTTTTTGCCTTAAAGATTTGGTGACACTACCTTTATGGTACCAAGTTTGTGTCTTCACCGACCATAAGAGCCTTCAACATATTTTCAACCAAAAGGAACTGAACATGCGTCAACGTCGTTGGGTGGAATTGTTAAACGACTACGACTGCTAAATTCGCTACCATTAAGGTAAAGCGAATGTAGTAGCCAACGCGCTTAGTCGTAAAACTCATGTGAAGGGTATTCGTTGTCTTCAACTCGTTAATGATCTCCAAAACCGTATTCGTGAAGCTCAATACGCCTCTATTAACGAAGGTAGTCTCTCCGTTGAGATACGAGGTGGTGTTGAAAAGGATCTTGTGTCTAAATCCAATCGTATTCTATACTATCTCAATCGTATCTGGATTCCTAATCGTGATAACCTTCGAGACTTTCTGATTAAAGAGGCACACAAATCAAGATATTCCATTCATCCTGGTGCTGATATGATGTACCAAGATATGCTTATGTCCTATTGGTGGCCTGGAATTAAGAAGGATATCACCATCTTCATTGCGAAATGTCTTACTTCTTCGAAGGTTAAAGCTGTACATCAACGTCTCTCTGTCTTGCTCGAACAACCAGAAATTCCTGTCTGGAAATGGGTGAGCATCGCTATGGATTTTATCACTAAACTTCCTCGTACTTCTTCTGGTCATGATAGTATTTGGGTGATGGTGGATTGATTGACCAAATCGGCTCATTTTCATCCCATTTGTGAAGATTTCAAAGTTGAGAAATTGGCTAGATACACTGATGAGATCATTTGTCATCATGGTATCCCCATTCACATCATTTCCTATCATGATGGTCGCTTTACATCCCGTCTTTGGCAAACCTTTCAATCTGCTATGGGTAATGTTTTGAACCTTAGCACCGCTTTCCATCCTCAGTCTGACAGTCAAACCGAGCGTACTATCCAAAATTTATAGGACATGCTTCGTTCATGCGTAATCGATTTTGGTGGCAACTGGGATTCACATTTGCCTTCGATCGAATTCTCGTACAACAATAGTTATCACGCGAGTATTCAAATGGCACCCTTCGAAGCATTGTATGGTCGCAAGTGTCGTTCGCCTATTTGTTGGCACGAGATTGGTGAAGTTTAAATCACTGGTCCCGAGCTCATACAAGAGACAACAGACAAGATTTTACAGGTTCAAGACAACTTACTGAAAACCAGGAGTCGACAAAAGAGTTATGCCGACAAGCATCACATAGGTGACTTCGTACTCCTCAAGATATCCCCATGGAAGGGAGTGGTTTGATTTCGTAAGAAAGGAAAACTCGCATCTCGCTACGTTGGTCCTTTCAAAATTCTCGAAAGGATTGGCAAGGTTGCGTATAGACTGGACCTACCTGAAGAACTCAACAACGTGCATCCATTCTTCCATGTTTCCAATCTAAAGAAGTGTCTAGCTGATGAAGGACTCCAAGTCCCACTCGAAGATCTTCAAATCAACGAGACTTTACATTTTGTGGAAAAACCTGTCGAGATCATGGACCGAGGTGTCAAGAAATTGAGGCGCAGTCAAATGCCTATCGTCAAGGTTCGATGGGAAGGAAAACGTGGCGCTGAACTCACTTGGGAACTCGAGAGTGATATGAAGACTAAGTATCCGCACCTTTTCGTTACTTCTTCCAAAATTTTGGGACGAAATTTCCTAAAAGATGGGAGACTGTAACGCCCTGCTTCTTCGTACTTTCCATAATTAGACAGTCTTGCTTGTAATTCTATTTTTGGAAGTCTTGTGTTCTTGTAATCGTTCTTTCGTTGTAATCATTGTAAAATCCGAGACTTGCATCATAAATAAAATTCATATTTCTTTAAATTCGTGTTATACATATTCCATACATGATCATACGTTTAATTTTGTGAAACAATTGATACATATTCATAATTCTTGGAAACTATGTGCCAAACTTGCAAATACGTGAAACTTACAAATAACACGTCTTTCAAATGCATTCATAGGCTTAAACATACTTCATTATACTTATTTTTGTTTATTATACTTATTACATCCTTATAATATGCCTCTATATCATAAACAATCCTCAAAACACCTAAAAAACCAAACTAAGAAACTTAAGGGAGCAAAAATGTCAATATTGGAAACATAAACCACACCAGGCCATTCCCTGGAAGGCCGCGACTCGCCCATGCCCAAGGCTTTGCTGGCCGCGAGCCAGTCGGATCCGGAAACAGCCTATTCAGCTCGTGTACTGGTCACTTCTTTCTTGGTTTTTGATTGGTTTAAGGTGTGTTCCTTGCATTTAAACCTCACCAACCCAACCCTAATCCATCCCCTATAAAACCCAAGCCTCCTCCAAGCATTTTTCACTTTCTAAACACTCTCTAGTCACTCTCAAACTCACTAAAATCGCAGCTGAATCCAGGAGACTAGACAGATTCATAACATCTTACAAAAGTTAGCATAACTCACTCATTTCTTACCCTTTTGCTTTGATTCTTTTTCCTACTTACTTGGATTGACCTTAGGAATATTTCCACAGGTTTTCCATGGAAAACCAATGTTGGACCGTTTTGTGACCCTGAAAAGTCAGTCAAGGTAGTTCATCTTCGCATATAAAGGCGGAATCAATGTATACGAAGGAAGTTACACAACTTTTCCTTTTCAATTCCTTCTCTATTTATGCTTTCTGAATCAATTTTGACAGAGTTCGGTTACATAAAGCATGACAAGGTTCCGCTCCAAGTTACAGACATAATGATCACACATGAGGTATTTATAGATGGACTGATTTCGCTCATATGGACTGCCCTATGAGCGAAACCCCATATGATCATATAAGCGAAACCACCTGGTACCCTTGGAGCGAAACCACCTACAACTATGTACATATAAGCGAAATACTATCCTAACCTATGTACACATTAGCGAAAACCCAACATTAAACCCTAATTTGACTTTTAAGATCCAATCTAACTTATCTTGACCTAAGACTCAATGTAAACGTAGTCAACAGACATTCCGTGCACCAACAGACTCCCCCTTGGATGTTGACGAAGTCTTCAGCTCCGAGTCTTCAGTCTTGGTCTTTTCTCCAACTCTCTGTCTTCACATCATAAGCATTCTATCTTCACAGGTTTAGGATCATAACCTAGCTCCATCTTCAAACTCCCCTTTGACTGTTGATCCAGACTCCCCCTTTCACAAACTCCCCCTCTCAATATGCTAGAATCTGAAGTCTTAATCTGGTTCAAGCTTTGACAATCAGCTTCCTTGGGAATAATGAAGTTCAAAACCTGTGTCTCAAACATCAAACATTACAAACTATCTTTTCAACAATAAATCACAAACTCAATCAGTTTTAGAAATCCACTCAAGTATTCAGGTCCAAGTTAATGACCCTGATCACTCGATTAATCTACCAAGTTCAATTTAATGACCTTGGTTGATCATTTGACGAATCAAACTGATTTTAAAAACAACAATTTACACATTTTCTGAAAATAACAAGTATCAAGTTAATGAACTTGTTTTTGACTTTTCAATAAATCTAACTTCATCAAGATAAGCACTCCTCATTCTTCAGTCCAGAACCTCTTGCATCTGCTTCAACATCTGAGAATCCAACAATCAACTCTCCACTTTGGTTTGTCGTAAAATAAAGCAGAAATAAAATCTTTTTGGATTTTATAAAGTGTTCTAAACTAAGAAATGAAGTACAGAAAACTTAAATTGCAGAAAGTAAACAAAGTAAACTATTTACAAACATATTTTTGCAAGCGTGTCAGGGAATCATATCAGCTATCAGAAAAATTACAAGTACCGTTAAGCTTCATTTCATACACAGAATTAAACAATTCACCTCGATTGTCGATATACTGATCCATCTTAAATTCTCACACAATTTTCAATCTGTCCAGGATACGGATTTATTGTTTTAGAGACTTAAACTTATACGTGTGTCCCACCTCTTGAATATACTCCCGTATCCAGATCCCAATATTAAGTCTTACAGGCAATTATGACACGAATGATATCTGTAAGGGTTAATAATTTATGAAGAATCATGAGAGCTCAGGTCAGAACTATCGTTCAGCAGAGAGATCATGACTCAACTTGTGGGTGTGTCCCCTTTAGAGGATCTTTTTTACAACAACATTGCTAAGCAATTTTATTGTCTTATCATATATGCTGAGGGTGATGCTATGTTTCAAGCATTGCAGAAAGTATTATTCAAGGACTAGGTCAGAACTTCCATTCAGCTGAAGTCCCGGAATAATACCCCAGATATCACTGAGTATAAAGCCTAGTATATCAGAAAAAGGAATCTTTCAAACGAGATTTCAGGGGTTACCTATATATCCAAGTAGTGTTCCCCACGAAATAAGCAAGTAAGATTTAAGTTTATATCCCGAACAAATATACTAAATGTGCGAAAACCTATCGACACATCATTAGTGAGACTGTTTAACTCATTTAAACTTTACAAATCTTTAGCATACTGTAATTGTCTAGCCGATGTACTATCATTTTCCCTATATACACAAGCTCTTTTTCAGATTTTATCATGTTTTTGTATTTTTGTATTTTTTACTGTTTTTGTATTTTCTGAAAAATAAACTATATACATCTATCTACTCCCCCTAAATACCAAAACAAGTAAAAAATCGACAAACCATTGCAGATTGTTTCTCGTCTTCATCCGCAACAGTACTCTCATCAACGCCCACAATTCCATCCGACACTGAAAGAAGCTTCATACCATTCAGTTTTAACAAATATTTAAACCGATTTTTATCAAAAGCTTTGGTATGTAAATCAGCTTTCTGTTCGTCAGTGTGGATTTTCTCAATTCGTATCAATTTTTTCTCGAAACAATCACGAATAAAGTGATGACGGATTTCTATGTGTTTAGTTTTAGCGTGATGTACTGGATTCTTTGTTATATTTATTGCAGCCTCATTATCAACATAAAGAGGTGTGTTAAGAAACTGCAAACCGTAGTCGCGCATTTGTTGTTGTATCCACAAGATCTGAGAGCAGCAACTGCTAGCAGAAACATACTCCGCTTCACATGTAGATAGCGCCACAGACGTTTGTTTCTTACACTGCCAGGTAACCAATCTAGATCCAAAGAACTGGCATCCTGCAGTTGTTGATTTTGAATTGACTTTGCAGCATCCGAAATCCGAATCGGAATACCCTTCGAGCATAAAATCGCCTTTCCTAGGATACCACAACCCCAATGAAGGAGTTCCTTTCAGGTAGCGCAATATCCTCTTCACAATGATCATATGCGAAGCTCTCGGGTTAGATTGATATCTTGCTGCGAGGCACGTTGGGTACATGATATCAGGACGTGAAGCAGTTAAGTACATCAAAGAACCTACCATGGATTGGTAAAACGTTTCATCAGCCCTGTCTCTGGTGAGATCTGGGTGAATTCCATGATTTGTTGCAAGTGGGGTAGCAGCTGGAGTAGAAATTGACATCCCAAATTTCTCTAGAATATCATGCACATGCTTCGTCTGATGAATGAAAATTCCCCCAGGAAGTTGTTCAACTTGAAGACCCAGAAAGAATTTCATCTCCCCCATTGATGACATTTCGAACTTTTGCTTCATCACTGATTCAAAATCTTTGCACAGACTTTCATTTGTTGACCCAAAAATTATATCGTCCACATAAATCTGAACTATCAGTAGATGACCGTCGACCTCTTTAGTGAAGAGAGTGGCATCCACTTTTCCACGAATGAACTTGTTGGCTAGTAGGTGTTGAGACAAAGTCTCGTACCAAGCTCTCGGGGCCTGGTGTAAACCATACAGCGCTTTGTCCAATAAGTAGACCTTGTTTTTTGTGGATTGGGTCGATGAAGCCCGGCGGCTGTCCGACATAAACCTCCTATTTAACCTTCCTATAAAGAAATGCCGATTTTACATCTAGCTGATATACTTTGAAGTTCTTCCAAGATGCAAATGCCAGGAAAATTCTGATTGCCTCTAGTCGTGCTACAGGAGCATAGACTTCTGTAAAATCAATCCCCTCCTGTTGACTAAAGCCCTGAACAACGAGTCGAGCCTTGTTTCGTACAACAACTCCTCTGTCGTCTCTCTTACACTTAAATACCCATTTTGTATTGATTTTTCTATGACCATCCGGTAAATCCACTAACTTCCATACTCCTAATTTCTCGAATTAACTCAATTCCACCTGCATTGCATTGACCCAAGAATCTTCTGTAAGCGCCTCTTTGTAAGTTCTTGGTTCAACCTGCGAGATAAAACAACTCAATGAGAATTCAGTTTGCAAAGGAGCAACTGTTGTATAAAAACATGTAAGCCCTTTATCAATCTGTCTTCGAGTGCGAACGCCTGTCTGCAATTCTCCTATGATCAACTCCTCTGGATGATATGAAAGAGTTCGCGGCATCACTTCGCTTGGAACATCTACATTGCCCTCCAGATTAGTAACATTCCGATCTGCATCTTGTTCACCAACTTGGTTTGTTTGACTTGAAATCTGAATTTGCTCCCCCTCAGAATCTGAATCACCATGATCAAAGACTGGCATGTTTTCAGCTTCTTGATTATCATTCTGATCCGACTGATTATCCTGAGCAACTTCATTCTGTTGGACATCATCATGTTCACCAGCATTACTCGGACCTGCTTCATCGTCATTTGAAGTTTCCCGTGGTCGCCTCGAATACTCAGCTGGGAACCTTTGCTGTGACTCGTATTCTCGCAAAATATCCAACTCATCAAAGAAATCTTCATCATCCTCTGATTCTTCTCTCATGTAAAACGAATCCCACAGTTTGTCATAATGATAACGCTAAGAATCTCCAGG
Source organism: Helianthus tuberosus (assembly GCA_030545235.1). Classification (NCBI taxonomy): domain Eukaryota; kingdom Viridiplantae; phylum Streptophyta; class Magnoliopsida; order Asterales; family Asteraceae; genus Helianthus; species Helianthus tuberosus. The sequence continues at coordinate 145,274,240 of CM060407.1, read as the reverse complement.
ATTTTGCGGCAGCATAGTATAACCTTGACATTCAACATTTCCAGCTTCAATAATCCGCTTCTCACTTGGAACGAAGACACGTCGCATCGGATTTGCATAACCAACAAATATTCCCTCAATGCACTTCGGACCAAACTTTCCATGAGGCTCTATAACAGTACAGGGTGACCCGAACGGTTCTAGATACTTCAAATTCGGTTTGCGGTTATTGATTAGCTCAAAGCATGTTTTGTTAAACTTCTTAACTGTGAGAACCCTGTTGAGCGTATAGCATGCGGCGGAAACAGCTTCAGCCCAAAAATTTATCGGTAACTTTGAATCTGCGAGCATAGTTCTAGCCGTCTCAATTAGTGTCTGGTTTTTACGTTCTGCGACTCCATTCTGCTGCGGAGTGTACGGAGCACTAAACTCATGCAATATACCTCTTTCATCACAAAATTCTTCCATCTTGCTGCTCTTAAATTCAGTACCATTATCACTTCGAATTCTTTTGATACGCCGTTGGTACAAATTCTCAATTTTTCTGAACAACGCCATCAAACTGTCAAACGTTTCGTCTTTCGACTTCAAGAAAGAAACCCACGAAAATCTGGAATAATCATCAGTAACGACCAAACAGTAGTAATCTCCTGTAATACTTTTGACATTCACAGGACCAAACAAATCCATGTGAAGTCTTTCCAGAGGTCTCGAAACTGAATTGACTTGCTTTGTAGGGTGTGACTTTTTCTTCTGCTTGCCTTTAACACAGCTAATGCACTCCCCTTCCAGATGAAAACCTTTGATATTAACACCCAAAACTAAATCATTGTGCACCAAATGATTCATTTTTCTAAGATGTATATGCCCCATATTTCGGTGCCACAATCTCGATTCTTTCTCAGTTGCTCTAGACACAAAACAATGTGCTTGACCAGTAGTTGTAGTTGCTACACTCATATCTAACACATATAAATCATTCACTCTAGGTGGCCGCATGATAATCCATTCTTCAGGGATAACAAATCCTGGTTTCAAGATCAAACATTCTTTATCAGTGAAGTGAGTAGTATACATATTGTCACAAATCTGCGAGATACTTAGCAGATTATTCTCCAACTCAGTAATGTAGTTAACTCTTTCAAACGTAACAATCCCATTGGATAACGTTCCTTCACCAATAATTCTACCACCTTCGTGACCAGCAAATCCCACATAACCACCATTAATATTTCTAACATCATACAACAATGCAGTCTTCCCTGTCATATGTCTTGAAGCTCCACTATCCATGATCCATCTGGATACAAGTTTTGGAAGATCCTGCACAAAACAAACTTTGACTTAAACTTTAATAAAGATGCCGATTCATGCTTCGCGATCAAGGAAGCTCCGGCAATTCAAACTGTTTAGTCAAACATGGAGTCCACCCAGGCCTCATCAGCCTTAGGTGTAACCTTGACTCTCGCAATTTGAATTTTGAAGTTTTCAGCCTTCAAAGGTGGAAAATTTGCATCATAATCAATTTGAATTGAATCCTCAGAAGATGAAATCTTTTTCTCACTTTTTGGTTTCCAAACTTGTTGAGATAATGCAACCCGCTTGTAAAAATTGTCATTTTTGGTTACCACTTTCTTTACGGGTTCATTTTTCACTTTGATGTTGTCATTTTTCACACTCTTTTTCTTAACAACCATTGGTGCTTTACCCTTTTCGTCAACTTTCTTCTTTTGAATCTTCATAGTTTCAGTCTTAGGCTTCACATTGGTACACTTTCGTGCAATGTGACCAACTTGATTACATCTAAAACATGTTCGAGTATCAATAACTCAACTTGTGCCTTCAGACTGAGCCTGTGAAGCTCTTTTCTCAAAGAACTCTTCATTCGATTTTGAAAAAATCTCTTTCTCTTCATCAGCAAGTGAACTCGAACTATTCACAAACTTTTTCTTTTCAGCAAACCTCTTGTTTGGAACATTTCTTTTCTGATAATTCCTACCACCCTAATAACCACCCGACCAGTTATTTCGATTGTTATTATAAAAACGTGATGGATTAACAGATTTCTTGTAGTATGATTTATCTTTCTCAAAACTCATTTTCTCTTTCTTTGACTCAGATTGTTCACTTCTGACAACTCAACTTCGACCAACTTGAAAACGTTTGTCAATTTGTTCACATTTACATTCTCAATCGGAAACTCAGAATCCGAAAACAACTTATCTGAACCCAACATCTTGTACATGACAAGATTTGATTCTTCATTTAATTTGTTCTTGGACTTTTGTTTCGGAATGTAGTTCTCCAAGAAACACCCATCTTCCTCAGTAGTGTCACTATCCGTTTTTAGAACATTTTCAACAACACCTTTTACAATATCATTTTGGACACTATCGTCATTGGAAGATGTGAACGTGACATCAATTGAATCCGGAAGATTCATTTCACTTTCTTCTTCAATTTCAACCAACCCTGATTGCTTTTTCGTGTAGTTATCAAGAACAGGTGGTGGAACTTGATGAAAACCCACCCCAGTTCCATCATAGTACACATCTTCGCCTGCTTTGTCTTTCCCAATGGGTTTGGGAATAATGTGTTGCAAAACAAAGCTTGCGGAGCTGTAACTGTTAAGCTTAAACTGGATTCGCTCGTTTTCAATTTCAGCCTCTTGAAATTTAAGTTTCAGTTTAGCGATTTCATCCAGTTGTTGGTTGATTGATTCTTCTTTTACTCTAAGCACTGCTTTTAGTTGAACGTTTTCTTTATAAGTTTTACCATTTCGATCATCATTATCTTTCATTGTGCTTTTGAGTTTTTCAAACTTCTCAGAAATCTGACGGTTTTCAAGAATTAACTTTTCATTTTCCTTTTTAACTCTTTCATGATCAATTTTATCATTTTCAATTTGGCTAGTTAATTCTTTTATCCGTTCAGTTGAAGCTTTAACTCTTTTGTCACGATCAAGAATTTGATTCTCATCACTTCTGACTTTTGCTGTCAGATCTTCAACTTTCTTACCGTTGAGATACGTGACTGTATTACAAAATTTGCACTCTTTGATGAAATTTTTGCAATCAACATTTCCATCAATTTTCTTACCTGACACATTTGTTGACAAGTTTGAACTGAACTGGCTTTTTGACTCAGACACGGAGTTAGAGTCTACCTCAAGTGCCTTAGCAGCCAGCACTTTGTCAGCCATTTTTCCGAGGTTTTCAGCAGTTAACTCCTGCGTTGTGTCAATAACCCCAGTGTCAACTTTCTTTGACTTCTCTATATCTTCTTTCTCCTTTTTCTCTTTCTCTTCTTTCTCCTTCCTCTCTTTCTCTTCTTTCTCTTTTTCGTCTCCAGTTCCCCACCATTTATTCTGCCAATACTCATCCTCATCTTTGAACTCCTTTATTATGGCTTCCAGATCAAGAGTTTTGTCATCAACTGCAATATTTCCATATGGATCAAGATAACACTCCCTGTCCGGATCCCATCTTCTCGCTCTTCTCGCTTCCAGATAGATACCAGAAATTCTAATTATTCTGTTTTCAGCCAACATTTTTCTGTATTGATACTTCTGCTCTTCAGTGCGGTTATCTTTCCAAGGAATAGGTTCGTTTTTCACCATGAACGCGTAACCAACCGCATCTTCCTCTGGTAGAACATCTTGACTCCAATCATACCCTTCATCATCATAAATCACCGCAAGAGCTCTAGATTTATTCTGATGATATATTGCCTTCTTGTAGTAATCCTCTCTGAAAGGGTTCTCCGACTCATCAACATATGCGTTTCTGCCTTCTCGTTTGAAGTGACCTTTCTGCTTACACTTGAAGCACGTCACCTTGGACTTGTCAAACCCTAGCTTGGTAGATGGACCTCCAATTGTCTTCCTGCCGGTTATTTCCATGAAACGCTGTGCTCGACGAACAGCACTGGCCATACACTAACGAATGTCGATTAGCTCCATTTCCTCAGGATCTATCTGATCATAATCTTCTTTCGTTAGATTGGTGTTGCCTATCTTCCCTGCTACTAACCCTTCATAAGATTCCAACACAAATGCTAGGAAAATCATCTGTTGTTTAGCAGACTCCTCGTCAAAATTCTGAGCATTCTTTAAGTCTATTGCAATGTTGCATTGAAAACGATTCTTTGCATCAGAATGACTTCCAGATGATGAAGATCCACTGTGATAACCACTGTGACTTCCACTGCTTTGACCACTTTGACTTTCTTTGCTTACTGTGGACACATTTTCAGCAGAAAATGCAATCTTGGGAGAAGTTGCTTTTGGCATCATGCTTTTTGGATAATACAAATCCAAATTCTGCTGATAGGATGAGTGATTGACTTTGTATGTCTTCTTCAGTTCCAGCTCGTGACTTTCAAGTCTCTCAATCAACAAATCCACAGTCAACTTTTCAGGCTCGATAGTGTTCTTCAGCATCAGCGCATAATACCTCCAATCCATTTCGTCTGGTAATGAATCGAACAACTTGTCTACTAGCTCATCTTCAGGATACTTAATACCATGTCTAGTTATTTCCAGCTTCAGATGTCCAAACCTCTCGATCATTTTTGACACTGATTCATTCTTAAAACACCCAAACATATCAAACTCTTTTCTAAGTAGTTTCTTTTTGTTTTTCTTGATTTCTTCACTACCTATACATTTCTTTTCTAGCTTTTCCCAGAGATCTTTTGCATTTGAATAATCAATCAAAGAGATTATGTCCTCCCGGACGGACTGAAACAACAAAGCCACACACTTTTGTTCAGCTACAAACGACTCGATCTCCTCAGCTGATGTTAGAGTTTCACCATTTTTATTTCCATTGACATAACCGTTTTTCAGACTCTTCCAGCTGGAAAATACGAATGCCATCAACCAATCTTCAAACTTTCTTGACCACAGACTGTATTCCTCGATAGCCATTAGCTTTGGAGGTTTATTGAATGTTCTGAAGGCACTTTCCGATTCCCAAGCTTCCTTTTTCTTCGGATTCGGTGGATTCTCATTCTCTTTGCTTGATGAAGTATCATTGTTTCCGGAATTTCCAGCAAATGCATACATGTCGCTAAACGGGTTCAAGAATATGTCATCCATCTTGAATGTACCTGCAAAGATCAGCAAACACTTAGAAAATTTTTCGTAATTTTGAAAAACAGTGACTAATAAGCGAAATCAGTTGTGATGACACAAAAGCGAAATCAGTTGTGTGACTGATAAGCGAAATCAGTATGTCACAATGAGCAAAATCAGATAGGTTCCACAAAAGCGAAATATACAAGTTGACAGAAAAGCGAAATAGTATGTGACATATAAGCGAAATATCAATGTTCGTATAAGCGAAATAAGCAATGTCTGAATAAGTGAAACTATGATTGTTCGTATGAGCGAAATAGGATGTTCAGATAAGCGAAATCAATCAATTACAAGCGAAATCCTTCGATGTCCGTAAAAGCGAAACTAAGTTTTTAGTTGATTTTTACCATTTTTAATCCGTATTTTAAACTGAATCTTTCTAGGGTTTGTTAATTGTATGTTTCACACGTTATACTCAAAAATCAGGTCATTTCAACCGTAGGAACTAGTATAAATCGAAAAAGTATGAGAGAAAGTGAGTAGAAATGAGAGAATTTGGTCGAATCAGCTGTAGTAGTATGAACTCCTCGTCCTGAAGCTCTGATACCACTTGTTGGACCGTTTTCCTTTTCAATCAGCTGTAGTCAGTCAAGGTAGTTCATCTTCGCATATAAAGGCGGAATCAATGTATACGAAGTTACACAACTTTTCCTTTTCAATTCCTTCTCTATTTATGCTTTCTGAATCAATTTTGACAGAGTTCGGTTACATAAAGCATGACAAGGTTCCGCTCCAAGTTACAGACATAATGATCACACATGAGGTATTTATAGATGGACTGATTTCGCTCATATGGACTGCCCTATGAGCGAAACCCCATATGATCATATAAGCGAAACCACCTGGTACCCTTGGAGCGAAACCACCTACAACTATGTACATATAAGCGAAATACTATCCTAACCTATGTACACATAAGCGAAAACCCAACATTAAACCCTAATTTGACTTTTAAGATCCAATCTAACTTATCTTGACCTAAGACTCAATGTAAACGTAGTCAACAGACATTCCGTGCACCAACAACCAAGGTCTAGAATGTCACCAAAAAGGCTCCAAAGTTGACTAAACTTTTTGTTTTTGATTCAAACTTTGTTAAACTTTGTTAAACTTGAGTTATCTCATCTCAAACCTATGTCCTAATGCTCATAACCACATCTATGGTTAGTTGGGCTTAAAAACAAGGTTGAGACATGTAAAATCAGAGGTGTAAACCTCACAAACTTTCTGTTTTGTTTAGGGTTTTTACCCACAAGTAGTGTTCAAGCTTGAAGTTTGATGTTTGTGTGATTATAGGACAAGCCTGGGCTATCCTACTAAAAATCCACACATTACTTGATGATTTCTTAGATTAGTTGAAATTTTGTCCTTCTTATTGTATGTTCATGACCCTCCTTGAATGTTCATAACATCAAGTGTAGTGGTGAACACCTAGAGGTACCTAAATGGAAGACTTGTTCTTCCTACCTCCTACATGACTTCTATGACAAACAAAGAGGTTCCTAAATGGGGGATTCATCCTCCAACCACATGCTTGACCTATAAGACAATATGAACATTATATAATACTTGTATATTATCCAACTAATCGAACCTTTGATGATGAATTAGTGTTCATTTGTCAAAGTACTAGATTACATCATCTAAGACTTAATAACTTGTTATGATTCTAATGGGTATTATGCCTATAAAAACTTTCTAACCCTTTTAGGTTTCAAAGTGTCAAACAAGTATTATATGACTAGATGATTACTTTTCCATATGTTATTTTCATGTAAATTTAAATCTCCGAATCTATAATCTTCCGTTAGAATCTCCATACTCATCCACCTATGTTTCTTCATGTAGAAGAACAAGGTGCTCCAAACTAATCTACCAACAACTCTCGCGGATTCACAAGTGGAAAGCTTGCAAAACCATGAGTATACTCGAACCCCCTTTTACGTTTACTACTTTTGGGGTGTAACATGTTACATTATAAAACTACACTCAAACTTTAATCTTTAATCATGCACAAAACAATCCAAATACATGAATGCTATGTTGTTATACTTGATACATATACTTGGGTGATTCTTATGTGATACAATAGTCATTAGCTTTATACGAGCCTCCATTTAACATGTATAGAGTGATAGGATTAACGCACCACCCGTGAACGAGAGGTCATGTTAAATTTCATTCTGTATTGCGTAAACAGAGGGTTGACTAGAAATATTGCATGCATTGTTATGTTGATCTTGAATAACCTAAGTTGCCATGTGGATTCGTTTTTAAACTTTTATACTTATACTTATTCTTAAACTTGTATACTCGCCTTTGCTTTTGCATTGAACTTTATTTTAAACATGTTACAGGTTGAGGATAACGATGCTATGAAATGAAGTAGCAATGATGCCTAGATACACATTTAGACGTCTTAGGTTAAAATGTTGTATCAAATTGTGTTCTTATTGTTATGTATTTCTGTTGAACTTGTTGTTATTTGAAAATTCCATGTAATGTTTGACAATTGATTTATGAAATGAAAACGGTTTGAACTAAATATTGTCACCAATAGTGTTATGAAGTCTATTGCAATCTCGTACTCGTCCCACTCCGATGATTCCGCCATTGGTTGGGGTGTGACAAAGCATAAGGGCTTCTATCTAAAGACTCGCATGCATGATTCTGTATCGACCCAGCTACCATTCCAACACACTTATTCGAACATGAATATAATGATAGTTTAATTAATCCAGATTGTTTGAATTAGTCTTCCAAAAAATACGAATAAGAACTATGACATGACAATTGTGACACTTCGGCTTTTCCCGAGCAACCTTATTGTATAATACGAATATATGGAGTTATTAAATAAAAACATATGTTAAAATCTTCATGTGTTACGTGTATTATGTGAAAACGTGTGATATATATAAAACATGTATGTCTATTTATGTCATTATGTGCATGTGTGTGAAGGTGAATCGAAACCCTAAGGTTTCGACTCAAGACATCATGGTCTCGGGTCGGGACTCCTTCGGTTCTGACACCCCTTTCGACTCCCCTTGGGCTGCTGCATGGTGTATTGGAATTCGGCCCAACACCTCAACAAGCCCACTTGAAACCCTTTTAGGGCGCACCACTTTTGGAAGGGTATAAAACCCTCAATTTTAGCCGACATTCCTTTTTCTTTAGGCATCAATCATTCCTACAATCATTCTCACAAATCTCCAAACATTCTCTCTCTCTCTTACTTTCTCTCACTAAAAACCCTAAGGAAACATCAAACCTCCTTCTTCTCCCCCTCCTATCTTGACGGAAGCCTCAAACAATCGGAATCACCCTTCTTGGAAGCTTCTTTCTTGGATCCTCCTACACATTAATTGCATTCGAACATTACCGGTTAGTGTACTAGCTATTATCCACTGATTATGCATGATAGAGGTGTGCCTACTTGTTGATGATTTAAGTGGTTAACAATGCTTTTCTTTTATGTGAATGTGCAAACTATTTAGTATTTATGTTTATATGGGAAATCAATACATGAAATGAAAGTGAAAGTGAAAGTGTTGAGGTATGAGACACAACCTATCGAAATGATTGCCACTGATGTTGTTAGAGATTTTCGTATCACTAAGGCATAGGTCTTGCATCAGAGGTTCTAGAAGGATTCCATCAGAGGTTCCATCAGTGGTCGTGACTCGAGACCACCCAGTGACAACTCGAAACCAGACACGCACGACAGGGGACTCGAGACTGTAACATCCGTTAAAATTGGACCTCCGAAATCCGACCCAGATTTCAAAATCTAACCTATTTCAAGTAAATAAATATAAGTATTCTAAAAAGAATTTATTAATTTTAATGTTATACTATTAGATTAAACTGTCACATTTTTCGTTGGTTTAAATCCGAGATAAAACGGAGGTTTATAAGCGAAACTCGATTAGTTCGGTTAATAACTATAAGGGAAATAATTAACTACGTTAAAAATGGTGGTTAAAATGATTTTTGAGCTTAAAAGGGTAAAATCGTCAAATTGACAAAGTTACATGTTAAGGGGGTTGTTGTAAATATTGAAAACTACAAAGATAAAACAAATCAACTAACTAAGTTAGTAAACACGGTTAACTAAGTTAGTTGGTGTTATAAGAAGATGGCTAACTAGGTTAGTTCATTTGTTTGTTTATAAAGGAAACATACTAACTAAGTTAGTGCTAGGGGTTAATAAATTAGTAGCTTATGTACAATTCAGGGACCAGGTTGTCATTTAATGAAAGTCATAAAGTGAAGGGTTGAATATGCAATTAATGGAAATCAATAATTACTATTACTATATATATATATATATACAATTCATGAATGGCTTAGGAACAGTAGCCAAACTTTTTTTTTTAACTTTTGCCACCAAAGTTTAGTAGGTTCTAGCTAGAATAGTGTTATATTTAAGGTTTTTATTTTTCCTTTCTTTTTTTACATAAAAAAACGTTACTTTTTATTATTGGTTATTATTCTATTATAAAAATTAATTATAGAAATATTTTTTTTTCTTTTTTAACTTTTAAGCATTATAAAGTTACGAGTAGGTTGTTGTGACATGCCTATATTTATCTACGTTTCGATAAAAGATTTGTTTATAATCAAATGAGTCAAATATCTTTGAACTTTTTGTTCTTTACCATGATGAACCGACATCAATACAGGTACTGATATTTGTTTTTATGATTTTTCTAGACGTTCCTACTGATATTATCCAAACAGGTACTAATATCGTTATTACAAACTGAAACTGATATTCATTTTTTTGGTTTTCGATTGATGTAAAATGTGTGTCAATATCCTTTTGGACATATTTCTTTATATTTCTATACCAAGTACTGGTATCATACAACGATTATGATGAATCAAATCCATATTTACACAAAATAAATACGTGAATTCTGTAGGTTATGTTGACTTTAGTCGGATACATCGAAATACATTCTGTAGGTTATGTTGAGTTCAGTAGGATACATCGAAATACGACACAATGTTTAGACTAATCAATTCGACGTTTGCGATTTACCCGCGCAGCAACGCGCGAGGGCCTTTTTACTAGTTAAAAACAAAGTAAAACAGGATACCATGGGATTCGAACTCGGGTACCCGCGTTCGGCATACCACTACCTTACCAACCAAGCTTCATATGTTCTTGTTATATCTTTCAGCCTGTAATTCATATATCCTCTTGCTGAAATCGAAATAAAAGAAAAAATCATATATAAGAAAACACATGACCTAGGCTCGAACCCGGGTGAACACTGAAACAAAAGGAGTAAGTAACCAACTGAGCTACAGGCTTTTTGTGTCGGAAACATGACGCGCAAATATTAATACTAAACCAGACGCGACCTGTTTCTCTTCCTCTTCTCCCTTACGCGACCCAATACCAAGAAACTAATCCAATCCGTCTTTAATTCCTCTTAAAGACGATAATTGAAGGGGTATGGTCCCAAAAAAGCCGCGCAAACCTCCTTCAAGGTTGCGCGCGGGACCATACTCCTTATTCAACAAACTTCCTATCATTAACCTCGTGCGAGCTGCACCCTATTCTATTTTGCGTCGCGCAGGACCTAGACAATAAGAAGCTCCAGTAACAACACTTAGCATACCGAAAGAGCACTCAGTCACCTAAACCCCACGCGAGTTAGTTACGTGCCCAGCAAGGCTCGCGCAGGGGAGCAGCGCAAGGCTGTTCCAAATAGTACACAAGGTACAAGTGGCAGAAGAAAAGAGCCAATCAACGTTCTTCTGGCTCTGCTCAATCGTGCTCCACGATCATCTGACATGCAGGAGACAAAAAGTACTTAAGGACGCCTATATGGCACCAATTATAAGGCAGAGACAACTGGCCCACGATCTCCAGTTACCTGCTGATGGCAGAAGGGCGGCCAGGCCGACAACAGTGACACGTGGCTCCAATCACATTGCGCCAGCTCCAGAAAGCTCCTAGAAGCCAATAACGGCCGACACCTGTGAGACAAGGAGCATATCCTCCATGTTGTCGTCTTCAGGCCCAAGGCCCATCAGCCCATTTCCTCTTACACCTCTTCGGCTATAAATAGAGACCTCACTTCACAGGTTAAACAGTCCATTCCCTTACTCTCTCACTTAATACTTAATTATCTCCCCAAAGCAGTCGCTTATTCTCACGCCGGAGCCCGGTTAAGAGGGAAACCCCCACATTCCCCTCTTAACGAGTAACGGTGTTCTGTTTTGCAGATAACCCAGTCATTAAGGAGCTCAGGAAACCATAAAGAAGATTAACCATTATGGTAGGAACATAAACCAAACTGATTAGTCCCTTAATTAGTTCAGTGTTTCTTCATTGGCGCCCACCGGTTTTTCTACAAAACACTTTCATCTTCTTCTTTCCTGAGTTTTCGTGTTTTTTCTTCCTTCGATCATGGCTGGTCAAGGAATCATTCCCGAGTTTGTTGGTTTTGGTGAAAACCCTAATGCAGCGTTGGGGGAGGGTAATCAAAACGCCCAACCTCAACACATCGAAGAAATTGGCAAAATCGAAGTAACCAATACGGGGGGACCGCGCGGGAGCATCACCCGAATCACTCAAACGATAACCCCAGGAAACAACGGCGCTGGACCTTCAAACCCAGCTCCACCTCAGAACATCTCGGCACTACTAGGGCTACCAGAGGGCGAAACACCAGCCTCATGGTACGCCAAACAACTTGCCACCATTAACGAGGCATATCAATCCTTGAGCGCACAACAGGCAGTCCTAACGGCAGAACCATCCTTGGTTACACCAACCGGCCCAAGTCACGGGGCGCGTCAGATGCCACCACCGCAAAACATCCAAGGAAGAGCTAACAGACCTCCCCCTACCAGAAGATTGAGCATTCATGACACGCGCGACACACGGGGGGAAACAGAAAGCTATTAAGACTATCCGTTAAACGTCCAGAGAGGCCCAGTTCATAGCCGGCTAACGCCGCGCAACATGAACAATGAATGGGAAGATACTGACCCGAATGATCCAACTTGGGAGGACGATGAAGGATCTTCAGTCTTCAATCGTTTACAGAGAAACCATGAATACTACAAACCAAGACAACATGTTGGGTACACCGAAGAGGCTGAACAAGACTTTCGCCTCGCCTATCGACCAGCTGAAGCTGTGGAACATTCCAAGTTCATTCCAAAAATCGCACTGGCGCCACTTAAAAGAGAGAAGTTACCTCCGACAGTCGGAAAGTTTAACGGATTGACTGATCCTGATGATCACGTCAGAGTTTTCACAAGTGTGGGCTGCATGGGAGGATGGAATATGCCCATGTGGTGCCATCTGTTTATTCAAACACTTACAGGGGCTGCTCGCGCCTGGCTCGACAGCCTTCCTCCGGGAAAGATAAAGTCATGGGTGGATTTCAGGACTCAGATTTTGAGTCACTTCAGTCAACAAAGACCATACCAGCGTGACACAGCCGAGGTTGAAGACATCTGGCGCAGAGATAACGAGGGTTTGGAAGATTTCATCACTCGCTTTAACAAAGAGTGCTTGGAAATCAGCGGCGTTAGTGAACAACTCATGCGCTGCCACTTCAAGAAAGCCATCCGCTGTGATAGCCTAATTAGAACCATCACTGGGAAGGATGGAATGCCCAAGGAATGGGATAAACTCATGGAAGCCGCGAAGATAGTCGCGCAAACTGAAGAGTCACTGGCCAGAAACAAGAGCTATCGAACTGAAGATCGATTTTCTAAAGGGGGCCCTTCGCGCGACGACAACAGACGAAACAAAGGCAAAAACCCTGGGTGGAAAGCCAATCACTCCAGCGGTTATAGTGAACGACCTCGTTATGAAGAACGATCCCGCTACAAAGAAGACGCGCGAGATACTATTGATCGCATCGGCTATCGGAAAGCAGTCAGGGATGACAATCGAGAAAAGCACTGGACTCCGCTCATAAAAACACCTAAAGAGGTACTGATGACGGAGAATCACGATTTCAAGGCTCCAAGGCCTATGACGAACAAAAAGGGGCAAGAACCCAACCTGTACTGCGACTTCCATAAAGATACGGGACACCTGACGGATGACTGTTACAGTTTACGTCAAGAGATCGAAAGAGCGCTAAAAAGCGGGAAGCTGAGCCACCTGGTGAAAAACATGCGCAAAGAAACTCGACAGCTCCAACGCCACGATGAGGGGAACCACAAGAAAGTCAGACATCTAGAAACCCATATGGTCAACGGACCAAGATATAGCGCAAAAGAGAAAGGCAAGCGCCTTTACGAACCCTCATGGCAAGAGCAACAGGTCATATTCCCGGTAGTGCGCGGCGGCCCTCGCGCCACTCGACCCGTCGTCATTACCGGTATTATCGGCCATTATGAAACAGAATACGTGTTCATCGATCCAGGAAGTACGGCTGATATCATCTACGAGCAATGTTTTAATCAGTTTGATGAAGATGATAAAGCGAGACTTGAGCCAGTTGATTATCCACTGTCTGGATTCTGTAATGAAATGGTCTTCCCGCTAGGCCAGATCAGCTTCCCCGTCACGCTCTCAGACGGGAAGCATTCAAGAACAACGAATGTTAACTTCATGGTGATGCCTGTTAAATCAAGGCATGATGTGTTGATTGGGAGAGAAACCCAAGGCGAATTGAACATGGTAACTTCCACACCCCACTCAGCGATAAGGTTTCCAACCAAAACGGGGGTGGCGATCATTTATGCTAAGAAAGAAGTAATGGCGACAAAAGAAATACGCCCAACAAAAGCACCCAAGGTTTCAACAACTGAGCCAGAAAAGTGGGTATTGAACCGCAAATACCCCGAGCAAACGGTGACGATAGGCCACGTAATCTCACCAAACATCCGAACGCAGCTCAAGCAACTCCTGTTCAGAAATATGGATATCTTCGCCTGGACTCCGGCTGACATGACCGGTGTCCCGCGCGACATCACCGAACACTATCTAAACACTTATCCCTCTATTGAGCCAAAAGTGCAAAGGAGACGCAGCCTAGGGGCGGATAAAACCAAAGCGATGAACGAGCAGGTATGTGAGTTGCTAAAGGCAGGGATCTTGCGGGAGGTCCGTTATCAAAGTTGGGTTGCGAACCCCGTGATGGTAGAGAAGTCTAGTGGAGGATGGCGAATGTGTGTTGACTATACCGATCTCAACAAGGCATGCCCTAAAGATTGCTACTCTTTGCCTGAGATCGACAAAAAGATAGACTCTCTCGCGCCATACAGATGGAAATGCTTCTTAGATTGCTACAAAGGATACCATCAAGTTCAAATGAAGCTAGTAGACGAAGACAAGACAGCTTTTCGAACCGATCTAGGGATCTTCTGCTACACAAAGATGCCTTTCGGCTTAAAAAATGTTGGCGCAACGTATCAACGCCTGATGGACAAGACCTTCGCTGGAGATATCGGGAAGCATATTGAAGTTTACATCGATGATCTGGTGGTCAAAAGTCCCGAAGAGGACCAAATGTTGAAGGACATCGAAAAAACATTCAATTCATTGCACAGCGTGAATATGAAGTTGAATCCAGCCAAGTGTTCTTTTGGCATGGAAGAAGGGAAGTTCTTAGGTTTCATAGTCACAAATGGCGGCTTTAAAGTGAATCCAGATAAGGTCCAAGCAATAGAGCGAATGCCATCGCCGCGAACAATCAAAGAGATGCAACGGTTGGCCGGCCGCCTAGCCGCGCTTAACCACTTTCTATCAAATCACGCCGCGAAGTCATACCCTTTTATCAGCACTCTGCGCAACCGTGTGAAGAAACAAGAGTTCAGGTGGACCCCTGAAGCAGAGAAGGCTTTTCAGTAAATGAAGGAATGTTTGATCGAACTCCCTACCCTGACTGCACCATTCGAAAAAGAGCCACTCATACTGTACTTATCTTCTTCGGATAAGGTAGTAGGTTCGGTATTACTTGTGGAGAGAAACGGAGTACAGACTCCAATTTACTACGTCAGAAGGGTGCTTACCGATCCAGAAATGAGATACTCCACAATGGAGAAATTGGTGCTTGCACTGCTACACGCCTCTCGCAGGCTGCGCAGATACCTTACAGGGCATGTGATCACCGTACTTACCAATTTCCACATAGGCACGATATTGCAAAAACTAGAGACGTCAGGGCGGTTAGCAAAATGGGCAATCGAACTAGGGGGCCACAACATCCTATACAGGCCGCGCCCAGCCATCAAGGGTCAAGTTCTGGCAGACTTCATCATAGAAGTCCCAATTGATAAAATCAAGGATTGTGAGCTTGTTGAAACTCCCGTGAAAGAATCAACGAATGAGTTATGGATGTTGTACACTGATGGGGCTTCAAACGAGGACGGCGCGGGAGCGGGATTGCGCCTTGTGAGCCCCTAAAATCATGAATTTACTTACGCCATCAAGTTGGATTTTAAAAACACTAACAACGAGGCGGAGTACGAGGCATTTCTGGCAGGCTTACGCCTCGCAATAAAAATGGGAGCTGAAAACCTACAAGCACACGTTGATTCACTCTTGATAGCCAGCCAAATCAACGGTATATACGATGCAAGGGGCGAAGTTATGGCCCTATATTTGGATCAGGCGAAAGAGTTGCTCCAAAAATTCAAGTCCTACAAGGTGGTACACATCAACCGCTCTGAAAACAAACCAGCAGACGCTTTGAGCAAACTGGCTTCAACCTCCTTTCAACATCTCGCCAAAGATGTAAGGATTGAAGTACTCAAGAATCCATCAGTTCTGCTACCGCAAGTCAACGTGATCGAGATAGGGCAGCCATCCTGGATGACCCCTATAATTCAATATTTGCAAGAAGGAGTACTCCCTGAGAGCAAAGCAGAGGCAAGGAAGATTCAGAACAAGGCCCTGCATTACGAAATGAATGGTGGTATCTTATACCGCAAGTCCTTCTTGGGGCCATTACTGCGCTGCGTGGACCCCCAAGATGCAAATTACTTGATCAGGGAGATCCACGAAGGGATCTGCGGCATCCATGCAGGACCACGCATGGTTGTTGCGAAGATTATGAACGCCGGATATTATTGGCCAGGGATGCACGTCGACGCCCTGAAGGAGTTGCGCAAATGCGACTCCTGTCAGCGACATTCTCCAAAAACCCTGCGCCCAAAAAACGATCTTATTCCCGTATCCACTGCGTGGCCCTTTCAGCAGTGGGGAATTGATATGGTGGGACCTTTCCCAGAGGCTCCTGGCGCCATCAAGTTCATAATCGTGGCCGTCGATTACTTCACGAAATGGGTGGAGGCCAAAGCCCTGGCTTCAACTACAGCCATGATGGTGCGTAAGTTCATTTGGGAACACATCATCTGCAGATTCGGCCTACCACTCAAGATTGTAACTGACAACGGCACCAACTTAGCGTCGGAGGACCTCCAAAAGTGGATGAAAGAGATGAAAATCGAACACACTTTCTCCTCCGTTGCCCATCCTCAGGGCAATGGGCAGGTTGAAAGTGTGAACAAGTGTATCGTCGATGGGATAAAGGCCCGACTGGGCACAAAGCGAAGAGGCCGGGTGGATGAGCTCCCGAGTATCTTGTGGGCTCACCGAACCATGCCGAAGACAAGTACCGGCGAAACCCCTTTTAGCCTAGTCTATGGCTCAGAAGCGGTTATCCCGGCAGAAGTTGGCCTGCCCTCTCCGCGTTTGACAGCAGTCAACGCAATCGACAACGAGGCAGAGCGTCGTCTTGACTTGGATTTACTAGAAGAAAGGCGCGAAATTACGCGAATTAAAGAAGCCAAGTACAAGACACAACTGGAAAGGTACTACAATGCGAGAGTCCGCATTTGTACCTTCAATCCAGGAGAATACGTCTTTCGAGACAACGAAGCTTCAAATGCTGAACGCCCAGGAAAACTAGCACCCAAATGGGAAGGCCCATACTTGGTTCACGAAGTGCTAGGAAAAGGGGCTTACAAATTGCGCACCCTGGATGGTCACATCATCCCACAAACGTGGAATGCGCAACAACTGCGCAGATGCTATATGTAATTGCTCTCGGCCATGCGCCTCTTTACTTTCCTATGTTGGCTAAACGCCCTCTACGTTACAAGCAATGTATGTTGGCCTAAGCGCCTGTTTCCCAATGTGCGGCGCACATGAGTGTTTCTTCAATAATTTAATGTTTTTATTATACCAATTGATTCGTATGTCCGGAGATTAAAAAGTCCTTAACAGTTACACGTATAATAATTCCGAAAACTGATTAATAAAGGTCTAATCAAAGCAAGCTTTATCTCCATTAAAGAGCTCACAATAAATCAATCGACTTCTTTCGAAATTCGTCAAATTAGCTTCTGAAACTTATACAATTTGTTCCTCTAATCAAATCAAGCCAAACCCCACTGATATTTCTCCATTTCATCACCTCTACATCGTGAATTTAATCGAAGAAGGCTAATTTATCGTTCGATATCTCCTTCAATTATCATCCTTTTCAGGTGATTCCAAAGCCCAACTTGCATATTTTGCCGTTCTCTACAAAAGCCCTCCATCAATTTTGGTGATAGAAGGCTAATTTATCCGAATTTAATTTTAGTTGAAATTAGGGTTCTTCATGCATAGAATTTGGGGATTTTAGATTTAGACTTGTGTTTTGATGAAATTGAAAGTATAATATTGCTACATATCATACTAGTGTATTGTGTGTAAATTTTGAGAATTTTTAGATATCAATTGGAATTTTGGTGAATTATTTATGTTTTAATCATTAGATAAATCGAATAAAAATACAAGATAATTTTTAATAAATTCAATAAAAACTTTTATTTGGTATTTCAGAGTATATAAAAACTAGGGAATTTTAATATAAATTTTTATAAATTTTTTTTTGGGAATTCATGAATATAACTTGGATTTATACATGTTGTAATTATTCAAGAATACAAGTTTATCACAAATAAATTCTATAAATATTTCTACCGATTTTGTTATAGGTTCTATAATTGTTTTTAGACTCTTATATAAATTTTCTATAATTTTAGATAATTATCTTATGAATGAATTTTCTTTTAAGTAAATAAAATTTCTTTATAAAATTTATTATTTTAAATTACAACAATGTGGTAACCATGAATTCGAAGGTATGATTTTGTTCGATAATTTATATTAATTAATCGAAATTGGTAGCATTTAACGATTATGAAAACATACTAAATTGTTTTTACTATATAATTAATCATGACAATTTGTACAAAATACCAATTTGTATATTATTTTGAAAACTCATGTAAGTCCCCAAATACGATAATCCAATTTCCTAAAATTTATATATTGTCCGTTTGTTTAGGATTTCGATTATTCATTTTAGGGTGATTATTATTTTAGATATAATTCGGTTCTTGTCGTGCGGTGTTTCACAAGACTAAGCAGGAACGCAACCTGTGAGTAGATTTGACTATTTTCCCCTTTTTGCCATTAAATCTTTTTGGGGTGTATCTCGTGCTTGATTTTAAATTTATTATTTAAATTGATAACATGCTATTCGATGTGTTTCTATGTGTCGCTTGTTGCTAATTTATATTTTTTTCTCTATACGTGCATCTATGTGTTACTCGCTTTGTGTCACAGGTTTCGCGTGGATCCACCTAGCTGACCGGTTCCCCACGGCCATGGGTCGAACTCGGTATTGCCATCATTGTTTCGCAGATTCGCCTTTCGGGGCTTGAATCTCTATGTGTCTATGGTTACTAATTGTTATGTTTGTGTTGCTTATGAGTTATGTGTTGAATTCTTGTTATATTGAAAGACCTAGTTTCACATTTGATAATGCATGTTATAAAATAAGATTTTTCTAAAAATAATATAACAAAAAAGTTTTTAAATAAAAACCGAATCTATTCACCAACATGTTTGTTGACCCAAAAACTTTTTTTACGCGTGATACAGGTACACAAGGGTGGGCGGATTTTGAGTTGAAGACATGTAGGATTGCCTTAGTAATAAACCGGCTATGATATGTTGCTTTTGTTTATTTGATTTTGTAACTTGCTAATAATAATTGAATTCTATGTTAAGTGAGACAATTTAATATTGATGCTTTAAATATTTAAACTTATAATAGTGTCATAAGCTATGGGCAATCATCATGCCCCGTACCATTCCGCTGCGGGTCGGGGTGTGACAGAGACCAGGTAAGTTGCGACTCGAGATCTCATGATTTCGACTCAAAGCCTGACTCGAGACCTCAAGGTTTCGATTAAAGATGCACAACTCAAGACCTATAGATTGCGACTCAAAATTTCATGGTTGCGACTCGAAACCTCTGTTTTCGAGTCGAGACCACGGGGTTTCGACTGGACTGATTTACCAAGTTATTGGACTGTTGTTTATTTGGGCCACACTGTTGAATGCTATGTTCAAGCTACATGTTAACTGCTATTGTTTACTGTTCATATGCTAGGTTAGGCCCAAATACTTTACATGATGATTTGATATACATGCTATGTGTGAGATACCTGAAGGATATACATGAACTATTTGTACCCAAACCTGACCTATACTAGTAACCATAATAGGACGTGGTTGACCTGCAAACCAAACCAAGTAAACTGTCTTCCGAGCAAACCGAGGTGAGTTCACAACTTTTACTAAAAGCATGCATTCCCGGTGGTTGGGAAACAGAACAAACAACGCTATCTCCTTGTGTGGGACACAATCATACTTTTCTCCCCTTGTGTTGGACGCTCAGTTAATTACTATTTATATTAGATACAACAAGTGTACTAAACGAAAATCTATCATGGAAGTCCCCACTTACTATACCGATTTGTAACGCCCAGCGTCCCTGAACTTTAGACATTTGGCAAGAACAGTCTCTGAACTTCTAATAAGTTGTCGATTTTAGTCTCTGTGGTTTTATGGAGTTGATGTTTTGATACTTTTGGTGTGAATATTGCTGATACTATGATGCTTTACTCTTTATTCTAGATGCTTGATTTTAACACTTACACTATGAGACTTGATACTTAATCTAGATACTTGATTTCCTGATTCATATGATTCTTGATACTTGACACTTGGACTCTTGATTCTTGATGCTTGAGAAACGATGATTCTTGACCCTTGATACGTAAACTGGTGCTTGACTCCTTAGACTTGTGAAGCTTGATTCTTGGTTAAACGAGAGACTAGAGCCTTGTCACTTGAAGAATCTATGAAACTTTGAGACTTCAGTGCTTATGATGTAATCTAATTATTAAGATACCTTACATAAACTATATGCAATGCAACGCCGAACCTAACGCGTAAAACGAATCCAAACCGGGAACGCGGAAAAGATGGATTGGCCAGAGTGGTCGTCCGATCGGATGACCAGCCGATCGGGTGACCACCCAAGCCGAACCACCCTTTTCCCTTCTCCTCCTTCACCTATAAATAGGCTGTTACATCACCATTTTGAGTGATGTGACAGCTCTGCCCGAATCTGATGCACGCGCACGCTATTTTCTCATTTTCTCATCAATTCCTGTACGTTTCAGGCTACATCTTTGTACTTTCTTGATCAACACATCATTCTCTACGTGATTCTCACTCGAAATCACACTTTTCACCGTAAAAACTCTCAAGATCTAAGTTCTTGAGGGTGATGTCATCATGGTTGTTTGAACAAACTGCCATGTGATGTCATTCTAAGCAAGATGTAGCTCGGATCTAAGGTATTTCACACGTTTTTACACTAAATCTAAGTTAAATCTATACTTTTCATATAAAACTTGGGTTGTTCTTCATCTTTTCATCAAATTTTTTATTTACTTCGGTGATAAACGGGACTGAACGAACTGTAGACTTTATCAGTGGTCTAGAGTTGGTTAGGAAAGGGTTGTTCACTGATTAAGACGATCACGGGATGGATTCCGGCATAAACCGTGACCAACGGACAAACAGGTCAGACTGGGGTAATTCCCGACCGATCAGAATGTTTGTGAAATGATGTGTAACTGTTGCCTCAGTCTGTGCCGAGACGTCACCATTAATCTTCAAACTTAGAAACTTTTACTAAATGATAAACAAAAACAAGGGTCGCCCGATCTAGCGGCAACCTGATCAGACAACAATCCGATCGGATAGCCACCCTATCAGGTGAAACTTGTCTTGAAATTCTCAAGCTCTTGCTAAACAAACAAACACTTGGAAGTTTGACCGAATGGCCATCCGATCAGACAGTCATCCGATCGAACAGCCAGCCGATTGAAACGACCACTTCACATGCACTTGGACGAGTGGCAATCCGATCGGATAGCCATACGATCGGATAGCCACCTTGGTCTCCTCTTTTGGTTATGAACACTTCACTCGAGTGACGACCCGACCGGATGGCCATCCGATCGGGCAGTCACTAGGCGTACGCATACAAGGTCATCCGACCGGCTAACCATCCAATCGGACAGCCATCTGATCGGACAGCCAGGAGCTCCCATTGATCCAATAACAGTTGTGACTATTAAGCAATCACTGTGAGTATACTCGATCCCCTTTTACTTTAAACTTTTGGGGTGTAACATGTATTCTATGAAACTTAAACTGGAATCTTGAAACTTATACTCTATCCTATGTGAAACTTGAGATTCTTGATTCTTGACTCTTTGTGCTATGTGACGTTTAATCCAGAGTGTGTAGTTCTGCCTTAACAATAGTAGCGCTATAGGAGATGCACCTCTCCCATTATTCTTGGGGGGGGGGGGGGTATTGTTAGGAGGATTCTAGTTTACTTGAGTCTTGGGTAAACATTAAAGCATTGGGATACTTGGGCTATCACTGCGTGGACTGCGATACTAGCACGACTGAAACTATTTTTATTGTTTACACTGTGGATATGAGTTGTTTTAATCTATTATTCTATTATCAAACTTGTATACTCGCCAATACTTTTGTATTGATATTTTAATACATGTTGCAGATTGATTGGTAGCGATGGAACGTGGAAAACAAGCTAGGGGAAATGCCTAGAAACGTCACGCTAACTAATCTAGTCTTTTGAACAATTTGAACGATTATGAATTGAGTTTTGTAATATGATACTTGGTGATGTTTTGATTTTAGGAAATTATGTATGGAATCTACTTAAATTATATTTTAACAATAGTGTTATGGAAATCTCATGAGCAATCTGAACGCCTAGTGCTCGCACCCCGATGTTTCCGCCATCGGTTGGGGTGTGACAGATTGGTATCAGAGCCATAACTATAGGGAATTAGGATAAGTAGGAATACTTGCCCTGGTCTATAGTTCTAGGAATGTTGACTCTTATTTTTTATTTAAGACTTATGCATTCTACCGTATCTTCTTCCTAGCAGCACATGCTCCTATTGAATTTACATGCCTTTCCTAAGGCTGATACAATGTACACTTTATACTATGGAAACACTGTTATACAGTGTTTATATTTTGCACGAGAATTGCCCACAGGATAGGAGTGACACCCGAACCTTGATGGGAAATCTCCATATTATTCTAGTAGTCTTTGTCTGCGGATAAGTGCCCATAACATTTAGGGTACGATGTTGTCAAGTTAGAGGTGAAACTCAGACCTTGATAGCTAAGCCTACTCCTTGATGATTTTATGTCTCGCCAAAGACTCGTGACTGCCAATCAATTGGGTGCGTGGAATGACCAAAACGATGAATATCGTAGGCCTAACATCGATGACATATTTGTCTAAGTAGGACAAGACACGCTACCTCAATTCGAGAGGGGTTCTAATCACTTTGGTTAGTCACCGTTCCTCTACCCGGAACAATCTGGTGTTTTATAAGCCTATCTTGCTTTTATGTTATCTCGATTTTCCATAAATGTGGTTTTATCTATGAGGTTTTAAAATTGATTCTTTGTTCGTTTTGGTATATTTTTACGTGAATCAAACGTTGTCCTCAATCTAAAACATTAATCCTAATCTCATAACAAACTAAATTTATGAAGCTTTATTCTATGTGGTAATCTTGATAGACTATTATGTTTTGAGGTGTTGGTTGTGGTATGAAACACTAAGATGACATGGAAGTACGAGACAGAAGTGGCATGTCCGAAGCATGGTGGACACGCTGCTGGTACTTCCTATATATAAGTGCTTCCGGCATGTTACCAATTTTCGTACCAAGTGCCATATGAGGTTAGTGTTAGCAGACCGGTGTGGATAATCTATGTAATCTATGGGAACTTTATTCCCGAAATCTACGGGGAATCTATGTAATCGATGTAGACTCTAAAGCTATGCATGTAATCTATGTGTACTCTAGCAACGTTAATCTATTGTGCTGAACTATTGAGTTAATCTATGGCAATCTATTGAGTCAACCTATGTTAACCTATTAAGTGGTCATGATAAACTACTGGGTTTTTCCATGAGCTAATCTATGTAATCTATTGGAGCAATCTACGCGAAGCTATCTGTCAATCTATGATATATGATGAAGATAATGATGGGTAAGTTGTTATGGGTAGTAATTGCGACACGTAACATGACACTGAGTACGGGGTAAAGCGATGTGCCCGAAGCGTGGTGGATACGCCGCTGGTACTTCCTATATATAAGCGTTTTTGGCATGTTGACCGAGCTTCGTACAACGCGCCATGAGAAGGTCATGAATTTTGTGATGGTTCAATCTAGATTCTTAAATCTATCGTGTGTGTAATCTATATTGTGAGATCTAGTGAACTTAGACTTATACGGTCCCGTTCGTCGGGTTTGTAGATGTTTGCTTGCAGAACATCTGACGCTCTTAGGAGATCCAGAGAGAAGTCTCAGAAGAAGATGATGTCTTTCATGGCTGATCAGATCGCTTGAGTCATGCCAAGAATCGTCTCTGAGCTTCAAGGATCAAACACTCCGCCATCCTCTGCGGACTCCAAGGCTGAGAAACAGAAGCCTGCCAAGTTCAACTACAAACATTTCATCTCTTGCAACCCTAAGCCTTTCACGGGCAGTGATGGGGTAACTGCTATGCTTGATTGGTTCGACAGCATCGAAGTTACCTTCATTAACAGCGAGTGCCCAGATCATTTGAAAACCAGGAGTGCGACTGGAATGTTTCAAGGCAGAGGATTGGGGTGGTGGTCGAATGAGAGAAACATCCGTTCTAATGAAGAAGCCTATGCTCTTCCATGGGCTGAGGTGCGTGAACTCATGATGCTCGAGTTATGCCCTCCTCACGAACAACTGAAGCTTGAAGAAGAGTTTTGGCACTTGAAGCAGATTGTGATGATAATCTGGCTTATACTACCCGTTTCAAACAGCTGAGCCATATCGTTCCCCACTTGGGTTCGACTCCTAAGCAAATGATAACCAAGTACATCAATGGCCTACCTTCTGCTATGCGTGATTCCATCGAAGCAGCTCAGCTAGAAACTATTGAGGAAGCCTACCGTCTCGCAGCTAGTCTCAACAACAATGGTGTGCGTGATAAGCAGTTTGCTACCCCTGCTCCTTCGAAGTCTGCAAATCAAGTCACTCAGCAGCCAAGTGGCAGCAGGAACAAGAAACGGAAAACTCAGGGTTCGGGATGTAATGCTATTACCCCTGCTGCTAACCCTGCTGCTCCCGAAGCTAAGAAGCAATACACTAGGCCTCATCCTAAGTGTGCAACATGCAACTACCATCATCCTGTTGCTTCTGCATGTCTTCTATGCACCAACTGTAATCGTTATGGTCACACGACTCCTTACTGTCATCAAACTAACCCGGCCCCGCAAGCTCAGCAATCCCCAGCTCAAGCAGCTCTCCTAGCACCTCCACAGAACCCAAGGCCAATCAACGCTGTTCGCTCATGCTACAAGTGTGGAGATACTACCCACCTCCGTAACCAGTGTCCTCAGCTGAACCAGGATCAGCAACTAGGCGCTCGTGGATGAGCATTCAATCTCAATGCAAATCAGGCTCGTAATGACAATGACGTGGTCAATGGTATGTTCCTTATTAATAACCTTTATGCTTCGATTCTATTTGATACTGGTGCCGATAAAAGCTTTGTGTCCGTAGAATTTGAGTCTTTGATAAACTGTACACGCTCTAAGTTACCTGAACCATTCTCTGTTGAGGTCGCTAATGGTAAGTCGATCCTCATGAATTCTATTGTGCGTGATTGTTCCTTGATTCTTAACGATCACGTCTTCTCTATCAATCTTATACCCATGCGATTAGGAAGTTTTGATGTCATCATTGGCATGGACTGGCTGCGTAAAAACCATGCCGAGATTGTTTGTCATGAGAAACTTGTTCGTCTTCCTCTTCCCTCTGATGATACTTTGATCGTCTATGGAGACCGACCTTCAAAAGGACTAAGGTTAATGTCATGCACACAAGCGAGCAGAAGCTTACGTAAACAGAACCCTGCCTTCTTGGCCCACGTGGTGGAACAAAAAGGCAAGGGGAAGAACATAAGCGGCGTTCCGGTGGTGTGTGACTTCACCGATGTCTTTCCTGAAGATCTTCCTGGTCTTCCCCCTCCCAGATCTGTTGATTTTCGTATTGATCTCGTACCTGGTGTGACTCCTGTCTCTAGGGCTCCTTACCGTCTTGCACCTTCTGAGATGCAAGAGTTATCTAGTCAACTTCAGAAGTTACTCGATAAGGGTTTTATTCGTCCAAGTACCTCCCCGTGGGGTGCTCCCGTTTTGTTCGTCAAGAAGAAGGATGGTTCATCCCGTATGTGTATCGATTATCGTGAACTGAATAAGCTTACCGTGAAGAATCGTTATCCGCTTCCTCGCATTGATGACCTATTTGATCAACTACAAGGCGCGTCCTGTTTCTCGAAGATTGACCTACGTTCTGGATATCATCAACTACGTATCCTCGAAGATGACATTCCAAAAACTGCATTGCGTACTTGATATGGGCACTACGGGTTCATAGTCATGCCTTTTGGCTTGACCAACGCATCTGCAGTGTTCATGGACCTTATGAACCGCTTGTGTAACCCTATTTGGATCGTTTTGTGATAGTCTTTATTGATGATATTCTTATTTATTCTAAGTCTGAGGCTGATCATGCTCGCCACTTACGTCTTATGCTCGAACTTCTGCGTGGTGAACGTCTATATGCTAAATTTCCTAAGTGTGAGTTTTGGATTGACGAAGTGCAATTTCTTGGTCATATTGTTAGTAGAAAGGGTATTCATGTTGATCCTTCGAAAATCGAGGCAGTGAAGAATTGGTGTACGCCTAAATCCGTGACTGAGATTCGTTCTTTCCTAGGATTGGCGGGTTATTACCGCCGGTTCATCGCGGATTTTTCAAAAATCGCTGTTCCTCTTACTACGCTAACCCAAAAGGAGAAACCTTTTGTTTGGGGTCTCGAGCAAGAGAACTCCTTTCAAACCCTTAAGAATCTTTTGTGTAATGCTCCTGTGTTAACTCTACCTGATGGCAATGACAATTTTGTGGTGTATTGCGATGCCTCGAACCATGGATTGGGCTGTGTGCTCATGCAGCGAGAAAAGGTTATTGCTTATGCCTCCCGACAACTCAAAGTGCATGAGAAAAGCTACACTACTCACGATCTGGAGCTTGGTGCGGTGATTTTTGTGTTAAAGATTTGGCGACACTACCTATATGGTACTAAGTGTGTGGTCTTCACCGACCATAGGAGCCTTCAGCACATCTTTGACCAAAAAGAGCTGAACATGCGACAGAGGCGTTGG
Organism: Helianthus tuberosus; assembly: GCA_030545235.1. NCBI lineage: Eukaryota > Viridiplantae > Streptophyta > Magnoliopsida > Asterales > Asteraceae > Helianthus > Helianthus tuberosus. The sequence goes on along the minus strand of CM060407.1, from coordinate 145,247,443 downwards.
GTGGAATTGCTAAACGACTACAACTGCGAAATTCGCTACCATCCTGGTAAGGCGAACGTAGTGGCTGACGCTCTTAGTCGTAAGACTCATGTCAAGGCTATTCGTGTATCTAGTGATTTGCATGCTTGCATTCGCGAAGCTCAGTATTCATCAGTAAATGAAGGAAGACTAGAAGAAGAGATTCACGGCGCTAGGATGGACAAGCTCAAAACTAAATCTGATGGTCTGCAGTATTATCTAAATCGCATCTAGGTACCAGATCGCGATGACCTCCGTGAGCTCATTATGACCGAGGCTCAGAAATCTCATCAATCTATCCATCCAGGTGCCGATAAGATGTATCAGGATCTGCGTGCAACTTATTGGTGGCCTGGCATGAAGAGGGATATTGCTGTGTATGTGTCTAAGTGCCTTACCTGCTCGAAGGTAAAGGCTGAACACCAGCGTCCCTCTGGACTATTAGAACAACCCAAGATCCCAGTTTAGAAATGGGATAGTATCGCTATGGACTTTATTACTAAGCTACCCCGTACCTCTAAAGGTCATGATAGTATCTGGGTAATAATAGATCATTTGACCAAATCCGCTCACTTTCTTCCTATTCGTGAGGATTACAGAGTTGAGAAACTGGCTCGAGTCTATACCGATGAGATTATAAGCCGTCATGGCATACCTTTAGACATAATCTCTGACCGTGATGGTCGTTTTATTTCATGTCTTTGGCAAACCTTCCAGTCCGCTATGGGTTCGCACTTGAATCTTAGCACGTCCTTTCATCCTCAGACGGATGGACAGACCGAGCACACTATTCAAACCCTAGAGGACATGCTACGTTGTTGTGTTATCGACTTTGGTGGTAACTGGGATGTACATTTACCATTGATAGAATTCTCGTACAACAATAACTACCATTCCAGTATTCAGATGGCTCCTTTCGAAGCTTTATATGGGCGAAAATGCCGATCTCCTCTCAGCTGGCATGAGGTTGGGGAAAAGCAATTCACTGGCCCTGAGATTGTTCAAGAGACGACGGATAAGATTCTTCAGATCCGTGATAACTTGATCAAGGCTAGGAGCAGACAAAAGAGCTATGCTGACAATAGGCGGAAGCCTTTGGAATTTACTGTTGGTGACCGAGTTCTTCTCAAGGTATCTCCCTGGAAGGGAGTAGTTCGTTTCGGGAAGAAGGGAAAGCTTTCTCCTCGCTATGTGGGTCCTTTTGTGATACTTGAAAGGATTGGCAAGGTAGCTTACAAACTCGACTTACCACAAGAACTAAACAACGTCCATCCAGTGTTCCACGTATCTAACCTACGGAAATGCCTAGCCGACGAAGGATTGCAAGTTCCACTTGAGGACTTGCAAATAAACGAAGCTGTTCAGTTTGTGGAGAAATCGGTCGAAATCATGGATCAAACTGTCAAGCGTCTGAGGCGCAGCAAAATTCCCATTGTTAAGGTTCGATGGGAAGGAAAGCGTGGTGCCGAATTCACTTGGGAGTTGAAAAGTGATATGAAGGCCAAGTACCCGCACCTCTTCAAACAGTCTTCTTCAAAGATTTCGGGGACGAAATCTCCTAAAGGAGGGGAGACTGTAATGCCCAGCGTCCCTGAACTTTAGACATTTGGCAAGAACAGTCCCTGAACTTCTAATAACTTGTCGATTTTAGTCTTTGTGGTTTTATGGAGTTGATGTTTTGATACTTTTGGTGTGAATATTGCTGATACTATGATGCTTGACTCTTTATTCTAGATGCTTGATTTTAACACTTACACTATGAGACTTGATACTTAATCTAGATACTTGATTTCCTGATTCATATGATTCTTCATACTTGACACTTGGACTCTTGATTCTTGATGCTTGAGAAACGATGATTCTTGACCCTTGAGACGTAAACCGGTGCTTGACTCCTTAGACTCGTGAAGCTTGATTCTTGGTTAAACGAGAGACTGGAGCCTTGTCACTGGAAGAATCTATGAAACTTTGAGACTTCGGTGCTTATGATGTAATCTAATTAATAAGATACCTTACACAAACTATATGCAACGCAATGCCGAACTTAACACATAAAACGAATCCAAACCGGAACGTGGAAAAGATGGATTGGCCAGAGTGGCCATCCGATCGGATGACCAGCCGATCGGATGACCAGCCGATTGGGTGACCACCCAAGCCGAACCACCCTTTTCCCTTCTCATCCTTCACCTATAAATAGGCTGTCACATCACCATTTTGAGTGATGTGACAGCTCTGCCCGAATCTGACGCACGCGCACACTATTTTCTCATTTTCTCATAAAATCCGGTACGTTTCAGGCTAGATCTTTTTACTTTCTTGATCTACACATCATTCTCTACGTGATTCTCACTCGAAATCTCATTTTTCACCGTAAAATCTCTCAAGATCTGAGTTCTTGAGGGTAATGTCATCATGGTGGTTTGAACAAACTGCCATGTGATGTCATTTTAAGCAAGATGTAGCTCAGATCTAAGGTATTTCATACGTTTTTACACTAAATCTAAGTTAAATCTATACTTTTCATATAAAACTTGGGTTGTTCTTCATATTTTCGTCAAATTTTTTATTTACTTCGGTGATAAACGGGACTGAACGAACTGTAGACTTGATCAGTGGTCTAGAGTTGGTTAGGAACGGATTGTTCACTGATTAAGACGATCACGGGATGGATTCCGGCATAAACCGTCACCAACGGACAAACAGGTCGGACTGGGGTAATTCCCGACCGATCAGAATGTCTGTGAAATGATGTGTAACTGTTGCCTCAGTCTGTGCCGAGACGTCACCATTAATCTTCAAACTTAGAAACTTTTACTAAATGATAAACAAAAACAAGGGTCGCCCGATCGAGCGGCAACCCGATCGGACAACAATCCGATCGGATATCCACCCTATCAGGTGACACTTGTCTTGAAATTCTCAAGCTCTTGCTAAACAAAGAAAAACTTGGAAGTTTGACCGAATGGCCATCCAATCGGACAGTCATCCATTCGGACAGCCAGCCGATTGAAACGACCACTTCACACGCACTCGGACGAGTGGCAATCCGATCAGATAGCTATCCGATCGGACAGCCAACTTGGTCTCCTCTTTTGGTTATGAACACTTCACTCTAGTGACGACCCGACCGGATGGCCATCCGATCGGGCAGTCACTAGCCGTACGCATACAAGGTCATCCGACCGGCTGACCATCCGATCGGACAGCCATCCGATCGGACAGCCAACCGACTCAGTGACCCTGTTAACTCCTTTATTCAATCTCAATACGCTGCCCGATTCTTACCCTATTGCAATCTAATCAGGCTAATCATAAAAAGAGCTCCCTTTGATCCAATAATAGTTGTGACTATTAAGCAATCACTATGAGTATACTCGATCCCCTTTTACTTTAAACTTTTGGGGTGTAACATGTATTCTATGAAACTTAAACTGGAATCTTGAAACTTATACTCTATCCTATGTGAAACTTGTGATTCTTGATTCTTGACTCTTTGTGCTATGTGACGTTTAATCCAGAGTGTGTAGTTCCGCCTTAACAATAGTAGCGCTATAGGAGATGCACCTCTCCCATTATTCTCGGGGTGTATTGTTAGGAGGATTCTAGTTTACTTGAGTCTTGGGTAATGATGTGTGCAAAATGTAACATATAAATTACATCAATTGTGCGATAAAACTAACACTTTTTTAGTACTAATGTTGGAAAAAGTGTGTTTTTGTCTTCCTTTTGTATTTTCAGGATTAAATGACCTCAAATTAACAAAAGAAGCAAAAAGACAACTAAATCTAACATAAATAAAAGAAAAGGAACAAACGTGGCATGCCCGACCTCCCCGACAGCATCTTCCCAAGCAAAACAAGAGAACAGAAGGCTGAACACGCCCCGTGCTCTGTGAACACGGGGGCGTGCCCAAGTGCCAGCATAAAAGACAAAGCTATAGAAGCTTCTATCGCCCACCACAGGGTCGTGCTCAGCGGACACGGGGCCGTGGTCAACTACAAGATTCGCAGAATCCAGGCAAATCTTGATAGTACAGATATGCTTCTGCACACGGGGGCGTGCCCAGCGGACACGGGGGCGTGGTCAACTGATGCAGACAAACTGCAATTAATAAAGAAAGAGAAGGATGATGGACACGGGGCCGTGCCCAATGGACACGGGGTCGTGCCCGAGCTGCTGTTCAGGCTATAAATAGGGGTGCTTGGCTCATTTGCAAACCATCCCTTGGCACACCACCTCTCTCACACTTCACCCACCACCCACCAACACCATAACACCATCATCATCCTCATAGAGTGTGTGAGTCGTCTCGGGATCCAAGATTGATCGTAAGAGTTCTTGACAATCAAAGGCCATGTTTGCCTAAGTCTCTTACATCACTTGGTGAAGACAAGTGTCTAGTTTAATACTTTTTATTTTTAATCTTTTCGCACTTTTTACTTGGTTATGTATTAATGACTTTAATAACTAGTTTCTTATGTTGAAGGTGATTATTCCTTATCGTTTGTCCGTGGTGTCTTGGCATTATTTTACTGTCTATATAAAATAAAAGATTTTCACCATTCATATCTCCACGGTCTATATAGAGGTATGTTGGCTACCTGGTCGGGGGTTAAGGGAACGGTTTGGTAAGAGTCTTGCCTTGTTCAGTGTATAGATCCTGCAAGGACCTGGGTCAAATTTAGTAGGACCTCCTTCAATACCCACTGGTATTGGATGGCGGGGGTCCAAACTCTTTGATCCCCTCATATGTAAGCTACTATTAATACTTTAACCCGACTACTTAGGAGTGTATCCTTGCTGACCCAGACTACTTAGCCGAGTGTAACATCACCTTCAAAAGAGGGGCCTACCATAATATGCATTAATAACTTAATTAATTATCTTTCAATAATCCGACCCTTTAGGATTGTATCCTTGCTGACTCAAACTACTGGGTTGAGGGTAACGTCACCTTCAAAAGAGGGGCCTACTACAATAACTAAGATAATCTCTTAAAAAGTGCAAAAGTGCGAAAATAATCAAATGTTACACTAAACACGAGTCGGAGCCAAGTGATTCATCTTGTCTATCTGTTTTTATTTTTATTTTTCAGCATTTTAGTTAGTTTTTATTTTTCTAGTTTAAGACCTTTTTCTAAACTTTTGATTTGATTAGACGTTGAGGATAAACCGGTACTAAAAGCTCTTGTGTCCTTGGACGACCTCGGTATCTTGCCAACACTATACTACGCTCACGATGGGTGCACTTGCCCATATGTGTGTTTGGTGTTAGCAAAATATCGTGTTTTATAAATTTAAAACTTGACTAACGTGTAAAAAGGGCTTAAAATATACTTAATTCCATATAGGAAGTGAGTTAGACAAAAGGGCATCAAGTTTTTGGCGCCGTTGCCGGGGACACAGGGATTTTATGAAAGTTAGGAATCAACGGCCTAATCGTTTTTCTTATTTTTCTGTTTTTTTAGGATTTTTCTTAATTTTTCAGCTTCTGCAGAACTCAGCACGTCCGTGCCCGCTGAACACGCCCCGTGCCCAATCATTGGAACTGGAAATCCTGTTTTAAGTTAGACAGTAAGCTGAACACGGGGCCGTGCCCACTCAACACGCCCCGTTCCCAAGATTCAGTTACTGAAAACAGAACCGTAAGATCCCGACGGTTGGTAATTTCTGACACAAACATGAGTGATATGATATTTTTTACTTTCGGCACTCTTATGGTACGTGGTGTCAAATATGTGGCGGCTCCCATAAAGAATTAGAATGTTATTTTCTAAATTATAAGCCCCACTATATAGACCAATCGTTTTCCCGTAGCCTTAAGAGGGGCGAAAGTAAAAATAAGCCCTATCTCTCCCTCGAATGTTCTCAATCGGATCTTCTAGGAGAAATGCTTCTTGATGAACTATTTCAATTGGAAGATCTAATTCTTAATTGGTTAAAAGAACTTAGGATAGATTTCAATAATTTATCTCAAGACGATAACCAAGAAGAATTGTTGGGATCGCATTCGAACAACTTTGTTGTTCTCGACGATACCTCTAACTCTAGCAAGGACTTGAGCGATAGTCGTCCCTGTGTCGATTATGCCGTGAAGGACTCCCCATCAACTTCGTTCGATGCATACATAGACCTGAGCGATTCGGCATACACCTTCTTTAACGAGAGCCCGGGAAAGGGTTGGACTTGTCCACCTACACATAGCATAGGAATCACCCTCACCGACAACCTCTTGCGTTCTCGTCTTAATCTAGAGCAATTAAGGTATCTTAGGCACTTTGGGGTTGTTCCATCCAGTAAGGAACCGCCCGATCCGGAAAAGTTCCTTAAAAATAGACAAACTTCATAAACAGCCTTTCGACACGGGGCCGTGCCCAGGTCAACACGCCCCCGTGTCCACCAAAAGATTCCTTTCTGACTTTTTGTCAGAATACGGACAAAATGTGTCAGGATCTTGCCTGCACATGGGGCCGTGTCCATCCGACACGGGGCCGTGTCCAGTGTGCTGTCGTTTTCTATAAATGCAGCCAAGAATCCCGCACATTTGGACCATCCAGGGACAGAGATTTGAAAGGATCTTCTCACCTACCATCCTAGGTATTTTCTAAAAGAAGGTTCTAACAAACATCTTGTCCTTTCCTCTTTTATCCATTGCCTTCTTCTTCATCTTTCTTGCATCAACACCTCCATTGAAGCTTGAGATCACCATGACTCCAAGCTTTATTGTGATGGTTATTAGGTTTTTGTTCAAGGAATCTTGTTAAAAATAAGTTGTACAACATTGTTTTAAGTTATTTCTGCTCAAAAATGCTTCATAAGTTGGAAAAATAATTTGAAACTCCAAGATTCCTTGTTCCAAAAATTTGCAGAAAGTTGAACATGGGGCCGTGCTCATTGAGCACGGGGCCGTGTCCGATGTACTGTTTCATTAAAATAAACTATTTTTTGGTTTGCTTTCGTAGAATGTCTAGTCAAAATAGTGGAACCTCTTCTGCGCACTCCAGAAACAGTCGAAGGGAAAGAAGGTCATCAATTGAAGCAACTCTCGTACGATACGTAATGGCATTACGTGAAGCTCTTGACGAGATGACTTCGGTAGAGGAGGTCCTAATAGACCGTATAAATTATCTTACGGTGGGGTTGGAAAACAGTTTTCAAGAAATTAACCTCTTGCACCAGAGGTTAAACATTCTTGTAACACATCCCATGGAACCAATCCTCCCTCAAGAGGATTGGAACCTAGCACTTGGAATCCACAATCCTACTGGGTGGGAAGACCTTCCAGCAGAACCTCCTCTTGAAGATCTACAAGAAGTCCCGGTGGAGGTTGCACCCCCTCAAACCAATGCCAATGAGCCCGCCTTTCTTCTCCCAAGGGAGATAGAGGAATGGCTCGCCGACGTGTGAGGGACCCATGCCCGGAGAAAGAAGTTCTTCATGCCGCATCAAACCAAAGGAATTTTCTCTTTGGAAATTTTGCTAGTAGAATAAATTTTAGGCTAGAACTTCTTGATTTAGATTTCTTGTGCTTCTTTGACCTACTTATCTAGAAATTTTAACTTCTTAGGACTATTATGTAATTCTCTCCATGACTTAATGAATGATGGTTTTAGTTAATTTGGTGTTTGGATGATGTTGTAATGGATAAAACACACTCGGAATGGCAAAGGATAACAAGGGAAACTTGGACCAGCACCCCATGCACGAAAACAGGGCCATCTGACAAAATTTTCTTCATTACAGCAAGATCAGCACGGGCCGTGTCCGCCCAACACAGCCCTATGCTGCACAGTCTGCAGAAAATGCCCAGTTCAGGTAAACTGGACACGGGCCGTGTTCACCCAACACGCTCCCGTGTCCAGGCTTCTGTTTCTTTTTACAACTTTTTGTTACTGGCAACTGAACACGGGGCCGTGGCCGGACACCACGGGGCCGTGTCCAGACGCCCAGTAACATAAAATTTTGCTTTTTCACACATTTTTACACATTCAATCAACCTAAAAACTTATTTTTGGGACACATTGAGGACAATGTGTAATTTAAGTGTGGGGGGGAGGGATGCTAAAACTTTGAATCTTGCAAGTCCTAATTACAAGCCTTACACAAAACTCTATTGAAACCGCTAATCACCCCAATTTTTTTCAAAAAATTTTGATTTTTTTACTTGTCTAGGTTTAACTTGGGAATTTCAAGTTCTAAAAAGGTTATATTTTTACAAATTTACAACCGATAGCGTCGGGATAAAAAGAACCAACATAAGAAAATTATGAAACGGCATGACAAGCTTAGTTAAAATTTGATTATATATACTTGATCACATAAAAACTCATTCCCACAAAAGTGAGTTTTGAGCCTTTATTGAGCATATAAATACATATCTTTAAACTAAATGCTCATTTTTCGTTTCTTATGTGAATAGCCGCTTGGTTCTTACAACTCTAGAACTTGCCACGACAATACATTCCCGGTCCTTACCAACTTAAACCCGAGTAAGTAAATGATGGAGGCATTAGGACTAACCCTTTTTATTTCTACACCATTATTTTTTCTTTTTTTTTACCACCTACCCAAAATCCCCCTAGTTAACCCCTTTGAGCCTAAACCTTTTCATTTCTTAACCCAAACCAAACACCCTTTCACCCACCAAAACCTTTTTTATTTTTTTAACCCTTTGTTTTAGTAACAAGCTCGGTTTTTCGTATGACTTTTCAAAAAAAAAATGTTGATGATGAAGCAAAAGAAGAAAATAAACAAACAAGTTCATGAAAAATAACTTTGTTTTAAAAAAAAAGGGCATCATCAAAATAAAAATTGCAAAAATAAAAAGTCATACGAAAACCGACGCTTTTACGCTTTTCACCCTCTAACCCAACCACCTACCTTTAACCCAAGCCTAACCCTTCACCCAAAAGTCCTCTTGATATTTACAAAAGTATATAGTTAAAAAGGAAGAGGATTGATTGCTTGGCAAGCCTATGGTAGGAGTAAGTTCCATGCCGCTCTCGAGTGATTCACTAAAATACATCTTCGGCCAAGTGTTGAGTGATCCCCCGTGAGGTATGTGAACTTGTATATAAATAGAATTTTAAAGAGGCATGTTATGCCCTAATAAGTAATTTATCTTATGAAAAGTTTTAAATAAATCATGACGAATAGGATTGTAAATAAATAAAAATAAACAATTAATAAAGAATCTTGGAAATCCCGACACTCTATGACAAGCCCAAAAACCTTCTCTTCTACCCATTCCATTTGGGAGTGTAAAGCCACATTATAAAGAGTTTTGCTTGAGGACAAGCAAAGATTCAAGTGTGGGGTTATTTGATGTGTGCAAAATGCAACATATAAATTACATCAATTGTGGCATAAAACTAACCTTTTTTTAGTACTAATGTTGAAAAACGTGTGTTTTTGTCTTCCTTTTGTATTTTCAGGATTAAATGAGCTCAAATTAACAAAAGAAGCAAAAAGGCAGCTAAATCTAACATAAATACAAGAAAAGGAACAAACGTGGCATGCCCGACCTCCCCGACAGCATCTTCCCAAGCAAAACAAGAGAACAAAAAGTTGAACACGCCCCGTGCTCAGTGAACACGGGGGCGTGCCCAAGTGCCAGCATAAAAGACAAAGCTATAGAAGCTTCTATCGCCCACCACGGGGCCGTGCTCAGCGGACACGGGGCCGTGGTCAACTATAAGATTCGCAGAATCCAGGCAAATCTTGATAGTACAGATATGCTTCTGCACACGGGGGCGTGGTCAACTGATGCAGACAAACTGCAATTAATAAAGAAAGAGAAGGATGATGGACACGGGGCCGTGCCCAATGGACTAGGGGCCGTGCCCGAGCTGCTGTTCAGGCTATAAATAGGCGTGCTTGGCTCATTTGCAAACCATCCATTGGCACACCACCTCTCTCACACTTCACCCACCACCCACCACCACCATAACACCATCATCCACCACCATCATCCATTGTCCATCATAGAGTGTGTGAGTCGTCTCGGGATCCAAGATTGATCGTAAGAGTTCTTGACAATCAAAGGCCATGTTTGCCTAAGTCTCTTACATCACTTGGTGAAGACAAGTGTCTAGTGTAATACTTTTTATTTTTAATCTTTTCTCACTTTTTACTTGGTTATGTATTAATGACTTTAATAACTAGTTTCTTATGTTGAAGGTGATTCTTCCTTATCGTTTGTCCGTGGTGTCTTGGCATTATTTTACTGTCTATATAAAATAAAAGATTTTCACCATTCATATCTCCACGGTCTATATGGAGGTATGTTGGCTACCTGGTCGGGGGTTAAGGGAATGGTTTGGTAAGAGTCTTGCCTTGTTCAGTGTATAGATCCTGCAAGGACCTGGGTCAAATTTAGTAGGACCTCCTTCAATACTTAACGGTATTGGATGGCGGGGGTCCAAACTCTTTGATCCCCTCATAAGTTAACTACTATTAATACTATAACCCGGCTATTTAGGACTGTATCCCTGCTGACTCAGACTACTTAGTCGAGGGTAACGTCACCTCCAAAAGAGGGGCCTACCATAATTTGCATTAATAACTTAATTAATTATCTTCCAATAATCCACCCTTTTAGGATTGTATCCTTGCTGACTCAAACTACTGGGGTGAGGGTAACGTCACCTTCAAAAGAGGGGCCTACTACAATAACTAAGATAATCTCTTAAAATAGTGCAAAAGTGCGGAAATAATCAAACGTTACACTAAACACACCAGTCGGAGCCAAGTGATTCATCTTGTCTATCTGTTTTTATTTTTATTTTTCAGCATTTTAGTTAGATTTTATTTTTCTAGTTTAAGACCTTTTTCTAAACTTTTAATTTGATTAGACGTTGAGGATAAACCGGTACTGAAAGCTCTTGTGTCCTTGGACGACCTCGGTATCTTGCCAACACTATACTACGCTCACGATGGGTGCACTTGCCCATATGTGTGTTTGGTGTTAGTAAAATATCGTGTTTTATAAATTTAAAACTTGACTAACGTGTAAAAAGGGCTTAAAATATACTTAATTCCATATACCACCACACACGCATCAGGTAAACATTAAAGCATCGGGACACTTGGGCTATCACTGCGTGGACTGCGACACTAGCACGACTGAAACTATTTTTATTGTTTACACTGTGGATATGAGTTGTTTTAATCTATTATTCTATTATCAAAGTTGTATACTCGCCAATACTTTTGTATTGATATTTTAATACATATTGCAGGTTGATTGGTAGCGATGGAACATGGAAAACAAGCTAGGGGAAATGCCTAGAAACGTCACGCTAGCTAATCTAGTCTTTTGAACAATTTGAACGATTATGAATTGAGTTTTGTAATATGATACTTGGTGATGTTTGGATTTTAGGAAATTATGTATGGAATCTACTTAAATTATATTGTAACAATAGTGTTATGGAAATCTCATGAGCAATCTGAACGCCTAGTGCTCGCACCCCGATGTTTCCGCCATCGGTTGGGGTGTGACACGATTAGTCATCGAGGCCTAATGAACGGGTTATTAGTTGATAGCTCTATTTAGGTCTCACCAGCCTAACACCGTGTCTGGATAGGATCGATCGTGAACTAATAGACTCTGGAAAGCCGTCAATGATGATAGACATTGACAAACGGGGCACACTACGGAAACGTACGGTCGTAAGGATTCGGTATAACGCAGTTTAGTAGCTTACATATGCGGTAGCTCCACATGGCATGATATAAATGAGTAACTTAACTACTTAAACTAGTTTTTGGAATTAAAACTGGACAAAGCCGTTAACTCGCCAACTTTATGTTGACACCCTACTGCATGCTTTGCAGGTACACAGTGACTTAGGAGCTTGCAGCCTGGGGATGTGTAGTGGACGTCTTAACCCGTGTGTTGGGTTCTTTAATAATCATGAATTATGAACTTATGCTCAAACCATTTTACCTATGCTTCCGCTCTTTACCTAAACTATTTTGGACTTAGAACTTTGGACTTAAACTTTAAATTGCCACTAATCGTATTGGTTTGGTGAAACTATTTTATTATTATTATAATTGTTCAATATGATTGGTGGCTGGATCCTGGTCGGTCACACGTCTCGCGATAGTACTCCGCATGTTTAGATAACTTGTTTTCTTAATTACTGTTTTTAGGGGGCCGTTTTCTATGTTACTAACTTTTTGTGTGGTACATATTTTTTTACAAATTTTGTAACCCATTCTAATGAAATATTAAATGATACAATAAATTATTGTATTAATGATTCCATGTATCTAATCTCATAAGTAATTAAATAAATTTTAAAAAGAAAAATGTATGTAAACATAAACAAATAGTTATATCATACCAAATTAAATATATATATATATATATATATATATATATAAGTATAGCAATTACTTTTGCTTCACAGATGGTTGTAGGGGTGTTCAGAAAAAAAAACCGTAACCAAATAAAACCCGTAAACCGAACCGTTACCGTAACCAAATAAACTGACCTGAAGATCGATTTCGGATTTTGGTTTGGTTTCTAACTGAAACCGAATTGTAAATATGGTTTTTGGTTCGGATTTTGGATCCACATTTTTTTATTTGGTTTATTCGATTTATTTGGATAACCGAATAAACTGTTAATTTAATTAATTATTAAATAAAAATAATAATGTTTAATAAACTATATATAACTTATTAGCCCAAAATACTAAGTTTAATATCTAAGTATATGTATCCCCATGGTTTGAAGATTATTTATATTTTGTGTCATTAGACTTATTGACTATTTCTAGTTTCTATTTTAAGTTTTGAAGTTTTAACTTTGTGGTTATGTGTATGATTATATTATTGATATGTTTGTTTTATTTTGCTATGCCTTTTATTTATATATTGTTTGGTTTAATTTAGTTGCTGATTTGATGTTCGGAAGTTAGAACACAAACATAAATATAAATTAGAAAAAAAAATACTTAGGTGCAATTTCGTTTATTTGGTTTATTTAGTTTATTTGGTTTCTAACCGAAACCAAACCGAATTGAATTTCGTTTGGTTTGGTTCAGTTTGCATATTCCTAATTTGGTTTGGTTTGGTTTTTGGTTTGTGGTATAAAATTTTGAAAACCGAACCGAATAAACCAAATAAACCAAATAAACCATAAACTGAACCAATGAACACCCTTAGATGGCTAGAGTAATTTTGTATATGAACTTAAGTTGGCTTGTAGTGATACTCTCTGATTCCAAAGGCAAAATAAGACATTTTTAAAAACTACAATTTTTAATAAGATTGTAAAATATTATTGAGGAAATCAACCTCAGATACCATTTATCTTGATGATACCTATGACCCATACAACTTCATTGAGCTTCCTAATGATTCAAAGTATCATGTTTTTGAAAGTTGTATAGTCGATATCTTGGTAAATGACTCTACTGCATTAATATTTTTTGTATTGTTTTTATTAACTATTTAACAATTTATATTCTAATATTACTAACAATTTGTTCTTATTTTATAGTAGCTATCTGAACACATCGGAATTTTCGTTGGTTTACATAATAATTCCAAAATAATTATAAATATGATTGGTGGATCTGAATGGGGATTGAAAATATTACAGAAGAAGGATTTTTTGAAATTACAAAGTTTATACTCTATTTATAATATCTACAGTTTGTAATCTATATATAATATATTGCATTTGTTTTTCTTATTTTAATATGTACATTTATTAATTGTCTTTTGTTATAGGTATAATGTTGTCAGTTGGAATGATTTGATAAAATATGGGAGAGTTCTATGGGGCCAAGATGGGTATTTTCAAATGGTCAATGATGTGTTAAAAATGCAACATATAAATTTCATCAATTGACGCATAAAACTAACCATTTTTTTAGTACTAATGTTGGAAAAGTGTGCTTTTGTCTTCCTTTTGTATTTTCAGGATTAAAAGAGCTCAAATTAACAAAAGAAGCAAAAAAGACAGCTAAATCTAACATAAATACAAGAAAAGGAACAAACGTGGCACGCCCGACCTCCCCGACAGCATCTTCCCAAGCAAAACAAGAGAACAGAAGGCTGAACACGCCCCGTGCTCAGTGAACACGGGGGCGTGCCCAAGTGCCAGCATAAAAGACAAAGTGGTAGAAGCTTCTATTGCCCACCACGGGGCCGTGCTCAGCAGGGCACGGGGCCGTGGTCAACTATAAGATTCGCACAATCCAGCAAATCTGCATAGTACAAAGATTCTTCTGCACCACGGGGTCGTGCTCAGCGGACACGGGGGCGTGGTCAACTAAAAAGACAAAACGGCATTAAATGAAGAAAGAGAAGGATGTGGACACGGGGCCGTGCCCACTGGACACGGGGCCGTGCCCGAGCTTCTGTTCAGCCTATAAATAGAAGTGCTTGGCTCAAGCTCAAACCATCCCTTGGCACACCACCTCTCTCACACTTCACCCACCACCCACCACCACCATAACACCATCATCCACCACCATCATCCATTGTCCATCGTAGAGTGTGTAAGTCATCTCGGGATCCAAGATTGATCGTAAGAGTTCTTGACAATCAAGGCCATGTTTTCCTAAGTCTCTTACATCACTTGGTGAAGACAAAGTGTCTAGTGTAATACTTTTTATTTCTAATCTTTTCACACTTTTTACTTGGTTTTGTATTAATGACTTTAATAACTAGTTGCTTATGTTGAAGGTGATATTTCCTTATCGTTTGTCCGTGGTGTCTTGGCATTATTTTACTGTCTATATAAAATAAAAGATTTTCACCATTCATATCTCCACGGTCTATATGGAGGTATGTTGGCTATCTGGTCGGGGGTTAAGGGAACGGTTTGGTAAAGGTCTTGCCATTGTTCAGCGTTTAGAGGTCCTGCAATGGACCTGGGTCAAATTTAGTAGGACCTCCTTCAATACTTAACGGTATTGGATGGCGGGGGTCCAAACTCTTTGATCCCCTCATAAGTTAACTACTATTAATACTATAACCCGGCTATTTAGGACTGTATCCCTGCTGACTCAGACTACTTAGTCGAGGGTAACGTCACCTCCAAAAGAGGGACCTACCATAATTTGCATTAATAACTTAATTAATTATCTTCCAATAATCCACCCTTTTAGGATTGTATCCTTGCTGACTCAAACTACTGGGGTGAGGGTAACATCACCTTCAAAAGTGGGGCCTACTACAATAACTAAGATAATCTCTTAAAATAGTGCAAAAGTGCGGAAATAATCAAACGTTACACTAGATACGAGTCGG
This sequence comes from Helianthus tuberosus, assembly GCA_030545235.1. Taxonomy (NCBI): domain Eukaryota; kingdom Viridiplantae; phylum Streptophyta; class Magnoliopsida; order Asterales; family Asteraceae; genus Helianthus; species Helianthus tuberosus. The sequence goes on along the minus strand of CM060407.1, from coordinate 145,232,147 downwards.
AACCAAGTGATTCATCTTGTCTATCTGTTTTTTCTTTTTATTTTTATTTTTCAGCATTTTAGTTAGTTTTTATTTTTCTTAGTTAAAACATTTTTCTAAACTTTTTGATTTGATTAGACGTTGAGGATAAACCGGTACTAAAAGCTCTTGTGTCCTTGGACGACCTCGGTATCTTACCAACACTATACTACGCTCACGATGGGTGCACTTGCCCATATGTGTGTCTAGTGTTAGTAAATATCGTGTTTTATAAATTTAAAACTTGACTAAAAAGTGTTAAAGGGGCTTAAAATATACACCTAATATATATAACACTCGACTACGCATCAAGTTTTTGGCGCCGTTGCCGGGGACACAAGGATTTTAAGAAAGCTTAAAATCGACGGCCTAATCAGTTTTTCAAAACCTTTTTTAAAACGCGCGCACATTTTTCTGCATTTTAGTTTAGTTTTGCATTTACAGTAACCTGTACACGGGGCCGTGTTCACTGAACACGGGGCCGTGCTGCACATTTTCATAAAAACACCCAGTAACAGAAGCTTGAACACGGGCCGTGATCACTGAACACGCCCCGTGCTCAACTAGATCAGTAAATTTAATTAAAACGCCCAGATACAGATTCTGAACACGGGGCCGTGCTCACTGAACACGGGGCCGTGTCCAGCCTCTGTTTCCGTTTTTATTTTTGTTTTCTGATCTCGAGACTTGGTTGTGGTCTGCTGAGTGATTCTTATGGATCAATACTCAGGAGGTTACAACTACACCTATGAGGAGGATGATTATAGGGGTAATTATTGCATTAATTGTCGTAACACACACTCGGTTCAAAATAGTCACTCATATCAACCATCCAATTCATACACCTACTATGAGGAGCCCAGGTACGACCCATCAACTTCATACACATCCTATGAAGACCCAAGGTATGAACCTCCTCCCTCATACTCATATTTTGATGAACCAAGGTATGAGCCTTCATACTCATACTTTGATGAACCAAGATATGAGCCACCACCTTCGTATGCTTATTATGAGGAACCATGGCGTGAACAACCCACCTCATATGAGTATTATGAAGAACAAAATTACGAACCTTATCCATCATATGCTTACAATGAAGAACAATGGTGCGAACCATCTCCTTCATATGGGTATTATGAGGAACAAAGGATCGAACAACCGGATTCAAGCTTAGAAAACCCCGATTCTTTTTCTATAACCGAAGTGACCGATAGGATATTAGAACACATTAGAGTTATCGATCGATGTATAAAAGAATCTCGCGCCAGGGAAGAGGAGTCCCACTCAAGAAAAGAATTAAATAAAGAAGAAATAACTAAAAGTGTAAAAATGGAAGAACAAATAAGTGAAAAACCGACACATGAGTTAAACAACGAAAAAGGTGAGTCCGACAACGTTAAAATACAAGAAGAGTCTAATTTTGAAGAAATTAATCTCTTGTCACCTTCTTTCGAAAATCATTGTTTAGTACCCACTCATGCTAAGTTTTTAAAAGAGTTAAACACTAACACTAAAATTGACGAAACGGTAAGTGTTAAGTTAACTAATGATCAAACTTCGCTAATAAAAGAAGACCCATTTGAAATTAACATTACACCGGTTCCATGTTTCTTTCAAAATTCGTTTATTAGTAATGTCACAATAGATAAAGATCTTTGTGTTAACATAATGCCTAACTACATTTTCGAAAAATTAAGTATTAGTGATTTTTCTCCACTTCAAATACCCATTTTTCTATCCAATCGGAAAGTAATAAAATCAATCGGTATAGTCGAGGATGTATTGGTTCAAACAAATCAAATGGTAATCTCGACCGACTTCGTCATCCTTGATGACGCTCCTCTAATGTTGGGAAGACCATTTGTAAAAACTCACTAAGCTTTGAAAAACCGGAAGTTGAACAATCTACCTCTTCAATTAGGGGCATTTAAAAGAAGTGTCGATCTCGAACGGTCAAAGAAATATCCTTTCGGCAATAATGACCCCCTAATTGAAGATGAAGATGAACCACCCGATACAAGTGAAGAGATTGACCACTTTGTTGAAGAAGAGGTCGCCATAGAACAAACTTTTAAAGTTCTTGATCGAAATGAGCAACCAAATAAGGAGTCTCCTAAAGACCCACCACTTGAGCTCAAAGAACTTCGAAAAGGTTTGGAATATGCTTTTCTAGACAAAGAGGGTAATTTGCCTGTGATTATTTCATCTAAATTAAATAGCTTAGAAAAAGAAAAATTAATTAGTCTTTTGAAAAAACACAAAAACGCAATAGCTTGGAAACTTGTAGACATAAAAGGAATTAGTCCTTCCATGTGCACACACAAAATTTTGATGAATGATGACTACAAATCGGTCATACAACCACAACGTCGAGTAAATCCAAATGTTCAAGAAGTGGTTAAAAACGAGGTCATCAAATTACTTGACGCCGGACTTATCTATCCTATCTCCGATAGTCCTTGGGTGAGTCCCGTCCAAGTAGTTCCAAAGAAAGGAGGTATGACGGTAATAACTAATGAAAAGAATGAATTAATACCAACGAGAACCGTCATAGGATGGAGAGTATGTATAGATTATAGACGATTAAATGAAGCAACAAGAAAAGATCACTTTCCTTTGCCCTTCATTGATCAAATGTTAGAAAGATTATCCGGTCATAAATTTTATTGTTTCTTGGATGGTTTTTCAGGTTACTTTCAAATCCCGATAGCACCCGAAGACCAAGAAAAGACAACTTTCACATGTCCTTATGGAACTTTTGCTTATCGACGCATGCCGTTTGGTCTATGTAATGCCCCCGCAACATTCCAACGTTGCATGGTAGCCATCTTCCATGACATGATAGAAAAGACAATGGAAGTCTTCATGGACGACTTTTCTATCTTTGGGGATTCATACGACCAATGCCTCGATAACCTTGAACGAATGCTATCCCGATGTGAGGAAACAAACCTCGCCCTTAATTGGGAAAAATGCCATTTCATGGTAACAGAGGGAATAGTACTCGGTCACAAGATCTCAAGCGAAGGAATGGAGGTGGATCGAGCAAAAATAGATACCATTTCTAGATTACCACCTCCATCCTCCGTTAGAGCTATCAGAAGTTTCCTAGGGCATGCCGGATTTTATAGGCGGTTTATCAAAGACTTTTCTAAAATCTCTAGGCCTCTAACAAAATTACTTGAAAAAGATACCCCTTTCATCTTTGACAAGGATTGCAATCAAGCATTTCTAACCTTAAAAGAAATGTTAGTCAATGCACCTATGATGATAGCACCTGATTGGAAATTTCCTTTCGAAATCATGTGTGATGCTAGTGACTTTGCAGTTGGAGCTGTCTTGGGACAAAGAAAAGAAAAGCATTTTCACCCAATTTGTTACGCTAGTAAAACACTAAATGATGCACAAGAGAATTATACAACAACTGAAAAAGAATTACTAGCTGTGGTATTTGCTTTTGATAAATTTCGTTCTTATCTTGTTCTTTCTAAAACTATAGTCTATACAGATCATGCAGCCATTCGATATCTCTTCAAGAAGCAGGACGCAAAACCACGTCTGATTCGATGGATTCTACTCCTCCAAGAATTTGACATTGAAATCAAAGACAAAAGAGGAGCAGAAAATACTGCAGCAGATCATCTTTCGCGCTTAGAAGACCCAGCTTTGGAGGCAACCAGGGACGAGCAAATCAACGAAAAATTTCCAACTAAATCCCTGGAAATGGTGGAATATAAGGAAGAACCATGGTACGCCGACTATGGTAAACACTATTTTTGGGAAGATCCATATCTTTTCAAAATGTGTGCCGACCAACTCGTCCGACGATGCGTACATGGTAGCGAAGCACGAAGAATTCTCCGCCATTGTCATGAAGGTCCATACGGAGGGCATCATGGTGCCGCTAGTACCGCACGAAAGGTATTTGATTCAGGATTTTATTGGCCAACCATTTACAAAGACGCCCAAAGTCTTGTCAAGACATGTGATGCTTGCCAAAGAACAGGTAATATTTCTTCCAAAAACGAAATGCCACAGAATGGCATTCTTGTTTGTGAAATTTTTGATGTGTGGGGACTCGACTTTATGGGACCTTTCCCACCATCGAAAGGAAACAAATATATACTTGTGGCAGTAGACTACTTGTCTAAATGGGCCGAGGCCGAGGTACTTCCAACAAATGATGGAAGGGTCGTGGTAAGATTTCTGAAAAAATTATTCTCTCGTTTTGGCACACCTAAAGCCTTAATAAGTGATAGAGGTACCCATTTTTGCAACCATCAACTTGAAAAAATTTTAACAAGATATGGGGTCTATCACCGGGTCTCAACAGCATATCACCCTCAAACAAACAGACAAGACGAAGTGACTAATAGAGGTTTAAAACGAATACTTGAAAAAACCGTAGGGTTAAATAAAAAGGAATGGGCAGATAAATTAGATGATGCTTTATGGGCTTTTCGAACTGCTTATAAGACGACAATAGGTACAACCCCATATAAGCTAGTCTATGGAAAAAGTTGTCACTTGCCAGTAGAAATTGCACACAAAGCCTACTGGGCAATTAAAAATGTAAACTTAGATTTAGAATTTGCTGGTAAAAATCGATTTTGTCAATTAAATGAATTAGACGAACTTAGGAATTATGCATACTCAAACTCTGAAATTTACAAGGAAAGAATGAAAAATTGCATGACAAACACATTAAACCTAATGAATTTCAGGTAGGAGATCTAGTTCTTTTGTTTAATTCACGACTTCGATTGTTTCATGGTAAACTAAAGTCTAGGTGGTCAGGACCTTTTTCCATCACCCATATTTTCCCACACGGTGCAGTAGAAATTAAATCTCGAAATGGGCCTCCATTCAAAGTCAATGGCCAACGGCTGAAACTCTATCAATGATTCATTGAGGATGAAGAAGAAGAGATCTCGCTTCAGACGGTGGAAGAATGAAACCAACATCATACCTAGTAAGTTACGAACGATCGGGACGATATCTAATTCGGTAAGTTTTCTAACCAAAGCTGATGGGAAACAAGGGCACTCACACGAGCACTAAAAAAAAAAAAACTTTGCTCGGCACGAGGCCGTGTCCGCCGGACACGGGGCCGTGTCCGCGCTGCAGTCGGGATATATCCCCTTTTTCAAAACAGTTACTTCATTCCACACGCCCCGTTTCCCCGAAAAAGCTCTGGTTCCAGGCGATTTTTCACAGAATTTCGACGTCTCCTATCGCTCTAACAACATCAAGGTATGATTCTATCACTTCTAGCAGTTAGACTAGTTACTTGCATGTAGTTAAAACACCAAAAATTTGGGGAAAAATCTAGGGTTCTTGAAGTTCATCCGGATCGAACCTCAAATTTTTGTTTAGATCTGTTTGCATTTAGTTAGATTAGTGTTATGGGAAGTAAATACACTTGTATTGTTCATAGATTCACCCGATTTCGCACAAAAACCCCAAACCCTTGTTCTTGAACCGAAAAAGATAAAATTGAATGGGTAAACGGGATATTTTGGGAAAAACGGCACTTAGGGTTTCATTTTCGGGGGAAACCGCACCTATTGGACCAAAAAAATTTCAAGTTTTCGGAACCAAGACGAAAAATGAAATTTTTGAGTAACAGACGCCTGGACACGGGGCCGTGTCCGCTGAACACGGGGTCGTGTCCAGCACACTGTTTGCAGTTTTGTCCGGAAATACTTCTGTTTCGTGCTAACTAATGGTGTATTCTTTCAGATGGCTAGGAAGTTCACAAGATTTAACGCCAATGAGCTCGATGCTAGGGCTCGATACGAGATACTTCAAACAAGGCCGGATGAATACCCAAGGCAAGCATGCACGGAACTGTTAACTGTGGTGAATCAAATCGACCGTTTCAACAACATTGTCACAGGACCACTCAGAGTAGCTTTAACAACTCGGCTCCGTTCCGTCCACGAATGTACTTTGGAATTCTATAGCACCTTCACATTCAACTCGAGGTGCGACCCGTTCGATAATGATGGGGTAGCATTCCGATGTGGCGGAACTAGGTATTCGATCTCTATGGCTCAGTTTGGATTGATTGTTGGGTTGTATGCGGAAGAGGATGCGGGAAACAAGGAAAATACTAGGGGAATGCGAGAGATAGGTGAGAACGAACGCCAAGCCATTTGGGCTCAGATTGGTGAAGGGTACTACAATCCGAGCAGCACTAAGAGTACGAAGCTGAGGGATCCGCTCTACAGATACATTCATAGGCTCCTCGGCTACTCTCTTAGCCAAAGGCATGATAGTAGTGGTGTCGTTGGGTTAAGAGATCTTGTTGTCCTCCACTGTATCCACACCCGCAGGCCGCTTGATGTTCCGTTCCTCATGCTCCGAAACATGCATCATAACCGCCTTGCAAGTGCACCAACCCCTATCTTCTTTGGGGGATGGGTGTACCGTCTCTTCAGGCACTTCGCCCACATACCTAGGTCATTTGAGAGGAGCCCATGGTCGGGTATGGTGGATATACACATATGCCGCTCAATGAACCTAATTTATGAGGCGGAAGATGGGACGGTGAGCTTTCAAAGGATGCAAGGCCATGCATGGAACCCGCAAGAAGCACTTGTCCTCCACGCTCCGCAACATCATCAGTACCAATACTAACCCCATGGTGATCCGGGCCAATCATCCTCCTCGGGAGGCGGTTTTCCTAACTTTCAAAGTTTGCATGATTTGTTGCAGGAAAACCTTATGTGCACCAGGAACACCTACAATATGGCAAGCAACACGTACCACCGGGTGGGAGCTATCGAGAGAAACATATCCGATATCCAAGATGATATTGGATATATCCGGGACCACATTGCAGGCCATGAAGGGGATGATGATGATGATGACGAGGACATGGAGTAGGCGGGAGGAGCGGAGGAGGAAGCGGTTGGTTGATGACTTCCCAGGTTAACCCTTTTTAATCTTGAACAATTGATGGCCTGCGTGCCAAGTGTTGAACAATTTACTTTCCCTAACTTCTTTTATTTTCTGCATTTTATTTTCCTTTTAACTTTGACATGGATGGTGACTTTGGTAAAATTAGGATGTTTGCTATGTTTGGGTGGAGTGTTTATTGATTAAACAGGTACAAACGAGGCTTAAAGTACTAAGTATCAGTACTACTAAAGCCGGGACAGGAAAACCGAAGAAAGAAACCTGTTTTTCAACTTTGCAGACTGTCCACACGGGGTCGTGTCCAGCCGACACGCCCCCGTGCCCATTCCCCAGAACCTGCTGTTTGTTTTAATTCTGCAGACTTTGACAGACACGAAGACGTGCCCAGCAGACACGCCCCCGTGTTCACCTTCTGTAAGTTTTCGTTACTGGCACCTGAGCACGGGGTCGTGTCCACTCAACACGGGGTCGTGCCCAGGTAACCAGTAACACAAAATTTTTTCTTTTTACACCTTTTTACACATTCAATCAACCTAAAAACTTATTTTTGGGACACATTGAGGACAATGTGTAATTTAAGTGTGGGGGGGATGCTAAAACCTTGAATCTTGCAAGTCCTAAATACAAGCCTTACACAAAACTCTATTGGAATCGCTAATCACCCCAAATTTTTTCAAAAATTTTCATTTTTTTTACTTGTCTAGGTTTAACTCGGGAATTTCAAGTTCTAAAAAGGTTATATTTTTACGAATTTACAACCGATAGCGTCGTGATAAAAAGAACCAACATAAGAAAATTATGAAAAGGCATGACAAGCTTAGTTAAAATTTAATTATATATACTTGATCACATAAAAAACCCATTCCCACAAAAGTGAGTTTTAAGCCTTTATTGAGCATACAATTACATATCATTAGACTAAATGCTCATTTTTCGTTTCTTGTGTGAATAGCCGCTTGGTTCTTACGACTCTAGAACTTGCCATGACGATACATTCCCGGTCCTTACCAACTTAAACCTGAGTAAGTAAATGATGGAGGCATTAGGACTAACCCTTTTTATTTCTACACCATTATTTTTCTTTTTTTTTTACCACCTACCCAAAATCCCCCTAGTTACCCCCTTTGAGCCTAAACGTTTTCATTTCATAACCCAACCAAACACCCTTTTTTACCCACCAAAACCTTTTTCATTTTTACCCCTTTGTTTTAGTAACAAGTTTGATTTTTCGTATGACTTTCAAAAAAAATGTGTTGATGATGGAGCAAAAGAAAAATAAACAAACAAGTTCATCAAAAATAAATTTGTTTGAATAATAGCTTCATCAAAATAAAAGGTATAAAAATAAAAAGTCTTACGAAAACCGACGCTTGTTACGCTTTTCGCCCTTTTTCTACTAACCACTAACCACTAACCCAACCACCAACCTTTAACCCAAGCCTAACCCTTCACCCACAAAGTCCTCTTGATATTTACAAAGGTATATAAGTTAAAAAGGAGGAGGATTGATTGCTTGGCAAGCCTATGGTAGGAGTAAGTTCCATGCCGCTCTCGAGTGATCCACAAAAATACATTTTCGGCCGAGTGTTGAGTGATCCCCGTGAGGTATGTGAACTTGTATATAAATAGAATTTTAAAGAGGCATGTTATGCCCTAATAAGTAATTTATCTTATGAAGAGTTTTAAATAAATCATGACGAATAGGATTGTAAATAAATAAAAATAAAATTAAATAAAGAATCTTGGAAATCCCGACACTCTACGACAAGCCCAAAAACCTTCTTATCTACCCATTCCATTTGGGAGTGTAATAGCCACATATTAAAGAGTTTTGCTTGAGGACAAGCAAAGATTCAAGTGTGGGGGTATTTGATGTGTTAAAAATTCAACATATAAATTTCATCAATTGAGGCATAAAACTAACCCTTTTTTAGTACTAATGTTGGAAAAAGTGTGCTTTTGTCTTCCTTTTCTATTTTCAGGATTAAATGAGCTCAAATTAACAAAAGAAACAAAAAGACATCAAAATCTAACATAAATACAAGAAAAGGAACAAGACGTGACAAGCCCGACCCCACGACAGCATCTTCCCAAGCAAAACAAGACAACAGAAGACTGAACACGCCCCGTGCTCAGCCAGCACGGGGGCGTGCCCAAGTGTCAGCAGAAAAGACAAAGTGGTAGAAGCTTCTATTGCCCACCACGGGGCCGTGCTCAGCAGGGCACGGGGCCGTGGTCAACTATAAGATTCGCACAATCCAGCAAATCTGCATAGTACAAAGATTCTTCTGCACCACGGGGTCGTGCTCAGCGGACACGGGGGCGTGCTCAACTAAAAAGACAAAACTGCATTAAATGAAGAAAGAGAAGGATGTGGACACGGGGCCGTGCCCACTGGACACGGGGCCGTGCCCGAGCTTCTGTTCAGCCTATAAATAGAAGTGCTTGGCTCAAGCTCAAACCATCCCTTGGCACACCACCTCTCTCACACTTCACCCACCACCCACCACCACCATAACACCATCATCCACCACCATCATCCATTGTCCATCGTAGAGTGTGTAAGTCATCTCGGGATCCAAGATTGATCGTAAGAGTTCTTGACAATCAAGGCCATGTTTTCCTAAGTCTCTTACATCACTTGGTGAAGACAAAGTGTCTAGTGTAATACTTTTTATTTCTAATCTTTTCGCACTTTTTACTTGGTTTTGTATTAATGACTTTAATAACTAGTTGCTTATGTTGAAGGTGATATTTCCTTATCGTTTGTCCGTGGTGTCTTGGCATTATTTTACTGTCTATATAAAATAAAAGATTTTCACCATTCATATCTCCACGGTCTATATGGAGGTATGTTGGCTACCTGGTCGGGGGTTAAGGGAATGGTTTGGTAAAGGTCTTGCCATTGTTCAGCGTTTAGAGGTCCTGCAATGGACCTGGGTCAAATTTAGTAGGACCTCCTTCAATACTTAACGGTATTGGATGGCGGGGGTCCAAACTCTTTGATCCCCTCATAAGTTAACTACTATTAATACTATAACCCGGCTATTTAGGACTGTATCCCTGCTGACTCAGACTACTTAGTCGAGGGTAACGTCACCTCCAAAAGAGGGGCCTACCATAATTTGCATTAATAACTTAATTAATTATCTTCCAATAATCCACCCTTTTAGGATTGTATCATTGCTGACTCAAACTACTGGGGTGAGGGTAACGTCACATTCAAAAGAGGGGCCTACTACAATAATTAAGATAATCTCTTAAAATAGTGCAAAAGTGCGGAAATAATCAAACGTTACACTAGATACGAGTCGGAACCAAGTGATTCATCTTGTCTATCTGTTTTTTCTTTTTATTTTTATTTTTCAGCATTTTAGTTAGTTTTTATTTTTCTTAGTTAAAACATTTTTCTAAACTTTTTGATTTGATTAGACGTTGAGGATAAACCGGTACTAAAAGCTCTTGTGTCCTTGGACGACCTCGGTATCTTACCAACACTATACTACGCTCACGATGGGTGCACTTGCCCATATGTGTGTCTAGTGTTAGAAAATGTCGTGTTTTATTAATTTAAAACTTGACTAAAAAGTGTTAAAGGGGCTTAAAATATACACCTAATATATATAACACTCGACTACGCATCAGTCAACAAGCAAAGGAAAGCTTTTGCTTGCAATAGATCAGGACCTTTAATATTTCATAAAATCGGGTTTATCAATATCATCTTCGCATAGCATTGTTTTTTTTATATTCAGTGTGTTTATTTGTTGTTTGAAATATTTGAACATTATCATTTGTCTCTTTTTCTATCATAAGTTATTAGTACGATTTTAACATTGTGTTACATGTTCAAAAACTCATGTTTAATTATGCCAAAATTTAAAATTTTGTTTACAAATAACTTATTGTATTATTTTAAATAGAATATTACTCATAAAAATAGAATATAAAAACTTTTTTCAAGCCCGGAAAGAACTCACGGGTGATAACCTAATTAGTATAATATATAAAGAAAAATAAACATTTTTCTGCAAATCAAATTTATAATTTATTTATTTTTATAATAATCTTTATATTATTTTTTTTTTCCATTTTAAGCATTACATGCCTTGTTAATTATCTAATTACTATATTTAAAATATATATTAAATATCCTAAGTTACTAACACATTTTAATTTTAAATATATAGTTTACAAAGAACAAATAATAGTAATTTTAATTTTAAAATTATATAGTATTTTAATATTTTATTATATCAATATATTATTTTTAATATTTATATACTATTATTTTGCAACAAGTTTGTGCATATATGAGTTGTACATGTTGCTTTAGTGGTTTTTTGTTCTAAACCAATTTGTTCAAAAATTTAACTTAAGTTGTAATGATGAATGATATTTTTATACCATACATGTAAATATAATTTTTTTAATTTGGACATATTATTATATATATCAATTGACAAGAGGTGTTTGCTACAGTCGTTGAGGGTATTTTTGTAATTTCAAAGCTCATACAATTAGATAATCCACGCGTCCGATTTGCTTCTTTGTTCCTCTTCTTCGTACTCTCCAGAACAGAACAGGTTCCGCACCACCGCCACCACCGACTCCCTTCCATCTGCTACTGATCATCGTCGATTGACACCACCGCCAGTACCGACCCTCTTCCGTTCGCTGATTGAAGCGGACTGCCGATTCCAAACCAGGTTATGTATATCGATGCTCTGATGTACAAGTTCCTTTGCTGTTTCAATCATAGGTGTTTTTCTTCACAAAATTTAAATTTAGGCCATCTTTAATTTACTGAATTGGCTTTACTCTCAGGGGAACCATGAATTTTGGGAAAGGTGTGTAACCGGTGATGCTCTGATGTACAAGTTTCCCTCATATTAAAACCCTATTTTATTTTATTTTTTTTCTGTTATGTGGGGTCAAATTATTGATCAAAGGTGTGTAACCGGTGATGCTCTGATGTACAAGTTTCTTTGCTGTTTCAATCTTAGGTGTTTTTCTTCACAAAATTTAAATTTAGGCCATCTTTAATTTACTGAATTGGGATTATGTTTAATCCAGGCACTCCAGTTGCAAATACCCTTTCTTGGCATTTAGCAACGGAAAGCAAGTCTACTTTGAAAGGGAGTTCATGGCCGTTGATGAGGTGATCCATAAGTTTCTATTTTCTCATAACATTACGATTTTAGGCTTTATTCATTCTCTGTTTTGCCTGTTCAGTTTCTTTTTTACATGCAGTAAACAAATTATGAGCCAAAATATGAAATGGGAATTAACAATTGTATTTAATATGATGCAGCATTGAAGGTTCCAAAACTTCACGGCGTACACCTATATCTGTTCGCACGTCAAGTATGCTTGAGTTTACTTAATTTGCTATATTAGGTAGATATTACCTGCTGAATACTGAAATTTAGGTACATGCCTATGTAGATGATGAAGAGAACATGGGGAGAAAGACACCAACATGTCATCTTCTGTTGTCGAATGTAGGGCCCGCTTCAAGTACCGCAATGCAGACACTTGGCATCACACAACGGGTATCGTATGTCGGAATCCACAAAACTTTTATTCAAATTTTAGCTTCTGCAATGACTTCATTTGAGCATCTTAGTACTTGGTAATTTATTACCATGGCTTGGGTCGACTTGCAAAAACTGTTTATCCATTCTAAATAAATATTTATTGCAATGAATATGATTACAAAATCTATTGATATGCTCTAAATTATACCATATTTTTATATAATATTCCCTACACTTTTGAGTAGCTCTTGTGTTGTTTTTATTAAATGTCACTCCTAGTTATGATGAAAGTAGAGTTGTATACACAATGGAATGGAGTATCTTTCTTATATTGTAAGCTATAACGAGTGTTGGTACTAAAGAATACCTTCACAACAATCACTACAAAAAATGTTGGTAGTAGCGGCGACCTTATTAGTGGCGACCCGGAAATATCGCCGCTAAAGACCTAAAAAAATTGGGCGGTATTTCTCCCCCCCCCCCCACCCAATCTGCCATTCTTTCTCCATCCCAAACTCAGATTTCTCTCTTTCTCCCCCAAAATTCACTTACCATTTTAAACCCTAACTGCACACCAACAGAAGCTGCAACAATCCCTAGCACTCCATCCTCTACCTACAACCTGAAAACCCACATTCAGCCGACCACCTGTAACCCTTCCAACCACCGGAGCACATAAAAAATTGTGTCATGTAAAGCTTAATTAATCCCTCCATCGTCACCACCGTAGCACCATCGTCAATACAACTTCTCACCACCGGAGAAACCACCTAGGTATGGGATTTCTTCTCTTTGCTTTCTTGCAAAATTTGACTTATTTTTTCTCTAATCCACGTGTTTGTGTGTGCATGTGGATAGGGTTAACGTTTTTCTTCGAGAAACCACCTAGATTGGAGAATCTTTCGGTGTGACTTTGCATTTTTGTTATGGAGAATTTTCCGGCGTGACTTGTACTGTTTAATTTCCGGCGAAACTTGTTGTTGCTGACCCGTGGGTTCGACATCACTTGACCTATGGTATGCCAAATCTTTCTAATTTATTTACATTATTTCATATGATCAGATTTAGGGTTTTTTAATGATTTGTGATATATGTAAAATGTGTTTATTTAATTTTTCATAATATATGTTAGTTATCGATGTGCTAAAATATATGTAGTGTAATTTTTCCATGATTTTGCATATCTCTTGAACTTGGTTTTGGTTTAACTCTTGAATTTGGGGTTCTATCTGCACAATTTAGCCTTAAGTTGAACTAAGGGACCTACGGAATTGCTTATGTAGAGTTTTTCATTTAACACACGGGTCTTTATTTGTTAGCTTTTGAATGGTTTGCTAATGATATGGGGTAACTGTTTTGTTTTAAGATACCGGTTAGGTTCAGTTTGTTTACGAAGTAACTGGTTCATTTTAGTATTAGAACCAGTGATAATATCGCTGGACCCATATCAATTGGTTTTTCCAAGCGATTGAATGTGGAGTTGGTATATTCACCAAGGTATAACCATATAACTGACCAAGGATTGTATGAATAATTTGAATTTAATATTAAAATTCAATTTCTTATTATACATTTTAGATAAAAATAACCTTATATATGGTATATGCTTTCCAGACCGCTGCATAACACGAACAATGCAAAGTAAATTTCCTCAAGGAGCTGGAAATTGTTTTTGCAGATGTGGTATGTCAATTTCAACATGTTTACTTTATGAATGGGTCGGTTGAGTGGTTTGTTTGGGCAGTGTTTTATCTTAAATGGGCAAATCAAAGAGTTTAGATACATAAATGTGTTGAAACTAGAAAGTTGTCTAAAGCTTAGATATATATTCAGCGATAGGTGCAGGTAAAAAAGGCTTGAGACATAGGCATGAGGTGTGCCTCTTGTATATGGGCAGGTTTTGTGCATTAGGAGGTTTCACTACAAGAAATGTGAGCAATAGAGGCGACATTATTGAACCGTCTTCACGAGCATGTGTCGAATCTGCGTGAATCTGGGCTTATGTTGAATCGTGCTTTCACTTGTGACCGTCTGCCCCTTTCATCGTCACGGCAATGAGCTTTGTGGCGAATCTGTGTGAATCAACGGTACTAGATCTATCACTCTTTACACTTTGATATAATGTTGTTAATCTGGAATGTTTCATTGATTTAGTTTTATTTAATGTTGGTGAATCGTGTTTATAATCACAGGAAGTTGAATCTGGAGTTGTGCATAGGGTTTTAATTACCAAAGGTTGAAGCGATATTTAGTGATTTCAAGGATTCTAATTTCAACAAAGATTGTGAATTTGATGTGCGTGTTTCTTTTGCAATTTACGCTAAGGAAAATTTGCAAAACATTAGAGGAGGATGCTTTTAAGCCAATCTTGCATCACTATGATGGTCCCAAGTTTCGGCTTGAGCTGCCCATCCCTAAGGTATACATATGTCAATGTTCTTTTATTATTTTTTGCTTAGCGAGGCCTATTGGATTAACAAAACTTGACGACCCAAACAATTAGAGCCAGAATTTTTTAGGCGCGCCTCGAGGCGAGACAGGAAGAAATCGTTTCTGAGATGACGCCTCTCTGGTTCATTTTATACGTACGCCTCACAGGTTCATTTTTTACATATAGCAAGGAAAGTTTTGGATGCGGCTACGCATTGTGTGTGATAACCAATGAAATCGATGTTGTGGTCCATGTCCATGAACCAACCATTGTTGCTGGTATGTCAGTTTTTTACTCTACCGATTGATTTATGGAAAACTATTCTTACGTTTATTCTCCTTAAAATGATTACACATTTTACTTTTGTACTTAGTATTTACAAGATGTAATGTCACACCCCGATAAAATCAGAGTTGGCGTGATCTGACTGGTATCTTAATTGCACAGCGGAAGCATATAATGCTAAGACTTCTAGAAAGTAAACGCCCACTCAGTACTCGAAACCCCATGGTTCTCCTATTCCAACCATGCCATAGTTTTGAAAATGTAACCTGAGAAAGAAACATGCGAAAAATCAACATAAAGTTGGCAAATTCATAGTTTGTTTGGAAAAGATTTGAAAGAAATCTTTTTGAATAACCGGTTTTTAAAATATTGTTGAGAAAACAAAATAAAAATCATTTTCTTCGGCATGTTATATGAAAACTTTGTATTTGTGAAACTTTGTATGTGTAAAGCGTTACGTTTGTAAAACTTGTATAACCGTCAATGTCCGCACATGACAATGACAACATGCCCGCGTGAGTTTGTGAGTTGTATTTGTAATAAGTTGGGCACTTGTAAAATGTAAGATGTATTTGTATGAAAACTAGTATTTTAATGTAGAAGGGCCAAACTATCTACACATCTTGGTTGGCTATCTACACACTTAGGGTTTTCCTACGCAACGTATAGACCTATACGGAGCGTATGTATGGGGTAGGTACACGACCAGACAGTCAAACCTAGTACCATGTCAAATCAGTCTGGCATACGCTGCGTATAGGTCTGTACGCAGCGTATAAAGTAAGACGCGGCGTATAGACCTATACGCAACATATGTCAGACTGATTTGACACTGATACGATGTTGTATAGGCACGTGAATAAAGCTATACGCGGAGTATAGAGCTATACGCTGCGTATGATTGTAAATTCAAAAGTCCATTTAGCCATGCATCTCTGCCTTCGACTTCAATCATCTCATTTCCTCTGTATATCTTCATTTGTTCTATCATCTCATAAAGTTTGTTCAATTCATTTGTTTTATATATCTTCATTTCCTCTGTATCAAACACAATATTGTTAAAATGTCATCATTTTGGAACGAGAATTATTTCTGTAATCGTAATTCTAACGACGCCTGGGGAGTAAATGATGCCAATGAGGAGGAGGAGGTTGTGTCTGGAGTCCCTATTGATCAAAAAACACAGTTGCCAGACTTGAACGAGACTCCGACTCCACCAGTTGACGAACCAAATTACCCCGCGCATCAAGTGTATCTGGATTACGGATACGGGTATGAATCTCCGTACGTGCAACAAAGTGGATACGGTACTGAGAATGAACCTGTTGATGAACCATATTACCCGATCCAGCAATCGTATCCGGGTTACGGATACAGGGGTGAAGATGGATACGGAGGATATGATGGATACGGGGGTGAAGGTGGATACGGTGGATACGGGGGTGAAGGTGGACACGATGGATATTATTATTATTATTATTATTATTATTATTATTATTATTATTATTATTATAATTATTATTATTATTATTATTATTATTATTATTATTATTGTTAAAATTATTATAATTAATATTATTTTCTTTATTATTATTGTTATTATTATTATTGTTGTTGTTGTTATTGTTGTTAATATTCGTATTTTTGTTACAATTATTATTGTTATTATAATTATATTGTTGTTAAAATTATTATAATTATTACTATTGTTAAAATTATATAACTATTGTTAACATTATGATTATTATTATTATTATTATTAAAATTATTAAAATTATTTTTATTGTTAAAATTATTATAATTATTATAATTATTATTGTTATTATTATAATTATTATTGTTATTATTATTATTATTATTATTGTTATTATTATTATTATTATTGTTATTATTATTATTATTATTGTTATTATAATTATTATTGTTGTTACAATTATTATAATTGTTAAAATTATGATAATTATTATTATTGCTATTATTGTTGTTATTATTATTGTTAAAGTTATTAGTATTATTATTGTTATTATTATTATTGTTGTTATTATTATTATTGTTATTATTATTGTTATTATTATTAACGTAACTTTTTTTAGCGTTTCATGTCTCTAACTGATTTGAAGAATTGGATAAAAGCAACGGGAAAGGAGAATGGTTACGTAATTGTTACCCGCCGATCGAGAAGTATTGGTGGTACTACGGGGATGGTATGGCTTGTGTGCGACCGTAGTGGTGAGCACCGTAGTAAAGCAACAGTTAGGAAAGCTGGTAGCAAAAAAATTGGTTGCCCATTTTCATTACTCGCTATCCAGGACGTGATGAATGACACGTGGGAATTAAAACTGGACAACGCGAACCATAACCACGAACCTACGACAAGTCTGTTGGGCCACGCTTATGTGCGAAGATTTACTGAAGTCGAATACAAGCTAGTGGAGCAGCTAACTGCTCAAAACATGGAGCCACGTAACATATTTCAAACCCTGAGAAAGCAGTTTCCCGACAGCCTGCATGTTCAGAAAGACATGCAAAATGCGGTACAAAAAATTAGAGTGTCACTGATGGACGGAAAGACTCATATGCAGGCACTAGAAAGCGTGCTGCATGACAACGATTCATTTATGACACCCAGCAGGAACCCAAAACAGATGTTGTAACAGAGCTTTTCTTTGTTCATCCTCTTTCAATCACTATGTGGTGTGCATTCCCGCTCGTGATGTTGATCAACGCGACCTACAAAACAAACATCTACAACATGCCATTTGTCCAGGTTGTGGGTTTGACGTCAACCAACAAGTCTTTTTGTATCGCACATGCCGTTATTTGCAAAGAACGAAAGGATAACTTCGTGTGGGTGCTTGAGCGGATCAAGTAAATGTTGCATGAATGTATGATGCCACGTGTGATAGTCACGGATAGAGAGCTAGCCCTAATTAATGCGTGTGCTAAAGTATTCCCGAACACGTCTAGGCTTCTATGCTAGTTTTACATCGAACAAAATATATGTAAACATTGCAAGCAAGGGTTCAATAAAGTAGATTGGGAGAAATTTCTGTCGTACTGGCGGAGAGTGTACGACTCTGCTTCAGAGCCCATGTACAAGTATAACTTGGAGAAATTGTATAACTGACTCGTGGTTGCCAACCGAGAAAGTAAGTGTTCTTTCAACAAACGACTCCCCCAGTCTATTATATTTTACACACGCTTTTACATTTCATTATTTTATTTTTGCAGGGGTTTTTAATTATGTCTACGAAAACTGGCTCAAAGACTATAAAGAAATGTGCGTGGACCAGTAAGTCTCGCAAATTTGGTCAGCGAACTACCAACAGAGTTGAGAGCCAGCACGCAAATTTAAAAAGATACGTTACGCGCGGGAGTTCATTGGAGCGAATAGCAAGATGCGTCATTGATATAGTTGAAACTCAGTACGGGGAAATACAAAAAAGTTTCATCGACATCATCGAAAAAACGATGAACCACCACAGACACCCACTGTTGGACAACCTACGTGGAAAGGTTTCCCATACAGCACTTGATTTGCTGGAAGGAGAGCTACAGAGGAAGCTGGAGGTGTTGCGGAAACTTAACGCATCATGTGGTTGCCATATGTGGCTTAGCTTTGGGTTGTCGTGTGCTTGTAGGCTGGAAAACTACAAACGTACAGTTAAAAAATATTAAACCTACAAACCTTTTGTTATTTAGTACGATTTAGCTGTTTCTCAGACCGTATTGACTTAACTGTGCAGAGCGTAAGATACAGCTCGATGACGTAGATGTATTCTGGCATAAGCTTGACTTACTACCATGTAAACCGGTAGATGAGGAAGTCGATGTTGTAGCAGAGCTCAATAATGTGCAGCAACAATTAGAGTCATACTCCCCCGATCAGAAAAAAAAAGTTTTCTTTCAAAGATAAAAGTGGTCTTAACCCCGAAATCTTCAACTAAGAAATCACCGATCGTCCAGCAAAATACTCGCGGTCGGCCTACATCAAAGAAAGTACAACAAAGGCTAGATGAAGTTGTGAGGTTAGACGAAGCTGCGAGAAATAGCTCCTATGGCGGGAAAACAACGTATATACTGCTTCCCCAAAACATAGGTACGATTTACCACGACACAACTCATACGTATCGTCAGAGGGCTCTCGTGGAACTGGTTCGGTTGTAAAGTCTGAAAAACCTAAAATGCAACGAAACCGTTCAACGAGTTCTTAAAAGAAGGAGACGCGGGATGATCATGGTTTTCCATTAATGAAGGGGGACGAGGACTTGTTAACCATTATGAGGTTTAAGGATCAAATTCCATCAGAGTTTCACTCTTACATATCGCGTATACAAGATGTGACCCCAGACTCCATTGTGGGTACAGGTCTGTGGCTGTCGAGTTAGGTTTTGGGGAACACATATGGCCCCGTATTCGAAGTGATTTACTACTGGAGATTGACCATAACGAGCCTTTATGGAAGCATGTATTCGAAAGATATGAAGAATGAGACTTTAAACGAATACGTAACAACATCAAATTGGATTCAGTGAAAGGGTGCCTGTCACACCCCAAAAACGTCGCAACGGAATATAAAACGTAGTGGTGACGGAATCCGGTGCCCATTTATATCTTGATGATCGATGCATTAATTTGTTGGACATATTATCTTATTCAAAACCTAAGTTTTAAACATTACGTTTTAAAATATGACACAACCATGACATAGTTAAGTTGTTTTGATCCTCATGGATCTTATTACATTCGAAAGTTTTAAAAGTAGTCCAACATATTTAAGTGACAAAACATACATCAACAACCTCAAGATATGCCATAATTTCTGAAGCCGAACTCAAGTACCTGTAGAACACGTTAAAATCAAGTGTCAACACAAAGGAAGGTGAGTTCACATATTCACTTACAAACAATTTATTCCAAGGAAAACTTTCTGTTTAGGTGTTTATTTGAAAACATCTATAAAATTTTAGAAAGTCCATTTTACTTCCTTAATAAAATCCACGGGCCTTCCGTCGCAGTTTCAAGAACCCGACAATATTGTTACTACCCAGGTTTTGTATATTAAATTATTGAGTCAATTTTCAGACTCGTGCGTTAGCTAGACGATACGAACTATATATTAACCATGCAGGGATAATCAATGCTAGACAATAAACAGAATCAAAATTCGTCGCTTGACTTGACACGGGGAGACCGGTCACGACGGGGTTGTCAACCCGATAGATCTACCAACAATTCCTCGCGTACATTACTTAAATGATTAAACGACATCATGGGTGCAGGGTTCTCTCTCGAAGAACAATATGATGTCTGCCTCACGTACAATATATATATCCTACTAATATGACAATTTAATACACGATGTTGTACGAATCCCTTGATCCCCTCCCTTGAGATCAGGCCGGCATCCGTCCCAACTTTACGGTCTGTTTCTCTTCGGAAACACCGTACCATCCAAATTTCTTCCAAACATTCATTTATCAAAAACGTTTTATCTCAAAACGTATGATTTATCAAACCTCATATATTTTCAACGAAAATATATATTTTATATTAAAAGGTATGTTTTAATCCAAAAACATTATTAAACCCTTTTATTGGCGTGTTCTACCCCCAAAATATATATAAAGCAGTAAAAAGAGGGGTTTATTGACACTCACCTTTGGGTGCGTATTTTAAATAGCGCAATCCCAGAGATTGATTTCTACACGCCTATTATATATATATAGGAACGATTTTAAATTAATATAACATCACAAAAATCCTAAGTTTCTCCGTTTCTTAGAATTATCACATAACTTTGGGAATTTCTCGAAAAGTTATTATTTTTTATTATGTTGGCACGTTAATATATATATATATATATATATATATTTATTTATTTATTTATTTATGATTTTGCGACTTGAACGATTTTATTGGTGACCATTATTGTGTAAATCCGTTAACTCTCCCGTTTATACGCAATATGTCTACGGTTTGCGCGTCGTAATATATCTACATAAATGTTTACATAATTTAACACCGATACACGCTAAATCTTGTTAACTTATCTATTTTGTCATTTTTAAAGCAAATATACATAAAACATCTCATAAGTATCAAATTTCATGCTCGACAAACAAGTTACACATTTAACGCAATTTTCACCATTTCTACCGCACAAAACGCACAAGTATACATACATATTCTAAATTTTAAAAATCATCTTAAAACATAACATATTTTCACATTCTCATGTTTAAATCACATAACACATTTTAACACATAAGGTTTACCCAAAATTTTACCCATACTAGTGTATATAGAAAAATGCGTATTTTTGCGATTCGGTAACGTTTTCGGGCGTCGGAAGTCACATATGACCAACCAAACACCAAGTAAACTTAAAATTAGTTAAAATAATTATTTTTAAACTAAAAATATCAGTTTACTTACTGATCTAAATCAGTTTTATAAAAATCACTCGAAAAGCCGATTTTTGACCGTTTTAATGCATAGTTTTGCGTTAAACGTTACTATAACCATCCCAACTCGAAAAGACTTGATATTTTAACACAACACATGTTATTTACTGATTAAAATTGTGATCATAATCAGATTAGTGCAGTTTTTATGTAAGTCACATAAATCATGCGATTTCACGTATTTTACAACTTTTAATGCACCAAGTACAACATGCAAAACTAGCAAACATTATGACAAAATCATATATCACTAAACACTTTAAAATAACTTTATTTTAGTGTTTATAATCTGATTAAATTTGATTTTTACTAAATCATACTTAAATCACCTTTTTATAATCATAAATCATCATGCATGTTCAAGTAAATGCATCTAATGCATTCATACAACAACATCATCATCTTTTGTGTTCTAATCATGTTCAAGAACACATACACATACATATACACGAAATATTTACACCTACACACACCTCCAAAAGTTCACTTTCTCATCAAATCCCTTTTTAAATCATGAAACACTTTTAGATCATTATTTTATGACATTTTTTATTCATGCATGTATTCTATCATTCAAGAATCATATTATTCAAGAGTCACTCAACAAAAATCAAAACACAATTACATATACACACGCATATACCTACGGCTACACACACATACATATTCATCCATTTTTATTTATTCAAAAACCCTTTTGTTTTTAGTTTTATGTTTTGTGAAAATCTCAAGATTCGAGAGAAACTTTCCAAGATTTGCAACATCACTATGAATCAAGAACAAATTTTGAGAAATGGTTTTTATACCTTCAAGGTTCTAGTGGGTTTTTGACAAAAAATGATGATATGGATCTTGTTCTAGCTTGAATCTTCTTGAAAAACACCTTTAAACCTTCAAATGGACTTGAAATGAAATTGTATGAATCATGGATCTTCAAGAACAAAGTTAGATTTTGAAAATGTATGGATTTAGGGTGTGTTCGGCCGTAGCTTGTTAAGAGAGAGAGAGAAAGATTGTTTTTGATTTAGTTATGATCTTGTCTTGGATATTGTAAAGATGTAGAAGACTTAGGTGAAATATTATCATCACCTCCTCCCTTGTTAGCCAATAGATGGAGGAGAGAGAGAGAGAAATAATCAATTGCATGGCTGCCAACCAGCCCTTCTCTCTCTTACACACACATATATAATCGTATATATACACATATATACATATTCTAGACTATAAACTGGTATTTAACCGGTTACCGGGTATTTTATCTAGCGTTTTAGCCCGTTTTAACGCGTTTTAAATTATTTTAACACTCTATAAAAATAAACTCACCAAAATATAATTGAACAATATTTTACTTGCCTGGACTGGCTACGTTGCCGATATTTGGAAGTATGCGCGCTGTGCTACGCGCTTAAAATCGCAAAAATAGGGATTTATGCGTTTTTATTTATTTTTATCATTCTAAAGTAATAAAATCATAAAATTATTATTAAAATGATTATCAGTCGCCTTGACAGGCTGTGTTAACAGTATTTTGTCGGTACACGCGCTGCATTGCGCGGTACGCGCTTAAACTCGAAAAATAGAGTTTCCTAGCGTTTTAAATTATTTTCCACACTGATATAATTAAAATAATTATTATAATC
Organism: Helianthus tuberosus; assembly: GCA_030545235.1. Taxonomy (NCBI): domain Eukaryota; kingdom Viridiplantae; phylum Streptophyta; class Magnoliopsida; order Asterales; family Asteraceae; genus Helianthus; species Helianthus tuberosus. Next base: position 145,208,839 of record CM060407.1, on the reverse strand, counting down.
ATAACAGACTAATTTTTTAGGATTTTTAACATTGATCGGGTGGTGACCAATGTTCGTTTCGCATTTTAACTAGTTACGCGATAAGCGTTTATCTTACCGTTGCCAACATAATTTTTACCAAAGTTCAAATTTACCAACTCATTAAATACCATATATAAACATCATAAACAGTCAGATATAGCCTTTTACCTATTCACAACACATGTTACAATTGTACGGTACGGCCTGAAATGCCGGGTGTCAAAGTGCCCTCGAAGTCACTAGATGGAAATGCCCCACGTAGGGCTTCTCGTAGCGCAAAGGTATAATAATGTCCTCCACGTGCTAAGCATAGAAGGGAGCTCTACCTTCTTCCCATTAACGGATGCCCCACTAGATCCACGACCTCAAGCGATAACACTCGTACATGTTTACGGGGGTCACTTCATACATGCTAAGTTGGAAGGAGACTACCCCATGCCTACACTGGCCCCATTGTGGTCGACACATCAAAAATAGCTGCGAAACGGTGAGAAGAAATGTATAGACAGCGGTTACAGCACTACTACGAGTTAATCAATCCTAAATCAGACTCAGACAAAGACAATGACCCGAGTTTAAATCTTATCGAAGATTAAGCGGAAACCTGTATTTTTGTTAATTATAGAATTTTTTTAATTTATAAAATTTGTATCATTTTTAATTTTTATAATTCATAATATTTGTATCATTTTTAATTTTTATAATTCATAATATTTGTATTATGTTTAACTTTTATAAATTATATTTGTATTATTTACCAAATAATATTATTTTCTTATAAATAAACATGGAAATACCCCAAAATACACACAATTAATTTTCTTTTTTCTATAAATAAACAAAGGAATACACAAAAAATAAAAAAGGACCTTTATATACGCTGCGTATAGACCCCTACGCAGCGTATGAGACCAAAATGACAAAACAGCCCCTGTGTTTGGCTTCGTATAGCCTTAGCACAAGGGTAAAAAGGTAAAATGACACTTTATATACACATCGTATAGAGCCATACGATGCATATGTAAAAGGCAGACAAATCCCCCCCCCCCCAAAATCAAAGTTTCACAATTTAAATATGTTAAATTACTGTTTTGAACTTGTGTTGAGGCTATACGCAGCTGGATACAAGGGTAAAAAGGTCATTTTCCGACCTTTATCTACGCTGCGTATGGCTCTATACGCAGCGTATAGAAAGGTAAAAAAAATGACCTTTATACCCTTGTATCCAGGCATCGTATAGTCTGTAGAGAAGTCAAACTGCTTGTTTAACTGTTGTCTACGATCCGTAGGGATCTATACGCAGCGTATAGATCCCTAATTTAAAACAGAGAATCCCCTTTGTTTCGATGTTCTTTCCCAAATCAAAACACACACATACGTTGCTATATACGGAGGCGATTACGTACATACACCGTATTCAACGCGAAATTGAAGCATAAACCAGGTATTTGTTCTACCTATTCCACTAATTTTGGTTTTTTTTTGTATTTATTCCGTAAATCAGTTGTTTCTTAGGTAAATTAGGGTTTATAGTAAATTAGGGGTGTATTTGGTTTTATTCATACTTGTCAAGTTACATCAAAACAGAAGGTAGACGGGCAACAAGCTGCGCCGCCACCCCTTTAGATTCATCAATCAAAGCTTGATTAGTGTCAATAGGTACACCCGAAAATGATAGAAAATAATGAAGATAGTATTGATGATCAGAATGGTGATATGGGATCTGAAATTAGTGAAGGGAAACAGGTAAAATTAATGGTCCCTGAAGGACATCTGTTTTTTATCAGGTATATGACAGGCCCATACCACTCTCCAAATTAATGGTCCTGATTCTTTTTTTTTTTTGAAAGGTAACTGTCATATACACAAGGCCGACCCAAGACGGGCCGCCAACAAAACAACTATAAAACTTACATATTTACAAACGAAACCCAATCTTTCCAATCTATACCTCTATATTTCGATCTATTGGAGAACCACAAAAAACCCAAAGCTTTAGACTCACTAATTATGCTATCAATTCTAATAGGAGAATTAGAAAACTTGGCGTTATTCCTAGCTCGCCAAATGCTCCAACAAACTATAACTATGATACCTTGAATAGCGTCCTTCTTTTTTTCCAAAACGTTGAGGTCGTTGACAAAAGAAAGGAGATCCTTGAGATCAAACGCATAGACGTTTGGAATCTTGCACCAAGAGCTTATTCCTTGCCATACATTCGCTGCAATGTAACACCCAATGAAAACATGATCTATTTCTATTTCTACATTCGCTATCTAATGGTCCTGATTCTATTTCTATATCTTCATTGTTTTTTTTTTTTTTTTTTTTAATCCAGGCGTTAGTATAAGGTTAATAGACACATATTATTAATGTTTTCCTTCAAATCTGATTAAACCATTGTTTAAGTTAAATTAACCATTGATGTGTACCATGACTCATTAATCTATTTATATAACCTGTAAAAAACTAGTTCTCAGAGCCGGCCCTCAAGGAGGGCGGGGAGGACAACCGAACAGGGCCCGTGATTTCGTAGGGCACATATTTCAAAAAAAAAAATCCGATATTATATATGTAAATTTTTTTTTAATAGGGTATAACCAAAAAAATATTAAAATATGTCCACTTAAAAAAACATATTGTTTAAACTATTTAGCCCATTAGGTTAGTGAGTCCAATACCCAAATATTTTCTAAAAACTAATTAAAAAAAAGTGTGGACGTGGGCGGCAATCAGGAACAGAAACGTCGGTTCGAAGGAAACTGAGGGAGGAAGAACAGATGTTGCACACTTGCACAGCCGATCAATCGATTGATCATCATTCAACAATCATCATCACACCAGCAGGCAGCAGCCTTCGATTTCAGTCACATGCTCACAGCAGCCCAGCATGTCAGCATTAGTGCATTTTTTCACATTTGCACAACCTTGGTTTATGTTGTTGTCGAACATAGAATTCATTTATTCAGTTATATGTCTCGAATTCATTTATTCATTGAATCATTTATTCACAACACTTCAGTGAATCAGTTAGTTATATATGTCGAATTCATTTATGTTGTTGTCGTCTTGTCGAACATTATTCAGTTAACTTATGAGTTATGTGACTATGTCGATTTAATTTGGGGTTTCAGTTCAGTTCATTTATGTTGTTGTCGTCTTGTCGAACATTATTTCGGCGTTAATGGCTCCCAAACAACCACCCGGATGGCAAAAACGCCAAAAGAGGAAACGACAAGATGAATTGGTGAAGTCACAAAAGGGTGCTATGCAAAAATTTTTGACGCCTAGTTTTTACGGTACGTCATTCATTCGAATACTATATTTTGTATTTTGTTAATTGCATTGTTTATCGAATGCTATATTTTTGTCAACGGTTCAAAGTTGTATGAAAAAAAAAACTAGTTTAAATTTTTTATTTAGTTAAGACCAAAGGGCACGTTTTTCGAGCTCGAACAGGGTACATGAATTCTCAGGGCCGGCCCTGCTAGTTCTATTGATGCTGTATTAATGTTTCTAGTATTAAAACCTTCAGACAAATATGAAATATTTGATTAAGAGATAGAAATAAAAATAAATAAATAAATAAGCCGTCTCTTTTGATTAGTAAACATAAGGCATTTTTATATGTTTTATATCACACACAGATCGACACACAGTAGATCTTTCTAGGAAATAAAATTATAGACGAAATCAAGGAAGAGACGGTCTTGTGGCTAAAAAGTAGATCAAAGTTTAAAGAATTAGTGTGGGAAAGATGGATGGATGATAGAGATCCGTAGAGTGGATCAAGCTCCAAAGATAGATAACCCTTAAAGGGGGTTAAGCTCCAAGAAATTTAGAGATGAAAAACAAGAGTTTTCTGTAATTTTTCTTCTTAATATTCAATGCAAAAAATGGATTACAATTTATAAGGAAATATCACTGCTACGAACTTGTTCCTAAATTAATGCAAGTAATGGAGAAATGCATTTAGTGGTCCTAGTTACATGCATGCATCATGCGAAATGAAAACAATACAACTAATTTGAAATAACCAACTAGAAGACGTGCTCCACTTTCGGTCTTTTTGACCGGGTCGGTTTTGCGGGTTAGGGTCAGCTAGGTTCTGGATCGTATCATTACTCCCACCCTAAAAAAACGTCCTTGTCCTCAAGGACGGAATACGCGTCCACGGAGGCCGCCATTCATGTCTTCCGGTAGCATTCGGCTCCATTGTAACGTAAAGGCTCGATAGGTGCCATGGAGGTCGCCAATCTCGTCGTGCGGTGGCATTCAGTTCTATGTTGTTCAATGGCGAGAGTCGGGTTTTGTGGGTGCCATGTTGGGTACGTGAACATGCAGTTTTGGGGGCTGGTTTAGGGTGTTGATGGGTTCTGTTTGAGGTTTGTTTTGGTGCTGATTTCGCGGTTGGTTTGGGTGACATTTGTGGAGCGGGCGGGGTGGTAAAATAGGATCTTTTGCGTGCGGTTTTGGGGGTTGCTTGTTGGTGTCGACGGTTGCGTTTGTTAGATGTGGGTGAGGATATTTGATGTAAGAAAGGCTTCGGAGCAAATGGCTTGGGTGGCGGTCGAGGAGGTGGTAGTGGCGGGCGAGCAGCGAGTGGAGGTGGTGGAGGTAGACCGAGGCTAGCGCAGAACTCGACGAGGCGTTGTTGGTTTTTCTCGATATTAGCCCACATTTCGTCGAGCAACAATGTGATTTTTGAGGTCATGATGGAGGTGAATTTGGGAATAAAAGCACCAAATGATAGAGATCCGTAGAGTGGATCAAGCTCCAAAGATAGATAACCCTTAGAGGGGGTTAAGCTCCAAGAAATTTAGAGATGAAAGACAAGAGTTTTCTGTAATTTTTCTTCTTAATATTCAATGCAAAAAATGGATTACAATTTATAAGGAAATATCACTGCTACGAACTTGTTCCTAAATTAATGCAAGTAATGGAGAAATGCATTTAGTGGTCCTAGTTACATGCATGCATCATGCGAAATGAAAACAATACAACTAATTTGAAATAACCAACTAGAAGACGTGCTCCACTTTCGGTCTTTTTGACCGGGTCGGTTTTGCGGGTTAGGGTCAGCTAGGTTCTGGATCGTATCAATGGACTTATAGTGAAATAATACGAGTAATTTGAGGATGGCTTGATCTAATGATTTGTTTCTGTGTTCGTTCTTCTTTTCTTTGTAGTGTAATTTTGGGTTTTACAACATATGTTGGCCCTGTTCTCTAATCATAGAATCTTTACTGTTAAAAAAAAAAAGTAGATCTTTCTTGACAAGGGAGCCCACGGGGAGAAGGAAGAAATATTGTTTTTAGCAAATTATCTACATATACATTTCCAACTTGAGGGAATAGTGCCAGGCAGCTTGCCTGGCACTTCCCTATTGGATCAACCCATTTTCAATTTAATTTTATTCACAATTTAAAATTACGGTTTTGGCTTTTATTTAAAATTACGTTTGTGCCCACAGTTTAAAATAAAATTATATTTTTGCCCTTGGCTCAAAATTACTATTTTGCCCTCAGTTTAAAAATTCATTTTTAGTTTTATTCCCAGTTTAAAATTACGGTTTCGCCCTCCGTTTAAAATTACGTTTTTGCCCCTAGCTCAAAAAAAATTATGTTTTCCCCTAGCTCAAAATTACGATTTTGCCATCGGCTCAAAATTACCTTTTTGCCGACAGTTCTAAATAAAATTATGTTTTTCCGCATAGGTCAAAATTATGATTTTCCCCTCAATTTAAAATTATGATTTCGCAACCAGTTCAAAATATAATTACGATTTTGCCCTCTGTTCAAAATTATGATTTTGTTCCCATTTCAAAAATTACGATTTTGTTCACACAGCTGCCTGGCACTTCCCAATTGGTCCAGCCAAATTACGATTTTGCCCCGTATAAATTTACAGTTTTGCCATTGGTTTTGTTTTTTCTCTCCCATCCTAATTACAATTTTGCCCTCGGTTTCAAATTTACAAGTTTGTAAGTGTTTTTGTTTTTTACTGTCGAATTACGATTTTACCCCCAGTGTAAAATTACAGCCATGCTTTCTTTTTAGTTTTTTTTTTGACAAATCTATGGTAGTGTTTTGTTTTAATTATTGACTCGATGTAATTTTTATTCGTGTCAAGCGGTTGCGTGGCACACTCATTTGTCCTGAAATATTACAATTTTGCCCCAGTTAAAAATTATAGTCTTTCCATCGTTTTAGTTTTTTTTATAGCAAAAGTATTGATAGTGTTTTGTTTTAATTGGTTTTCTCGATATAATGTTTTTGAGATCGTGTTATGAGTAGTATGTACAAGTAAACGAAACACAGATGTATATGAAAAAGAAATATTTGGCTTAGTGCCCCGCAACACGAGCGAGGCAACACCTAGTGTGAAACAAACATTGAATATATGTACAGTTATACACATATTGTGACATTATTTGATTGGGTTCCTTACTCTAGTATGAATAATTGAGATTCCACTATTAGACCATTGGGTATGGGGGAGGATAGTCTCCAAAGGATTATCCTCCACATAAGCGTCACGTAGGCAAAGGAGAAGGACCCTCCCCTTGGAGACTATCCAAGGGTGTGGGGATGCTTCTCCTCCAATTTTTTATTATTATTTATTTGATTTAAATAATTAATGAAAACAAAGTAAATAAAAGTAAAAAAGTTACATTTAAATAAAACCTTAAAAAACAACAACCTAAAGTTACATTTAAATAAAAAAAAAACACACCTAAAAAAAACCTAGAGTTACATTTAAATTAAAAAAAAAAAACACACTTAAAAAAAACCTAAAGTTACATTTAAAAAAAACTACACTCCCCCACTCCATTTTTTCCTAATTTTTTCCTTCATCATTTGTAAAATGGGACGGTCTTCCGGTAGATAGGAGCTAAGGTCGGTGGTCATTATTTTCCATTCCTCCAACTCCTGCGCTTCTTGTTGCTTCTTTAGCTTCTCCTCGGCTAGTTTTTTTTAATATTTACCTTCTCGGTTTGCCTGTCGTTAAAGATTTCCTTGAATGATTTTAACTCCACCATAACACCTTCCAACCTCGAACCACCACCACTTCCTGATGCGGCTTGTTTCCTTTTTTCAGCCGCTATTTTTTTTTTACTTTTGTCCCTTCCTGGGGACGTTCTCCATCTTCAATCGGCTCCTCCTCATAGTCGGGCTCGTCGTTGATATTTATTTGGCAACGACCGGTTGAGCCTCCAACGCTATAACTTCCTGACTCAAAAGTTTTGGACCGTTTCGTTGCTCGTTTCGCTTGTGCAACCTCATTTTGACATCCCTTCCATTTTGGGTGATCCTTTACAACTAGCCAAGCACGGACATGTGGGAAAGGACCTTTGCTCTCATTTTCGTATAAACGCACCGCTTCATTGAAAACATTTCCGTGGTTCCACCCACTCGGTTTGTTGGCCCGCGTTGTGTTATAAAACCCACAAAAGCGTTGGAGCAACGTATTCATCTTGCGCCACTTCGAGCTTATAGAATCAATGGTTCTGTACTCGTCTTGTTCCATAAGCCCGTGGAATATATCAAGGGCTTCTTGCCAAAACGAATCGCTTAGTTGATTGTTACCTACAAGTTAGTAACAATAATAATAATAGTTTGTAAGAAAAATATAGTGTACAAATAAATATTTAATAACAACAATAAAAATATAATGTACAAATAATATTTAATAACAATAATAATATAAGAATAATAATATTTTACCGACTATAGGAGACGTTGAAGAGTTAATATATGCTTTCGCCAACGCCTCTTCCTCAATTTTTGACCATTGTTGCATTTGTTTGCCCGGTGCGTCTTCCTTTTTACCCTTTCCCTTTCCCTTTTTATTTTTCTTTTTTGAAGGTTCAGGTTGTGTTTCTGGCACAACCTCTATCTCATCATCTTCTTCCTCGATTTGTGTTTGAGGTGCTTGTGGCATGTTGGGTTGTTGCATTTGATATGGGTTGAACGGCATGTTGGGTTGTTGCATTTGATATGGGTTGAATGGCATGTTGGGTTGTTGCATTTGATATGGGTTGAACGGCATGTTGGGTTGTTGCATTTGCATTGGGTTGAACGGGTATTGGTTGAAAGGGTTTGGCATTTGTTGGTAACCTGCAAAAGCGTTGTCCATTACGGGTGTGTAGCCGGATGACGAAAACGGGTGTGAACTTGAGTTGGGATTATTTGGGTTGTAGGGATCCATAATTTTTTTTTAAGGTTGGGAGAGGTTTTTTTTATAAAAATGGGAGAAAAGTGGGAGTAGTTTGGTAAAAAAGTGGGGTGAAAAGGGGTTGAATTTATAGTGGTGGGGTAATTTTTTTTTTAAATGTTGCAAGTTACCGTTTCAGGGCCCACCCCATTCAAAAACTTGGCCCGTCTCCAACGTTACAAAACCGACGAAGAAGCCGTGCTGGCCCCAAGGGGGCGGTGTTGGACGTGGCTAATGGGGGGGGGGGGCTTTCACGAAGCCCATACCCATTGGTCTTATAACCATATGAAAGTGACAATTTTAGAGATTATTAAATTGCGTGGCCCTATATATTATAGTCGAAGAAAACTCAAATTCATTCTATAAATTTTAAACTCACTTTAGTAAATTTCAAATCTGTTAGTATTAAATTGCGTGGCCCGTTTACGGCTGCGTTTGCAGGCGTATAAACTCCCGTTTGCGGCTGCGTTCGCTGGTTCGGACCAAGAAACTTCCTGTTTTACTCTTAATATGTGGTTCTGATAAATTTTTGGTTTTCAGGACGAGGATGATTATAACAACCCTCAAAATATTTTTGACACCCTAATATATTTTAAAATGTCCTTATATGTCTCAATATGTACCCCGTATGTGAAAACCGAGCCCAATATACGATATATAATTAAAAATAAAATAAAAATCAAGTTTTATGTATCGCTCGCGGGCCGCGTAACCCTTAGGGCCTCCTACGAGGGGCGCGACAACTCGGAGTCAGGGTTGCACCCGGCGCCGCCACGTGTCGGACTCGTGTTGAAGCTAGTGCGATGTCTTGGCCAGGCAAGGGCCTACCCAGCCTACCACGCGGGCCGCGTAGCCCTTGGTCTCATCTTACGCGGGTCGTGAGGAACTCGAATTCAGGCCCTATAAATTGAGAGCAACGGCCTTTAGTCCAGATCGCTCACATTTTCTTTCTCTCTCGACTTTCTACATAATTAAGGCTATTTCCGGGCATAATACCCCTTAATTAACGAAGTTCTGCCCCATTGTAAGTATTATAACCCCGGTTACGTATTAGATACGCTGCCCGATTGATCCAGGGTTCCATAACGGCTGTCGAGATTCTGCCCGACGTAGTCGTTGGAATGCCGTCTCGGGAAGGCTATTACTAATGTAAATGTTGGGTTATTATACTAATATATGTACATTTGTGTAATTAATAGATAACCACCAGGAAACCCTTAAAGGAAATCTAAGACAGCAATGTGTGTAATCTCCTTTTTGTAAATTGTTTTTACAAAACCTTAAATCTTTTACAATGTGGTTAAGCAGTGATTGAGTCTTGGTAGTTCTTCAATTACTGCCGGTATGTTGGGGTTTTGTATACAAAATGTGGAACACGTTACCATTGGACAAAGAGTTAGCCAATGTGTAATATGACCCACCAGTCAGGATTGACAGTACTGAATGAGTAATTGTGTAGATGCAAACATTGTAATAGCTCTCAATACTGTTAAAGGATAAAACTCTTCTTGATTAAACTGGGATTCACTCACCAGTATTTCCCACTGACAAAATGTTTTTAAACGCGTTTCAGGTAACAAAATGTGAAAGCCAACTAGAAGCCAGCTGGACAGCACTGTAGGCTTGGAAAAAGTGGCTATAAAATTTACCTAAATAAAAGAAGATGTTTTATTCAATAAAATAGGGATTTTCCCTATACAAATGTTTGTAATGAAAACTTGCGTTTTATCCCAATATGTTTAATATTATAAAAGCGTGGTTTTTACTCAGATAAATATTTCCTAACTACACTCCTGATGAAATTTCCGCTGCCAAAATGATAAACACCGATACCACCAAAACTGGTCTCGCGGTCGCCCGTTCCCTGGACAGATAGGGGACGGGGGTTGCGACAGAATGTGGTATCAGAGCTAAGCCACTGATTCAGCCACATAAGTGTTCTGCAGACACCAAAATATTATTCAAATTGTTAGAAAATTAATTACGAAAATACGTGCATATCTGTATTTTATTGTTGTGTGTTATTTGACTATTTGTTAGTTTACAGTATGAGTGATCAAGGACCCTCGGACGCTTATCGTTAGTTGTCCGATTCACCTAGAAGTGAAGGTATCTCTTCACAGCCTGCCCTCTCTGGGTATTCAGTAGACCAGGAAGAAGGGATGTTTGTGTTTAAGGCTCAGTCTGAAGAGCCATTCCCTCAGAAAAAGAGAGGATGGTTCAGTAAGGTAGCACACGAGCGTAGGAAAAGAGTGAAAAAGTTGCAACAGCAGAGAGTCTTAGCAGCCGCTAGAAGAGAGTCAGATGCCCATACACAGGATATGCTTAATAGGAGCTTAGCCAATTTTCATATCCTAGCAACCACAGCTGCCGACCCAAACCTGGAGCAACACGTAGCCCCACAACCCTTACCTTTGTTTCCCACGCAGCCGATGGAGATAGAAAACAACCCAGAAAACCAAGTCCAAATGCATGATTTTAACCCTGAGGAGATACCTAGGATACCAGCCCCTAATCCCTTAGAGCCATATTACGATCCGTGGTTTGATGATCATAGGGATTATGTGCAACGCTACCACCTAACCGATGAACCCATGCCGAACTTAGCATCCGATCCAGGTCTGGACCCTCTAGATCCCTACTACGATAACGATGAATACATTAGGGAGATCTTATAGAATCCGTACCCTCGGGAGGAACCCATGGCCCAGTGCCCAGAGCCAGTACTAGCACCTGCACCCCCAATGAGTGCAGAAAATGTGCAAGAGCTCCGAACTTTCGGAGAAGATATTTTAGAAAGCAGCGAGAGGATGAGACAGGTTGGAGAACGACTCGTCTGGAAGTACGACGAGCGTAATATGGAGTTCTGGATGAACCCATATCAGTGAAGGTGATGGAGGAGATAGTAATAATATATATATATATATATATATATATATATATATATATGCATCACTAACCACGAGGTGGTCTATACTACAACATATATGTGTAATAATAATATATGTTGTAGTATAGACCACCTCGTGGTTAGTGATGCAAAGTAGTATTGTAATTTTAATTTCAGTTTTAGTTTGTATTAGATGTATAATAGATAAGGAAGAGTAAGTCGCAATGCTCGACGTTTTTGACCAATATGTGTGTTGTGTGATTGTTGCCTAAATTATTAAATTATTTTGTGATATTAATAATTGGCAAATGTTTAAAATTCAGATGGACAACGAAGTGAACCAGGAAAACCAGAATAATGATAACCAGAGTAACAATAACCCGGATAATGAAAACCCGAACAACAACAATAATGGAAATCAAGTGGATAACAGTGCCATGCAACATATAGTGGCACAAGGGATAATAGATGCGATGCCATATATTATCAAAACGGTTAAGGAAGCGAAAAATAAAATTAAACATGATAGCAAACGACCCTCTGAACCTGAACATAGCGTAAACAATGGACCCATACTTCAAGTGCCCATTCCCAAAAGAAGAAGAACCATGTCTTATGGTTGTTCTTATAAAGAATTCTGGTCTTGTAAACCAATGGAATTCTCGGGCAATGAAGGAGTCGTTGCATCTCTACGCTGGATAGAAAAGACTGAGGCAGTCTTAAGAATAAGTAAATGCGTGGAAGAGGATAAGATAATGTTTGCTTCCAATCTGTTTAAGAACTCAGCACTAGAATGGTGGAACACTATCCTTCAGTCTAAACGAAGTGATAGAACTTACAATATGGAATGAGAGAAATTTAAAAACATGGTAGAAAGAAAATTCTGCCCTCCCAATGAAAAGGAACAGATAGCCAATAAGTTCATATTAGGATGACTGGAATAGATAGTAAGGGTTATACTATATTATTCTTTGAATATGCTCGAATAGTACCAACCCTTGCATCACCAGAACCAGTATTAATCTCCCGATACATCTGGGGATTAATTGGGGAGATTAGGCATGTCGTCAAGGTAGCTAGACCTCAAACCATAGAAGAAGCAGTAGAACTAGCAAATACCTTGACCGATGAATTAGTCCGTATACGAGAAGAGGATCAAAGGAGGAACCTAACCCAGAAACTTACCCAAGAAATCCGTTCTGGAAATTCTAACCGTGGGAAAAATGTAGGTTCTACCACTGCACCCTATTGCACGTATTGCAAAAGGAAGCATTCTGGAAAATGCTCCATATACTGTAACTTTTGCAAAATATCTGGACACAAGGAAGAAGACTACAGGAAGAAGTCTAACAACAGGATATGCTACAACTGTAGAGAACAAGGTCATATCAAGCCTAACTGTCCAAAACTAGCTCAAGCCACGAACACCAAGAATACTAAAAATGCTAGAGCATCTGTTATGACTGCAGAAGAAGCAAAGATGATCCCGGATGTGATCGCCGGAACGTTTTTAGTTAATGATATTTTTGCTAAAGTGTTATTTGACTCTGGTGCGAACCAAAGTTTTATTAATACTTCATTTTGCAAACTTCTCAATCAACCATTAACTAAACTCTCACAAGAATGTTTAGTAGAAACAGCAAACGGGGAAACCATTAAGATTTTTGAGATCTTGCAGGGAGCAAGAATAGAAATTTTAAATCAGTAATTTATTGCAAACCTTTACCCAATGAATCTGGCAGGATTTGATGTTGTGTTAGGAATGGATTGGTTAATAGCCAATAAAGCCAGTATTTTATGTGATCAAAAGTCAATTCAAGTAAATTCACCAAGGGGTGAAAAGATCACAATTAAAGGAAATAAGCTCTCAGATCCACAAAGTTCATCTCTGTGATGAAAACAGCAAGTTGTATAAGAAAAGGGTCATTAGTGTATTTGATTTCCATAATCACTAACACTAAAGAAAAACAATTAAAGGATATTCTAGTAGTATCCCAGTTTTCAGATGTATTTCCAGAAGAGCTACCAGGGCAACCTCCAGACAGAGAAGTTGAATTTAGAATCCATTTGATACCGAGAACCGCACCAATTGCGAAAGCACCCTACCGTTTGGCACCCGCAGAAATGCAGGAACTGAAGAAACAATTAGATGAATTGTTGGAAAAAGGGATTCATACAGCCAAGTTCATCGCCATGGGGAGCACCGATTTTATTCGTTAAAAAGAAGGACGGATCAATGCGTATGTGCATTGACTACCGTGAATTGAATAAAGTCACGATTAAGAATCGGTATCCATTACCAAGAATTGATGATCTGTTCGATCAATTGCAAGGAGCACGATTTTTCTCTAAAATCGATTTAAGGTCAGGATATCACCAATTAAAGGTACAGCAAGAAGACATTCTTAAGTCCGCTTTCAGAACAAGGTATGACCATTATGAATTTACTGTCATGCCATTTGGTTTAACCAATGCCCCAGCTGCATTTATGGACATGATGAACCGAATATGTAAGCCATATTTGGATAAATTCATAATTGTTTTTATAGATGATATTTTTATTTATTCCAAAAGCAAAAAGGAACATGCAGCTCATCTGCACGCACTTCTAAGTTTACTGAGAAAAGAAAAGCTTTATGCTAAGTTTTCAAAGTGTGAGTTTTGGTTAGAACAGGTACAATTTCTTGGACATCTAGTCAATCATGAAGGAATTCATGTAGATCCCACCAAGATCGAGGCAATTACCAAGTGGAAAACCCCTGAGTCACCAACCGAGGTTAGAAGTTTCTTAGGATTGGCCGATTATTATAGAATATTTATTCGAGATTTTTCTAGAATAGCCATTCCCTTAACTAAGTTAACCTGTAAATCTGTTAAGTTTGAATGGGGACCAAAACAAGAAGAAGCCTTTAGAATTCTTAAGCAAAGACTAACCAACGCACCCATACTAGCGTTACCAGAAGGAACTGAAGATTTTGTAGTCTATTGTGACGCTTCTAAGTTAGGCTATGGATGTGTATTGATGCAACGTCAAAAGGTTATAGCTTACGCCTCTAGACAACTTAAGAATCATGAAGAAAATTATTCAACCCATGATCTAGAATTAGGAGCTATAATTTTTGCCCTTAAAATTTGGAGACATTACCTATACGGTAGTAAGTTTACCATTTTCACCGACCATAAGAGTTTAAGGTATGTTTTTTGGGCAAAAGGAATTGAATATGAGACAAAGACGCTGGATGGAGATACTTAGTGATTATGATTGTAATATCCAGTATCATGCAGGAAAGGCAAATGTAGTAGCTGATGCTTTTAGTCGAAAGTATCACGAAAAGCCAAAAAGAGTACGTTCTCTTAAGTTAAATTTGCAAATAGATTTAAATGAACAGATTAAAAAAGCACAAGAATCAGTAATCAAGGATGATACTGAAAAGTTAAAAGGAATGATTAAGGAATTAGAACAAGGAACAGATGGGATTTGGAGATTCCATAAGAAAAGAATGTGAATACCTAAATTAGGAAACCTACGTCACCGTATATTAGAAGAAGCCCATAAGTCTAAGTATACGATGCATCCTGGAAGTGATAAGATGTATCAGGACTTAAGGAAGAATTTTTGGTGGATAGGAATGAAAAGGATATAGCAGCATATGTTGCAAAATGTTTAACCTGTTCACAAGTCAAAGCTGAACATCAGAAACCCTCAGGTTTATTGCAACAGTTAGAAATGCCAGTTTGGAAATGGGAATTGATAACAATGGATTTTGTTACTAAATTACCCAAAACAAGAAAAGGTAATGATACAATCTGGGTGATTGTAGACAGGCTAACTAAGTCAGCTCATTTCCTACCAATGAAAGAAACTTTCAATATGGAACAACTAGCCAAATTATATGTAAATGAAATAGTTTCAATACATGGAATTCCTCTATCAATTGTTTCTGACAGATATAGTCGTTTTACCTCTCATTTTTGGACAAGTTTCCAAAAAGCAATGGGAACTAAGTTGAATTTAAGCACCGCTTATCATCCTCAAACGGACGGGCAAAGCAAAAGGACAATTCAGACACTGGAGGATATGCTTAGAGCTTTTGTAATTGATTTTGGAGGTAATTGGGACGATCACTTACCATTGATAGTATTTTCTTATAATAACAGTTATCACACAAGTATCAATGTTGCACCATTCGAAGCACTTTATGGACGAAAGTGCCAAACGCCAGTCTGTTGGCCAGAAATTGGAGAGAAGCAATTATCTGGACCTGAGATAGTACAAGAAACAACAGACAAGATCATTCAAGTCAATGAACGACTGAAAGCAGCACGTGATCGACAAAAGAGTTATGCTGATAACAGACGAAAGCCATTGAAATTTCAGGTAGGAGATAATGTATTATTGAAAGTCTCTCCTTGGAAAGGAGTGGTAAGATTCATCAAAAGGGGAAAGCTAAGCCCCAGGTATGTTGGACCTTTTGAGATTATTAGAAGAATAGCACCTGTAGCCTATCAGCTACAACTTCCAGAGGAAATGGCAGGAATACATGATGTATTTCATTTATCTAATCTCAAGAAATGTTTAGCTGAGGAATCACTGATGGTGCCTCTTAAGGATATAGAGGTAATGAACAGTTAAAAGTATGTAGAGAAGCCTCTACAGATTGAAGACAGGAAAGTTAAGAACCTCAAGCACAAGAGATTAGTTCTGGTCAAAGTAAAATGGGACTCCAAAAGAGGACAAGAGTACACATGGGAGCTTGAATCAGGAATGCAAAAGAAATATCCACACCAATTCCAGTAGATCTCGAGGACGAGCTCTAAAACAAGGTGGGGAGGATATAACAACCCTCAAAATATTTTTGACACCCTAATATATTTTAAAATACCCTTATATGTCTCAATATGTACCCCGTATGTGAAAACCGAGCCCAATATACGATATATAATTAAAAATAAAATAAAAATCAAGTTTTATGTATCGCTCGCGGGCTGCGTAGACCTCTAGGGACTCCTACGCGGGGCGCGACAGCTCGGAGTCAAGGATGCACCCGGTGCTACCACGTGTCGGACTCATGTTGAAGCTAGTGCGATGACTGGGCCAGGCTAGGGCCTACCCAGCCTACTACTCAGGCCGCTGTTAGGCCCGCATTTGCGTCTAATAGAAATGACATCCAAAAGACACTAGAAAGATAAACTTTTAAAAATGTCCAAACTTTTCACAATTGAAAGGTAAAAATACTAATAACATTGATGCGCAATTTTAAAAAAAAAAATTGGGCATGACCCGTCCATACGACGAGTGTATCCCTGTTTTAACCATCACCTAAATAAAAGAAATCTACAACCCGTTTGACAGACGCGACCAAAAACATAACATCAAGTTTAAAAAGTATAGCTACTAACAAGGTTATACACAACAAGTATTTTGACCCATAATACTACTACAAAATAGCGGAAGCGCTTAAAGGTCATAGCATGTGCGTGTGTTCACTCCAACTTGCCAAGTCGCCTAAGATGAGGATTTACCTACATTCAACATAAACAAATAAGTTAGTATTTCGTCACTAACACAATTAATTTAATACACCGATTCGTCTCTTTCACGGTTTTGCATCATTCCATTACATTTAAAAAAACGTTAAGCGGTTCATTACTTGCTTGCCTCATAATAGAGACTAAATATACCTTTCTTTACATACCGGCTAATAACGGATACTTGTATCTTTAACATATCTTTCATTTGATTCGTTCATGACGAACAATCATATTCTTTACATTCTTACACTTACACTCCAATCCGAAAAACGGATCAAGTAAACTTTCATTCGTTACATACTTAACCTCCCATACCCGGTTCGACTAGAAAGAACCAGATATGATGCATTATCTTTCGTAATTTATTCATTCCTCACAATCCGTTTACGACGGATCTTACTTTTACTTTCAAACGACTATAGATTTCAATTCTCACAACTTTAACATAACAACACAATACAATTGAGATTATTATACATATGATAACATCAAAAAAATAGAAATATGGTGTACACTAACGTACCTCGATCTTGTGAGCTTTCCGACTTCCTAGTGTTGGAACCTTCTTCTTTCACGCCTACATTAAACGCATTCATTCATTTAGCCCAACACTTTCATTCCATCATTTACATAAATTTCTCATTTTCAAGTGACAAACATTATCACAAATTTTCAGAATTTCACACATTTATTCTCTTAAGCATTTCATCAAACACTTAGTGTGCGTCACATTAATAAAGCCTAATGTACAAGTATTCAAAGCATGACTTTGACTAGTTCATCGTATATATCATTGATAATCAATCTAGTTCATACAATTCTTTTATTCTACATCAATTTATCTAGCATTCGTGTATTATAAGCAAGATCATATATCAAGATTACACATATTTACTTCTACTTGATCATCCTTTCATGCTAATTTTTCATCAAGTGGGTTTATAGAATTTTCATTCAATTAAACTAAAATCAAGCATGATTTCTACTCTAGGGAGTAACCCTAACATCCAATTTAGACAAATCATACCACAAATTCATGATTGGGTTGAAACCCTTTTTCTGCAATTCACCAAATCAAGAAATTCGACTTACCACTTCACTAGGTATGTGTAACATCCCGAAAATACAAGACTTTATAATAAAATTTAAAACGTGAAATAAACAAGAACAAACTAACTAGGAATAGATAACCCAGTTAGATATGAGTCTTGTGATATCAAATAAATGGATGGAAAACTCTTAAATCATAAAGAAAGCAATAATTGAGGGCCTAGAATGGTTAAAATTGAAACTTGAATTATTAGAAAATAAAATAAACTCCAAACACTCACCTAAGTGGGTGCCTGGATCGATCAGAACACAGGAGCGACCAAGAGCTCCTCTCCAAACCCTAGCTCACTAAAAATTGATCAATTCGAGGTTCAATCCAGTCCCAAATCAAATTCTAACCACGAATTAGTGATCACCTCGCTGAAAAGATCATAAGGTATGCAAAATTTTGATGTTTTGATTCATCTTAAATTCTAGGTTAATGATGAAAAATTGAAATTTAGCTTGATTGTGTCATGCATGAATGAAATTAGATGGGATACGGTGTCTAGGGATGAACCCTAGGGGAAATCTTGTTAAAAGATTTCATGATAATTATAGAGCTCATAATCACCATTGTAGGTGATTAATGAACTTGAAGAAAACTTGATAAACCCTAGAATTATGATCTTGTTCTAGCATAATCTGAATTTAAGAGTAAATTTCAGAAATATTGATGTTAAGACATGTGTAGAATTGTCTAATCAAAGTTAATTTAGATGATAATTACAAGTCATAAACTTGGTTTTGATGATATAAAAATCTGACCCGCTAGGTGTTTGATGAAACACCTAAGTGAGGATTAAAATGTTAAAAGTTGGGTAAAAACGCAGATTTGATTATTATAAAGAATTATGCGTTAAAGCTTATGAAAGGGTTCTAAACTTATTGTGAATTGAACTCTTTAGGCAAAGAATCCGGATCGTCAACCGGACAAGCCGGGGGAGGATATACGCGTTTGAAGGGTGTGCTCTAAAGGTACGCGACTTGAGTCCCGTTACATTATGCATATAAGTTTGGTATTAGGGTACACATAGTGTCGTAGTATAAATTACGCGTTTGATGTGTCATTGAAGTGACGAAGTTCACTCGGCAATCAAACGGGTCAATATAAAGGGTAGAAGTAGTTGGCTTGTCATTGAAGTGATGGTTTTCACTCGACAATCAAACGGGTTAAGATTATGCATTGAAATAATCATGAATGAAGGGACTTAAGAGTCTCATAAGTTGTTAGTATTGATTAGTGCAACATACACGTTTGATGCGTCATTGAAGTGACGAAGTTCACTCGGCAGTCAAACGGGTCAATATAAAGGTTAGAGGTAGTTTGGTTTGTCATTGAAGTGATGGTTTTCACTAGACAACCAAACGGGTCAAAGTATGCTTGTGAAATAATCATGTGTTAAAAAGACTTGAGAGTCTCATCTCTTGTTGGTGTTGGGGATAAATACACCTAGATTTATAAGCCCGGGACTTGGGTAATTACATCTAAAAGGTTTTAGAATGAGAAATTGGTATTAGGCACATATAGCTAATGGGTTGAATAATTGAAACAAAGGATTTGTAAACCGTGTGTTCGTAATTCGGTTTTAATAATATGAAATTCACGTGGTTGGCTCCGTAATTTTATTACGGACGCATAGGAAAAAGAATCACCTAAAACGGATAACCGAGTAAAAAGTTATGAGGATTTAAAGTTGGAGTTTGGGAGATTTCCGGAGCTGGGTAAAATGCAGGTCCCGAAACTAGACCTGCTGGAAAACGTACTCCCCCGCGCCACGCGAGGGAAGCATGAATCACTGGCGCGACACGCGAGGGCCTTTCGCGACACGCGACAGGTCGAAAAACGAAATTTATTTTATTTTTGTCGATTTGATACTAGTACTTATTTATATATATTATGTTTACGTCAAGACTAACTTTTTAAGTGGTTTTGACTCTAGGTAAAGATGGGGTCCTTACGGATGGTGATCAAGCATGTTACCAAGAACCGAACACAAATTTTTGAAGCTTCCGCATTATCTTGATCTTGTCTAGACAATGTTTTGATGTAAATGATTTGCTACTCATGTTGTGAATGTTTTAAACTAGTCGGTAGTTGACTAGTAGGTGTTACAAGAAACCTTTATTTTGTACTTATGTTAACCCAAGGTTCTTTATATCCAAAATTAAGCATCTTTTATTATATTTAAACTTAAAATTTTAACGAGTGTTACAAGTTGGTAATCAGAGCTAGAGGTTATTAACAAAGTGTGTTCGGTTCAAGCTTGATCAAGCATCCGGTAAGAGTTAATTGTTCTAAGTAGGGTTATTAAGTATAAAAAGAGAATAATGAATAGACATGCATGGGAGGAGCGTGTTAACACGCTCAAACCCGGAAAGTGCATTAAATAAGAGCGGTGAAAACAAGTTATGAACTTGAATAAACCGAAGTAAATAAACCATATGCTATAGATGAAATGTTTAACGCTCGATGTAAACATTTCAGTTTAAAGATGACGGAAAAAGGTAACGATTATGCGGTGCTGAGGGTCACCGAACAAATGAGAGAAGTGATTGCTGAGGAGGTAGGAAAGGCAATCGAAAACAGTTTGTTGGGTTTCATCGATAAAATCCAAAACACGGTATTATCAGTGGTGGATGAAAGAATCAAGAAATTGGAGGATAATACCAATTTAGCAAAGGAAAAGCCGGGAGGACGAAAGCCTTGTTCATATAAAGAGTTCATGGCGTGCAAACCGCCAATTTACAATGGGGAGGTTGACCCGATAATATGCCAACGGTGGCTAAGCGATATGGAAGGAATATTCGAAAGGACCCATTGTGATACAGATGACTACGTAACCTATGGCACGGGTCAGTTAAGGGGTTAGGCGAAAGACTGGTGGGATAACAAGAAGAAAGAAATTGGAAGTGAAGCGGCTAAAGCTATGACATGGGATGAGTTTAAGACACTGTTTCTTAAACATCATAGCCCCAAGGCAGTCATTAACAAGATCAAAGAAGAATTTAGGCAGCTTAGACACAAGGGTGAATCCATCGACAAAATCACGGGAACATTCATGGATAAAATGAAGTTTTGTGATGAACTGATAACAAACGAAGAGCAGAAAATATATTATTACTATAATATGTTGAGCTCCGAGTATAGGGAGTTTATGACTCCTTCAAAGTATGAGACTCTCACCGAGATTATAAACGTTGCTCGGGAACGGGAGATAGAGTTGAAGAAACAGATTGAAAGAGGCGAACGAAGGGCGCAGGTAGTTAATCCAAGCCCGATGAAAAAGGCGCGCACGACCGAATCATCAAAGAAACAAGAAGGAAAAGGCGGGTCCCCAAATTGCAAAGTATGCAGGAAAGGGCACAAGGGTGAGTGCCGGTTTAAGGACAAACCGTGTCCTATCTGTGGGAAAACAGGGCACACGGCTGCGTTGTGCCCGGGGAAAGTGTCGGTGTGCTATAAATGTTATCTGCCGGGTCATAAGAAGTCTGAGTGCCGGGAGTTGACTGGAAAGAAAGAAGGCAATGGTACACCTACTGAGACACCAAGAGCAAAAGCTAGATCTTTCCAATTAACAGCAGCAGAGGCGAAAAGGGAACCTGATGTTGTTTCAGGTATATTTGCTATAAATTCAATTCCCGCACATGTGTTATTTGATACGGGTGCGAATAAATCCTTTGTTTCGCATGGATTTATTCGACATCCTTCCTTTGTACTAACAAAATTGCCTATGCCATTAAAGGTAGAAATAGGTGATAATAAAAGTTTCCTTGTGTGTGATGTATGTCGAGATTGTAAGATGAACATTGACGATGAGGAATATTCAATATACTTGATTCCTATGTCGATGGGAGAGTTCCAAGTAGTGGTCGGGATGGATTGGCTATCCCGACATCATGCGAAAGTCGTATGTTTCCGCAAGGAGATAAAATTAACATCTCCAAGTGGGAAATATGTTACCATATATGGCAAGAAAGGGGGCAATCCCGTTATGTGCTCAATGCTAAAAGCTCACAAGCTCATGAGGCGCGGTTGTAGGGCATTCATGATATACGAAAACGAACCAGACAAGGGATCGCTAAAGATTGAAGATGTACCGGTGGTACGCGAATATGCCGACGTATTTCTGGAAGATCTACCGGGAATACCGCCAGAACGGGAGGTAGAGTTCAGAATCGAATTGATTCCGGGCGCGAAACCTGTGGCCAAGGCGCCGTATCGGCTCGCGCCTTCAGAATTGCAAGAATTGATGTCCCAAATTCAAGATCTCCTCGACAAAGGGTTTATTCGGCCAAGTGTATCTCCGTGGGGCGCCGGTACTGTTTGTGAAAAAGAAGGATGGGAGCATGCGGATGTGTATTGATTACCGGGAGTTAAATAAGCTCAGGGTGAAGAATCGATATCCACTCCCAAGAATCGATGACTTATTTGACCAATTGCAAGGCGCAATTTGGTTCTCCAAGATCGACCTTAGATCGGGGTGCCATCAGTTGAAAGTCAAAGAGGAAGATATACCGAAGATGGCTTTCCGTACACGGTAAGGACATTACGAGTTCCTTGTGATGTCTTTCGGGTTAACTAATGCACCCGCGGCTTTCATGGACCTCATGAACCGGGTTTGCAAGCCTATGCTAGATAAGTCGGTGATAGTGTTCATTGACGACATTTTTATATAATCGAAGAATGAAGCAGAACACGCAAGTCATTTGCGTGAAGTATTAGAGACGCTCAGAAAAGAGAAATTGTGTGCAAAGTTTTCAAAATGTGCCTTCTGGTTACGAGAGGTGCAATTTCTCGGGCACATTATTTGTGCAAACGGGGTGTTAGTAGACCCGTCGAAAATAGAAGCTGTGGCAAGATGGAATCCACCGAAGAATCCTTCGGAAATCAGAAGCTTCTTAGGGCTTGCGGGTTATTATCGGAGATTCATACAGGATTTCTCCAAAATTGCTATGCCGTTAACCAAACTAACCCGTAAGGACGAAAAGTTTATTTGGGGCGAGGATCAAGAAAGGGCGTCCCAAACGCTTAAGGAAAAACTGACCCATGCACCGATATTGGCATTACTGGATGGAATTAATGATATGGTAGTTTACTCGGATGCATCGCATTCGGGGCTTGGCTGGGTTTTGATGCAAAGGGGCAAGGTTATAGCCTATGCCTCGAGGCAGCTAAAGACTCATGAAAAGAATTATCCTACACACGACCTCGAGTTGGCAGCGGTGGTGTTCGCCTTAAAGATATGGAGACATTATTTATATGGGGTAAAATGCACTATCTTTACCGACCATAAAAGCCTGAAATATTTATTCAATCAGAAGGAATTAAATATGCGACAGAGGCGGTGGTTAGAAACTGTCAAAGATTTTGATTGTGATATACATTACCACACAGGAAAGGCTAATGTGGTGGCAGATGCGTTGAGCCGAAAGGCAGATTATACACCCATTCGAGTGCGGTCGATGCAACTAATTGTGACGTCGGGTTTGCTTGAACAAATCCAGAAATCTCAAACTGAAGCAATAAAGGAAGAAAATGTGAAGAAGGAAAGAATAGCTGGCCAGTTAAAAGACCTGGTAGATGGTAACCAAGGGCTGAAAACTCGATTTGGGATAATATGGGTTCCAAATTCGTGTGGAGCTAAGGTGCTCCTACTTGACGAGGCCCATAAATCTCGTTATTCGATCCATCCGGGGGCAACCAAGATGTATAATGATTTAAAACAAAACTATTGGTGGCCCGGAATGAAAAGAGATATTGTGAAGTATGTGGAGAGGTGTCTGACCTGTTTGCAAGTCAAAGTAGAGCATCAGAAGCCATATGGTAAGCTGCAACCATTGGACATTCAAGTTTGGAAATGGGAACAAATCACAATGGACTTGCTGACCAAACTGCCCAAAACCAGCTATGGTTTTGATGCTATATGGGTAGTCGTGGATAGATTGACGAAAAGTGCTCACTTCATTCCGATTCGTGAGACTTATACATCCGAAAAGATGTCAGAAGTATATACCAATGAAATCGTGGCACGTCAAGCGGTACCGATATCCATTGTGTCAGACAGAGATACTCGGTTTACTTCAAACTTTTGGCACGAATTCCAAGAACAAATGAGAACTAAACTGTTCATTAGCACCGCTTACCATCCACAAACGAATGGGCAAAGTGAAAGAACAATACAAACGTTGGAAGATATGTTGCGGGCTTGCATTATCGACTTCGGGGGTAGTTGGGATGTCTACCTACCCTTGGTCGAATTTTCATATAACAACAGCTATCACGCGAGCATTGGAATGGCCCCGTATGAAATGTTATATGGTAGAAAGTGCCGAACCCCGATGTGTTGGGGAGAAGTGGGTCCACGAGGACTAGCACATACTGATGTAATCCGAACTACGAATGAGAAAATCGACTTGGTCCAAACTCGCCTAATAGCAGCTCAGGATCGACAAAAGTCGTATGCGGATAAACGAAGGAGGACGATTGAATTTCAAGAAGGCGATAAAGTAATGTTGAAAGTATCGTCGTGGAAAGGAATAATTCGGTTTAGAAAAAGAGGAAAGTTAAGCCCAAGATTTATTGGGCCATTCAGAATCATTGAACGGGTTGGTAAGGTAGCATACCATCTCTAACTGCCCGAGGAGAAGAGTGGAATAAAAGCACATTCCACGTGTCACATCTCCGAAAATCTTTAGTCGACGAAACAGCTTACATTCATTATGATGACATTGAAGTAGATAATAATCTTAACTACGCGGTAAAGCCAATCGCAATCCTAGATCGTAAGGCGAAAAGCTTAAGGAACAAAGTGATTAACCAAGTAAAGGTTAAATGGGAACACAGGAAGGGTTCGGATACCACATGGGAGTCCGAAGAAGAGATGCAACGGCTCTACCCTACATTATTTGGTGCGTATTCTGGTTTCGGGGACGAAACCCTCTTTAAGGGGGGTGGACTTGTAACATCCCGAAAATACAAGACTTTATAATAAAATTTAAAACGTGAAATAAACAAGAACAAACTAACTAGGAATAGATAACCCAGTTAGATATGAGTCTTGTGATATCAAATAAATGGATGGAAAACTCTTAAATCATAAAGAAAGCAATAATTGAGGGACTAGAATGGTTAAAATTGAAACTTGAATTATTAATAAATAAAATAAACTCCAAACACTCACCTAAGTGGTTGCCTGTAACGATCAGAACACAGGAGCGACCAAGAGCTCCTCTCCAAACCTTAGCTCACTAAAAATTGATCAATTGGAGGTTCAATTCAGTCCCAAATCAAATTCTACCACGAATTAGTGATCACCTCGCTGAAAAGATCATAAGGTATGCAAAATTTTGATGTTTTGATTCATCTTAAATTCTAGGTTAATGATGAAAATCGAAATTTAGCTTGATTGTGTCATGCATGAATGAAATTAGAAGGGATATGGTGTCTATGGATGAACCCTAGGTGAAATCTTGTTAAAAGATTTCATGATAATTATAGAGTTCATAATCACCATTGTAGGTGATTAATGAACTTGAAGAAAACTTGATAAACCCTAGAATTATGATCTTGTTCTAGCATAATCTGAATTTAAGAGTAAATTTCAGAAATATTGATGTTAAGACATGTGTAGAATTGTCTAATCAAAGTTAATTTAGATGATAATTACAAGTCATAAACTTGGTTTTGATGATATAAAAATCTGACCAGCTAGGTGTTTGATGAAACACCTAAGTGAGGATTAAAATGTTAAAAGTTGGGTAAAAACGCAGATTTGATTATTATAAAGAATTATGCGTTAAAGCTTATGAAAGGGTTCTAAACTTATTGTGAATTGAACTCTTTAGGCAAAGAATCCGGATCGTCAACCGGACAAGCCGGAGTAGGAGATACGCGTTTGAAGGGTGCTCTAAAGGTACGCGACTTGAGTCCCGTTACATTATGCATATAAGTTTGGTATTAGGGTACAAATAGTGTCGTAGTATAAATTACGCGTTTGATGTGTCATTGAAGTGACGAAGTTGACTCGGCAATCAAACGGGTCAATATAAAGGTTAGAAGTAGTTGGCTTGTCATTAAAGTGATGGCTTTCACTCGACAACCAAACGGGTTAAGATTATGCATTGAAATAATCATGAATGAAGGGACTTAAGAGTCTCATAAGTTGTTAGTATTGATTAGTGCAACATACACGTTTGATGCGTCATTGAAGTGACGAAGTTCACTCGGCAGTCAAACGGGTCAATATAAAGGTTAGAGGTAGTTTGGTTTGTCATTGAAGTGATGGTTTTCACTAGACAACCAAATGGGTCAAAGTATGCTTGTGAAATAATCATGTGTTAAAAAGACTTGAGAGTCTCATCTCTTGTTGGTGTTGGGGATAAATACACCTAGATTTATAAGCCCGGGACTTGGGTAATTACATCTAAAAGGTTTTAGAATGAGAAATTGGTATTAGGCACATATAGCTAATGGGTTGAATAATTAAAACAAAGGATTTGTAAACCGTGTGTTCGTAATTCGGTTTTTATAATATGAAATTCACGTGGTTGGCTCCGTAATTTTATTACGGACGCATAGGAAAAAGAATCACCTAAAACGGATAACCGAGTAAAAAGTTATGAGGATTTAAAGTTGGAGTTTGGGAAATTTCCGGAGCTGGGTAAAATGCAGGTCCAGAAACTGGACCTGCTGGAAAACATACTCCCCCGCACCACGCGAGGGAAGCATGAATCACTGGCGCGACATGCGGGGCCACCCGCGCCACGCGAGGGCCTTTCGCGACACGTGCCAGGTCGAAAAACGAAATTTTATTTTATTTTTGTCGATTTGATACTAGAACTTATTTATATATATTATGTTTATGTCAAGACTAACTTTTTAAGTGGTTTTGACTCTAGGTAAAGATGGGGTCCTTACGGATGGCGATCAAGCATGTTACCAAGAACCGAACACAAATTTTTGAAGCTTCCGCGTTATCTTGATCTTGTCTAGACAATGTTTTGAGGTAAATGATTTGCTACTCATGTTGTGAATGTTTTAAACTAGTCGGTAGTTGACTAGTAGGTGTTACAAGAAACCTTTATTTTGTACTTATGTTAACCCAAGGTTCTTTATATCCAAAATTAAGCATCTTTTATTATATTTAAACTTAAAATTTAAACGAGTGTTACAGTATGCTTAGATGATCGAAAATTTAAGACACACAGCCGATTAACATTGAATTCTCTTGTTAATTGATGAGTTTTGCAAGAACAAGGGTAAACCCTTGTTTGTCCTGTTCTTGATCGATCCCAAAACACGCACAGAGTGTGTGTTTGTGGTTTAGGCATTATTAACCCTTAATTCATTATAATTTTTCATATTACCCCCTCAAGCTTGTTAAGTGTTTGATTTAAACACTTCCCATGATTTAACTTATCATTTTTCATAATTCACCATCTATATTAAATTTTATTCATTTTTCGCTTATTCCCGTATTAAAATAATTTCGGGGTGTTACAAGTCTATCCCCCTTAAAAGAGGTTTTGTCCCCAAAGCCCGGGCACATAAAAAATTCAAACATTTACATACCAAAGAGAAAAGGGTAGTGCTTCCTCTTTTCATTTTCCGCTTCCCATGTAAGTTCCGACCCCTTTCGGTGTTGCCATTGAACCAACACTTGTCTAACAGCTTTGTTGCGAATATTCTTCACCTTAACGTCTTTAATGGCTATTGGTCTTTCGACATAATTTAACCTCTCGTCCAACTCAATGTCGTCAAGAGGCACTAATGTTGTTTCATCCACAAGACACTTCCTCAACTGCGACATGTGGAAGGTATTGTGGATCCCGTCTAGTGAAGACGGTAATTCTAATCGATATGCAACCCTTCCAACTCGAGCCAATATTTTAAATGGTCCGATATAACGAGGACCTAACTTACCCCGTTTGCGGAAACGGATTATACCCTTCCATGGTGATACTTTCAATAGAACATAATCTCTGACTTGAAACTCGATAGGACGCCTTCTCTTGTCCGCATAGGCTTTTTGCCGATCCTGGGCTGCTTTCAGTCGAGCTCTAATCAAATCAATATTTTCATTCATCACTGCTATTAAATCACTTGGCGCAAGTTCTCTCTGTCCAACTTCGCCCCAACACACAGGAGTTCTACATTTCCTCCCGTATAATAGCTCATAGGGAGCCATTTGAATACCACTATGATAGCTATTATTATAAGAAAATTCCGCTAGTAGTAAATGGTCATCCCAATTCCCGCCAAAATCCAAGGCACAAGCTCTTAACATATCAACAAGCGTTTGGATGGTTCGTTCTGATTGACCATCAGTCTGAGGGTGATAGGCTGTGCTTATGTGTAGCTTTGTGCCCATACTTTCATGAAACTTCTGCCAGTAACAAGAGGTGAATCTAGTATTTCGATCTGAAATGATTGACACGGACACCGCGTGTCGAGATACGATCTTATTCATATAAATTTCCGCCATTCTCTCAGAAGAGTAAGCTTCTCGAATAGGTAAAAAGTGGGCACTTTTTGTGAGTCGGTCTACGATTACCCATATTGTATCATGGCCCTTTTTCGTTTTAGGAAGCTTGGTTACCAGATCCATAGCTATCTCCTCCCATTGCCAAACCAGGATTTCCAGAGGTTGTAACTCCCCGTATGGTTTTTGATGTTCTGCTTTCACTTGGGAGCATGTTAAGCATTTCGAGACATACTTTACAATATCGCGTTTCATACCTGGCCACCAATAATTGGTTTTCAAGTCCCGGTACATCTTGGTTGCCCCAGGATGAATTGAGTACCGTGACTTATGAGCCTCCTCGAGTAGAGCAGTCATGACTTTGCAAAATCGTGGTATCCAAAATCTGCCATGTTTTGAATCCGATCGAATTTTCTTCTAATTTATCGGATATACCTTTTACTCTTTCTTTCTTTAAGTCTTCCGCTCCAAGCGACTTTATTTGGGAATCTCGTATCATATCGAGTAAACGTGGAGTAACTTTCATCTTCATGGATCTTACTTGAATCGAAGGTGGAGAATCTTTTCGGCTTAGTGCATCCGCCACCACGTTCGCCTTTCCCGGGTGGTAAAGGATATCGCAATCGTAATCTTTAATCAGTTCCAACCATCTTCGTTGCCTCATATTCAAGTCTTTCTGTTCAAAGAAATATTTGAGGCTTTTATGGTCCGAGTAAATTATACATCTTGTACCATATAGGTAGTGCCTCCAAATCTTTAAGGCGAACACTGCCGCTGCCAATTCCAGATCGTGTGTTGGGTAGTTTACCTCATGGGGCTTTAATTGTCGTGAAGCGTATGCGATAACCCTTCCCTTTTGCATCAAAACACAACCTAAACCCTGTTGTGATGCGTCTGAATAAACAACCAGATCTTCGGTCCCATCTGGTAATGTCAAGACCGGAGGGCTCGACAGTTTCTCCTTTAATATTCGAAACGCTTCCTCCTGTTCTTTACCCCGCACAAACTTTTCTTTCTTTCTCGTTAGTTTTGTTAAGGGTAATGCTATCTTCTAGAAATCCTGTATGAGTCTTCTATAGTACCCCGCGAGGCCTAGAAAACTTCTTATTTCAGTTGGATTTTTCGGGGAAACCCATTTCATTACGGCATCAATCTTCGACGGATCTACTAAAACACCTTCCGAATTGATCACATGACCCAGAAACTGCACCTCTCTGAGCCAGAAGGCACACTTTGAGAATTTCGCATAAAGTTTTTCTTTACGGAGAATTTCAAGTACTTCACGCAAATGCCTCGCATGTTCAGCCTTACTTCACGAATAGACTAGGATATCATCTATGAATACGATCACCGATTTATCTAGCATAGGTCGGCATACCTGGTTCATAAGATCCATAAACGCTGCTGGAGCGTTCGTTAACCCAAAGGACATAACTAGGAACTCGTAATGTCCATATCGGGTTCTAAATGCGGTCTTTGCAATGTCTTCTTCTCGTACCCTGACTTGATGATACCCCGAACGCAGGTCTAGCTTAGAGAACCAACTCGCCCCTTGTAATTGATCAAAAAGATCGTCAATTCTAGGTAAAGGGTAGCGGTTCTTCACGGTCAGCTTATTTAATTCTCTGTAATCGATGCACATGCGCATCGACCCATCTTTCTTCTTAACAAATAAGACAGGCGCTCCCCAAGGCGACACACTTGGGCGTATAAAGCCCTTATCAAGTAGGTCTTGTAATTGTGTCATTAACTCCCGCATCTCGATGGGAGCCAATCTATAGGTTGCCTTCACAACAGGCTTCGCACCCGGATTCAATTCGATGCGAAACTCTATTTCTCGTTCGGGAGGGAGTCCCGGCAATTCCTCCGGAAATACATCCGGAAATTCGTTCACGACCTCAACATCTTCAAGCTTCGGGAGGCCTTGTCGAGCGTCTACTACATAAGCTAGGTATGCTCTACTTCCGTTAAGTACGTATTTAACGGCTTGAACAAGGGTGCACAATTTTGTTTCCACGTTTCTCTCCCCTTGAATACTCAATTGCCTTCCACTTGGAGATTGGACAAGCATTACCTTATTTTCACAATTAATCTCTACACGGTGTCGTGCCATCCAATCCATACCTACTATCATTTTAAATTCCCCCAAAACCATAGGTATGAGGTCGATATCGAATTTTTCATCTTCTATAGTGAATTTGCAATTTCTACAAATCTCGTGTAACACATAGTTCTTACTATCGGCTATTTCTACTTCTAAAGGTATCGGCATTCATTCAATCTTAAATGAAGGATGTTGTACGATTTCATTTGAAATAAACGACATTGTGGCTTCGGTATCGAACAAAACATAAACCGGTATGGAGTTTATTAGAAAGATACCTGAAACCACATTCGGATGGGACTTGGCTTCTTCGGATGTGATTTGAAACATCCTCCCTTTCGCCTTAGAGCTTTCTTCGTTCTTTCCCTCCTTCTTTGATCCTTGTTGGAGGTTAGGACACTCCGACTTAACATGCCCTTTCTGGAAACAGTTGAAGCATGTCTTCGGGTTGCTAGGGCACTTGTAGGATGTATGCCCTTCTTCACGGCATTTATAGTACCCCTTCTTACCCAAAAGGCATTCCCCGGTGTGAAGTTTTCCACATGTCTTGCAAGGAGTAATACCACCCTTCGACTTATATTTCCTTCCCTGATCTTGGAACCTCGCCTTTTTAGATGAACTTGCATTTGTCCCCTTTTCTGCCGACCTCTTTTCACCACGTTCCTCCTGTCTTTTTATCTCAATTTCTCTATCTCGTGCCAAATTGATGAGCTCGTCAAGGGTTTTACATTTTGAGGGAGTAATGAACTCCCTAAATTCTGCCTTCAATATGCCATAAGAGCGATTGATCTTCATTCTTTCAGCCTTCAAAAAATCTCCACAGAACTTCATCTTATCCATGAAAGTGTTTGATATTTCGTTTATCATCTCGTTTTTCTGTCGGAGGCGTAAGAAATCCTCCTGAATCTTATCAATGGCTGACTGAGGACAATGATATCTCATGAAGGGTTCCTTAAATTCTTGTCAAGTCATCATTTGGAGTCTATCCTCACCTATTTCCTTGCCATACGCATCCCACCAATCTTTCGCCTGGAAAGAGAGTTGACCAGTAGCGAACATCACCTGGTCTTCCTTTTCACATCTACTCCGTATAAATACTGCCTCTATATTGGAAATCCATCTTTGGCATGCGATTGGGTCAATTTTTCCATCATACGTAGCAGGATTGCATGCCATGAAATCTTTATATGTGCATCGTCATTCCTTGCTTTTCACTTTAGAACCCTCAATCAGTTCCTTCAATTCTTCGATCTTGCTAGTCATCATCGTGTCCACAACTCGCAACACCTGACTCTCCACTTCTTGAGCTAATCGTGGAAGATTAGCTTGCATAACCCCTTCCGCCACTTCTGTGACCTTGCTATTAAATGCTTCTTGTCTAGCCGTTTCATCATCATCCTCATTAACGTTTCTTGTATCGGCCATCTACACATTGTCATGTTTATGTTTAATACAAATCACAAGCTTTCAATACATCATAATTCATTAGTCCGTATTTACTTTATTCGTATTCTTACATTTTAAACTTTACTCGCTTTTTAAACTTTCATCATTCATTCGTGTCATTCGACACATTACTTTCGACTTTTACAAATTTCTTCCATCGTAACCACTAATTATGGTTACACATATCTTATTAGGCCTTATATGGACCCTACATGAACATTCAATAGGCCTTCGGACAATTCGGAAACAAAAAATACGAAAAACAAAACAAATCAGCGGCTGAATTTTGTGCGTGGCGTCGGCGACGGCCGGGAGGTCCGTCGGCGATGGCTGCTGTAAATGTTCGTCGGCTAAAAGCCCAGTAGGCAGTAATTTAAGCCGTCAGCCCAAAAGGGGGCGTCGGCGACGCACCGATCCGGCGTCGGCGACGGTTCGTCAGTTTCCAGCCATACGGTTCCTGGAACTCCCCGTATCGCCCCCATATTTATTCTTTCACGTACTTAACTTAAATATTATATCCCCAGCACATCACACATGCTAACATTTAATAAAAACTTAAATTTTTACCTCGTTGGCGACCTTGGTGTGAACACACATTCGAACGAGCCGTCAGGTTGAGTTCAAGCATCTCAACATATGCTTGAATCCCTCAAACCTGGGCTCTGATACCAACTTGTTAGGCCCGCATTTGCGTCTAATAGAAATGACATCCAAAAGACACTAGAAACATAAACTTTTAAAAATGTCCAAACTTTTCACAATTGAAAGGTAAAAATACTAATAACATTGATGCGCAATTTTAACAAAATTTGGGCATGACCCGTCCATACGACGAGTGTATCCTTGTTTTAACCATCACCTATATAAAAGAAATCTACAACCCGTTTGACAGACGCGACCAAAAACATAAGATCAAGTTTAAAAAGTATAGCTACTAACAAGGTTATACACAACAAGTATTTTGACCCATAATACTACTACAAAATAGCGGAAGCGCTTGAAGGTCATAGCATGTGCGTGTGTTCACTCCAACTTGCCAAGTCGCCTAAGATGAGGATTTACCTACATTCAACATAAACAAATAAGTTAGTATTTCGTCACTAACACAATTATTTTAATACACCGATTCGTCTCTTTCACGGTTTTGCATCATTCCATTACATTTAAAAAAAACGTTAAGCGGTTCATTACTTACTTGCCTCATAATAGAGACTAAATATACCTTTCTTTACATATCGGCTAATAACGGATACTTGTATCTTTAACATATCTTTCATTTGATTCGTTCATGATGAACAATCATATTCTTTACATTCTTACACTTACACTCCAATCCGAAAAGACGGATCAAGTAAACTTTCATTCGTTACATACTTAACCTCCCATACCCGGTTCGACTAGAAAGAACCGGATATGATGCATTATCTTTCGTAATTTATTCATTCCTCACAATCCGTTTACGACGGATCTTACTTTTACTTTCAAACGACTATAGATTTCAATTCTCACAACTTTAACATAACAACACAATACAATTGAGATTATTATACATATGACAACATCATAAAAATAGAAATATGGTGTAGACTAACATACCTCGATCTTGTGAGCTTTTCGACTTCCTAGTGTTGGAACATTCTTCTTTCACGCCTACATTAAAAGCATTCATTCATTTAGCCCAACACTTTCATTCCATCATTTACATAAATTTCTCATTTTCAAGTGACAAACATTATCACAAATTTTCAGAATTTCACACATTTATTCTCTTAAGCATTTCATCAAACACTTAGTGTGCTTCACATTAATAAAGCATAATGTACAAGTATTCAAAGCATGACTTTTACTAGTTCATCGTATATATCATCGATAATCAATCTAGTTCATACAATTCTTTTATTCTACATCAATTTATCTAGCATTCGTGTATTATAAGCAACATCATATATCAAGATTACACATATTTACTTCTACTTGATCATCCTTTCATGCTAATTTTTCATCAAGTGGGTTTATAGAATTTTCTTTCAATTAAACTAAAATCAAGCATGATTTCTACTCTAGGGAGTAACCCTAACATCCAGTTTAGACAAGTCATACCACAAATTCATGATTGGGTTGAAACCCTTTTTCTACAATTCACCAAATCAAGAAACTCGACTTACCACTTCACTAGGTATGCTTAGATGATCGAAAATTTAAGACATGCAGCCGATTAACATTGAATTCCCTTGTTAATTGATGAGTTTTGCAAGAACAAGGGTGAGCCCTTGTTTCTCCTATTCTTGATCGATCCCAAAACACGCACAGAGTGTGTGTTTGTGGTTTAGGCATTATTAACCCTTAATTCATTATAATTTTTCATATTACCCCCCTCAAGCTTGTTAAGTGTTTGATTTAAACACTTCCCATGATTTAACTTATCATTTTTCATAATTCACCATCTATATTAAATTTTATTCATTTTTCGCTTATTCCTGTATTAAAATAATTTTGGGGTGTTATAGCCGCGTAGCCCTTGGTCTTATCTTACGCGGGCCGCGAGGAACTCGAATTCAGGCCCTATAAATTGAGGGCAACGGCGTTCAGTCCAGATCGCTCACATTTTCTTTCTCTCTTGACTTTCTACATAATTAAGGCTATTTCCGGGCATAGGGTTCCGTAACGGCTGTCGAGGTTCTGCCCGACGTAGTTGTTGGAATGCCGTCTCGGGGAGGGTATTACTAATGTAAATATTGTGTTATTATACTAACATATGTACATTTGTGTAATTAATAGATAACCACCAGGAAACCCTTAAAGGAAATCTAAGACAACAATGTGAGTAATCTCCTTTTTTGTAAATTGTTTTTACAAAACCTTAAATCTTTTATAATGTGGTTAAGCAGTGAGTGAGTCTTTGTAGTTCTTCAATTACTGCCGGTATGTTGGGGTTTTGTATAAAAAATGTGGAACACGTTACCATTGGACAAAGAGTTAGCCAATGTGTAATATGACCCACCAGTCAGGATTGATAGTATTGAATGAGTAATTGTGTAGATGTAAACATTGTAATAGATCTCAATACTGTTAAAGGATAAAACTCTTCTTGATTAAACTGGGATTCACTCACCAGTATTTCCCACTGACAAAATGTTATTAAACGCGTTTCAGGTAACAAAATGTGAAAGCCAACTAGAAGCCAGCTGGACAGCACTAAAGGCTTGGAAAAAGTGGCTATAAAGTTTACCTAAATAAAAGAAGATGTTTTATTCAATAAAATAGGGATTTTCCCTATACAAATGTTTGTAATGAAAACTTGGGTTTTATCCCAATATGTTTAATATTATAAAAGCGTGGTATTTACTCTGATAAATATTTCCTAACTACGGTCCTGATTAAATTTCCGCTGCCAAAATGATAAACATCGATACCTCCAAAACTGGTCTCGCGGTCGCCCGTTCCTGGGACAGATAGGGGACGAGGGTTGCGACAATGATGGACGATGAAATGGAGCTAGAACAATTCAATCTCCGGATCCTCTCGAGAATCACCCGTACTTCGGAAGATGCATGTCGGTGCCTACTTTGTGAGAAGCTTCGGAAGATGCATGTCGGTGCCTACTTTGTGGTTTGTTGGAAAACCCTCTGGTCCCTCGCGGCTGAAGATTGGGCGCGGGAGTTTATTCCCCGTGGTTCACCATGGGATCGACTGTTTGAGCTATCGTATATGCCGACCTACAGGGAGATACTTGTCGAGTTTGTGTTGTCGTTCGAGTTTCATCCTCGTCGGCCAGAGCAGGTTGTGGACCCGGCTCAGCCCCCTCCCCCGCCCGAGGTTTCTTTTCGCATGGCCGGCCAGGCGCGTTCTATGTCGCTTGCAGAGTTTGTGGTGGATAGCGGTTTATATACAGAGGCTGGGATCACTACGGATCTATATACGCGGTACGTTTAACACAAATTTTGTATTGTTATTATTATTATTATTTTAATATATAACATTTAAGACTTAAAATTAATTTAACGTTTAATTAACATTCGTGTAAACAAGGGTTGGTAATGGCTGATAAACCCACGCTTTTAGGGTTATGAGCTATGATCGCGGAGAGCCGTTATTGGGACCACGTGAACTCCAAGGGGAGGGTTACGCGGATTCATGATCCGCTCTTCAGGTACGTTAGTTATTATTATTTAAATAATAGTTATTATTATTTAAATATATATTCAATATATTAATTAAAAACTATATAAACAGTGTGCTGCGTTTGTAGCCGTTTAATCGCAGCCGTTTAAACGCCCATTTACGGCTACGATTTCGCCCTAACGAGCGTCAAAACTAAGATCGCCGTTAAATTATATTTTTTTTATTATTTAGTCGAAGTCGAACCGTAAGGCCCGTAGGTCCCTAACGAGCGTCGAAACTAAGTTCGTCGTTAAAATATAAAACGACAAACTTAGTTTCGATGCTCGTTAGGGACCTACACGCCTTACGGTTTGACTTCGACCAGTGTTGCAAAAATCGCGACTAGTCGGCGATTAATCGGCGACTAGTCGCTAGTCGGCCCCCTACTAAGTAATTTTTCACTAATCAGTTAAAAAATCGCTAGTCGGTCAAAGCCGGTGCTAATCGCTGCTAGTCGGCCCATCTAAATTGCTTACAAAAGTGGTCCAAAATGAAAAAAAAAAAAAAAAAACCCATTTTCTTTAGACTTATGCCCTAAAATCACTGTTATCACTTATCAGTGACATAATATCAACGATTCCTGCCCTAAAATCTCTACAAAATTGACCAACGACAGCGGCGGCTTCCTTCTCCGGCGGCCCCGCTTCCTTCTCCGGCGGCCTTCTTCTTCGGTTCTTCCATAGTCCAATCCAATAGGTAATTTATTGGACTGAATGACTGATTATATGATGTAATTGTTAAACATTATTGAATAATATGTTGTGATTGTTGTTTAAATGTT
The DNA here is from genome assembly GCA_030545235.1 of Helianthus tuberosus. Classification (NCBI taxonomy): domain Eukaryota; kingdom Viridiplantae; phylum Streptophyta; class Magnoliopsida; order Asterales; family Asteraceae; genus Helianthus; species Helianthus tuberosus. Next base: position 145,172,114 of record CM060407.1, on the reverse strand, counting down.
TAACTAGTGTTTAAGTGATTATAGGTTGATGTTAATGAATAACTAAGTTTCAGTTTGTTACAGACTTATAGTTGGCCATTTTTTTTGGACATATAGTTGTATTTGTTGGCCGATTATAGGTTGATTATAGTTTAATTCAGTTTGTTATAGTTTAATTAGTTGGCTGATTTATAGGTTGATTACAGTTGGCCGATTATAGACTGATTATAGTGTTTGAGTGGACTGATTATATGAATAATATGCCGATTACAGTTGGCCGATTACAGTTTGTTACAAACAAGTTTCAGTTGGCCGGTTATAGGTTGTTTCTCACAAATAGTTACATTAGTGAATGCTGTAATTGTTGTTTAATAACTTTCAGTTGGCCGATTATATGAATAATATGCCGATTAATTGTTATCAGCTCTATATTCTTGTGAAATATGTACTGAATTGATGATTTTGGTGTAGACGTGTAGTTAATTGATGATTTTGTTATGACTTATATGTAAGTTTAGTTTGAATTTTGAACTACTTTTATATTTTTAAGTATTATATTGATATGGATATGTGAGCATAAATATACATATTTATAAAAATAAAAAAAAATATACATATAAAATTCCGGATCCGATTAATCCCGAGTAATCCCGAGTAGTCACTAGTCCCCACCTCATCGGCCGACTAGCGCCTAGCGAGTTCTCCAACCTTGACTTCGACTAACTAATAAAAAATATATTTTAATGATGAACTTAGTTTCGACGCTCTTTAGTGACCTATGCGCCTTACAGTTTGAATTCGACTAAATTGTTTTTTTTTTAATCAGAAAACTGTTTTTTTAACAGAAAATTGTTTTTTTAAACAGAAAACTGTTTTTTTTTTTAAATACAGTAAACTATTTTGTTTAAAACGTCGTCCGTAAGGCGCGTAGGTCACTAACGAGCGACGAAGCTAAGATCGTCGTTAAAAATAATTTTTTTTATTATTTAGTCCATGTCGAACCGTAAGGCGCGTAGGTCCCTTACGAGCGTCGAAACTAAGATCGTCGTTTTATATTTTAACGACGAACTTAGTTTCGACGCTCGTTAGGGATCTACACGCCTTACGGTTCGACTTCGACTAAATAATAAAAAAATAATAATTTAACGACAATCTTAGTTTCGACGCTCGTAAGGGACGTACGCGCCTTACGGACGACGTCGACTAAATAATAAAAAAATATAATTTAACGACGATCATAGTTTCGACGCTCGTAAGGCGCGTACGGCCCTAACGAGCGTCGAAACTAAGTTCGTCATTAAAATATTTTTTTATTATTCAGTCGAATTCGAACCGTAAGGCGCGTAGGGCCCTAACGAGCGTCGAAACTAAGTTCGTCGTTAAAATAATTTTTTTTGTTATTTAGTCGACGTCGTCCGTAAGGCGCATAGGTCACTAACGAGCGACGAAACTAAGATCGTTGTTAAAATATAATTTTTTTTTATTATTTAGTCCATGTCAAACCGTAACGCGCGTAGGTCCCTTAGGAGCATCGAAACTAAGATCGTCGTTTTATATTTTAACGATGATCTTAGTTTCGACGCTCGTTAAGGACCTACGTGCCTTACGGTTCGACTTCGACTAAATAATAAAAAAATATAATTTAACGACGATATTAGTTTCGACGCTCGTTAGGCCCGTACGCGACTTACGGACGACGTCGACTAAATAATAAAAAAAAATATAATTTAACGACGATCTTAGTTTCTACGCTCGTAAGGCGCGTACGTCCCTAACGAGCGTCGAAACTAAGTTCGTCGTTAAAATATATATTTTTTTATTATTTAGTCGAAGTCGAACCGTAAGGCGTGTAGGGCCCTAACGTGCGTCGAAACTAAGTTCGTCGTTAAAATAAATTTTTTTGTTATTTAGTCGACGTCGTCCATAAGGCGCGTAGGTTACTAACGAGCGAGGAAACTAAGATCGTCGTTAAAATATTTTTTTATTATTTAGTCCATGTCGAACCGTATGGCGCGTATGTCCCTTAGGAGCGTCGAAACTAAGATCGTCGTTTTATATTTTAACGACGAACTTAGTCGCGACGCTCGTTAGGGACCTACGCGCCTTACGGTTCGACTTCGACTAAATAATAAAAAAATATATAATTTAACAACGATCTTAGTTTCGACGCTCGTTAGGGCCGTACACGCCTTACGGACGACGTCGACTAAATAATAAAAAATATATAATATAATGACGATCTTAGTTTCGACGCTGGTAAGGCGCGTACGGCCCTAACGAGCGTCGAAACTAAGTTCGTCGTTAAAATATTTTTTTTTATTATTTACTCGAAGTCGAACCGTAAGGCGCGTAGGTCCTTAACGAGCGTCGAAACTAAGATCGTCGTTTCATATTTTAACGACGAACTTAGTCTCGACGCTCGTTAGGGACCTACGCGCCTTACGGTTCGACTTCGACTAAATAATAAAAAAAAAATATTTTAACGACGATCTTAGTTTCGACGCTCGTTAGGGACGTACGCGCTCGAAATCCGTAACGAGTCAAAAATATATAATCTTTTTATTATTTAGTCGACGTCGTCCGTTACGAGCGTAGGTCCGTTTCGCGCATCGAAATCCGTAACGAATCAAAATAATATTCTATTTTTATTATTTAGTCGACGTCGTCTGTTACGAGTGTAGGTCCGTTACGCGCGTCGAAATTTGTAACGAGTCAAAAATATATTGTTTTTTTATCCTCATTTAGTCGATGTCGTCTGATTATTTTTTATTGACTGGTTTCCTTTTGTGCAGGTATTTTCACAAGATGATTTCCACTTCTATCACCGCTCGAAACAAGAGCCGGGAGTGGTGTACCAGCGGTGACCTATTTTTCTTGTATTGCCTCTTGTACAAGAGGGCGTGCGCTCTCGCCCACGGGTTGGCGCAGTACTTCGCATCCGCGCATTATCGACAGGAGCGCGAACTGTTATACGGCAGCGCCTACGTGACTAGGATAGCCCTTTCGTTGGGCTATCACCCGGATAATGACAACGACGTGTAGGTCCGGCGATACAGCCGAAGCGGATGGGGATGAACACTATATCGGGAATGCACGTTACCAAAAAAGTCCCATGCGGGAAGCGGTTTAAGAATGCAGACGACGAGCAATACGCGCTTACACAGCTGCCGGCACAGTTCGATCTGGTTTATCCCCCGCGCGATCTGGAGATGCCGGAGGAGCATGAGCCAGCCAATGTCATTCCGGAGCCACCACAGCCGCGTGGACCACCTAGGGCGCCTCGGTTCCCACGACATGTTGGGCCTGGTCCTGACCCATCATATCAGCGGCTACATCGCGACGTTGACAAGCTGACGTATGTGTTGGAGTGGATGGCTGAAAAGCTGCAGAGGCTTTCAGAGCGTGAGGGGTTACCTCCACGACAGTTCATTCCGCCTGTGGAATGGCATCAGCAGCAGGATCCACTGCCATAGTATTTTATCATTTTGTTTATTTAGGTACAGTCTTTTGTTTTAGAGTAAATTGCCAAAATCGTCCCTGAGGTTTGGGCACGTTTGCTATTTTCGTCCAAAATGACACTTTTGTACCAAATTACCCCAACGTTTGTAACTTTTTGCCATTTTCATCCAAACCACTAACTTAGTTTATTTTTTCTGTTAAGTTGATGATATTTGGATGAAACTGACAAATATAAAACCACAGGGACGATTTTGGCAATTTACTCAAACCCTTTTTTATTTCTTTTATTTTATTATTTTTGTTACATATATAATAAAAAAAGAATATACATGGAGTTTTTAGAAAAAAAAATAATAGTTTTGTCACATAATTTTTATAAAATTCATCCAAATCACTAACTCAGTTTATTTTTTCTGTTAAGGTGAAGGATGTTTATAAACCAAGACAGAAATAATAGCTTTACCTACGCTACGTATAGACCTATACGTTGAAATATAGAGTTCTACGTTAAAAATAAAACAAAATAGACGTGTACGAAAAAAAGTAAAAAAAAAATATAAAAGCTACCACCCGAACCAACGTGTATTCCTCCTCCTTCGTCCAAGTAAGATAAGAATGCTTACGTCGAGGTTCGTTCGCTTCCTTCTTCTTATGCGACCTTTTGCCGCGTTTGGATGTCTCTCGCTCCGGTTCGGGTTGCGTCTCCGGCACGATATCCACATCGGGTTCGGCTTGTTGTTGTGAAGGTTGCGACCCGCCGGCTTGACCAAAGCCGAAAGTGGGTTGCACGAATGGAGTAGCGCCACTCAAGAAAGCCGCGTACGATAACATGTTCGGGTCCATGTCTTGAAGGTTAAAGGGTTGTTGCGGTTGGCTTGTGTTTGGGTTCACGGGTAGGGGTGTTCAAAATCATCCGAATCCGAATCCGAATTATCCGAATATCCGAATCCGAATTATCCGAAAATTCGGATATCCGAAAATTTTGGATATCCGAAAATCGGATATCCGAATTTTCGGATTCGGATTCGGATACTGATTTCAGGAAATTTCGGATATTTCGGATATCCGATATCCGAAACATTTTTTTTATATATTTTTATAATAAATATAAATACCATTTAAAAATTATAACCTAACCCTAATCGATTCATTCTCCACTCCAGCCGCTACTCGGTCTCTCACTCACACCCGACGCCCTCAATCCTCATCACTCATCAGAATCGAAGATGATCTGCTGAATCTATACGAAGTCGAATATTAAAGATCGAATCTGAAAGTCGAAGATTCAAGGTTTGTTTCCATATCAAATCTTTATTTTAAGTTTATGATTTGTTCAAATATTAAAGATCGAGTCTGAAAGTCGAATATCAAAGATCGAATCTGAAAGTCGAAGACTCGGTCTCTCACACCCGACGCGGTTTATACTTTATTTTAAGTTTATGATTTGTTCAAATCTGATTCACGGTTCAAATCGAAGATATACATCAGTTTATAAGCTGTTTTGTTACAGATTTGTTCATCAGTTTATAAGCTGTTTATAAGCAGTTTTTAAGCTGTTTATAAGCTGTTTTGTTATCTGCTGAATCCTTCAATAGTGTATAATATGATTTGTTCATCAGTTTATAAGCTGTTTTTATACGATTTGTTTGTATAATATACATCAAACTTCAACTTTGAACAGATTTGTTTGTATAATATACATCAGTTTATAAGCTATTTTGTTACAGATTTGTTAACAGTAGATTAGTTTAGTACTTTTATTAGTTACAGATTTGTTAACAGCTGTTTTGTTTTGTATTTGTTACATACTTACAGGTTGTTTTAAATGGATGCCCCTACTGCAAATAACTCCGATTGTGAGTTAGTGTCGGAAAATGAGGTGATTTCCAAGGCTAAAGAAAAGAAGCAAAAGAAGAAGCAAAATGATAAACCCCTAAATATTCCCGACAGTACTGTAAGTGAATCTCAACCTACACGTGCAAGTAGAAAAAGATCTGGTTGGTGGGATCATTACGTTAAGAATGATGCCGGTGATAAGGCTGAGTGTATTTATTGTAGTAGGTTGATAGGTTGTGCATCAAAAGGTGGGATATTCTTGCCATTCCGGTTTCTACGGTTGCTTCCGAGTCGGCTTTTAGCACGGGTGGACGGGTGCTTGATTGTTTTCGAACCTCCTTGACTCCAAGAATGGTGGAAGCGTTAGTATGTGCACAAGATTGGTTACGTGCTTCTAATAAACCAATTTTCATTGAGGATACCATTTTTGATATCGAGCGCTTGGAAGCAGGTTATAATAAATTATTATTTTACATTCCGATTGTATACTTTTTATACATATGCCATTTAATATGTTCTTTTATATTTTGTCACAGGTATGAAAGAGTTGGTGTTGGAACAACCCACCATTATTATTGATGAAACAGTTGATGAAAGTAATGAATCGTCTTAAATTGCTTAAGGTATCTTTATATTTTTTCTTACATCAGTGGAGTTCTATTTTTTCTTACACTACCATACATCAGTGGAGTTCTATTTTAAAGTAAAGATGGTGATAATACACACCTTGTTTTAAAAACAATCTATTATCAACAACTGTTTCCTTTGATTTTGATGAATGTGTGTGCGTGAAGTTTAAAAGTGGTATTTAAATATTGGAAAGTTAACATTTGGAAAGTTAACTGTTGGAAAGTTAACTATTGATTCTATATATTTTTTTAAGCTATACCATCTTTTATTGATTTCTATTTATATTACTTTAATACATTTGAAGCAAAAAAACATTTGTTGACCCGTTTCGCATTATATTCTTGCGCAGGTTTCATACGGTGCCTTGGAAGTTCGAAGGATGGATTGGAATCGGACGAGTGGATTTGGAAGATTATGTGTTTATTTCGACTTTTAAAACAATGTTATGTGTTATTTTGGACATGTTATGCGTTATTTTAGAACTTTGAATTGTGTTGGTTTGTGTCTTTTGAACATCAGATCTGTTTATTATGTTGGAAAACAAAGTTCATATTTTTATTTGAATTTTTTTTTTTTTTTAGAATTTCGGATATCCGGTTTCACTATCCGTATCCGTATCCGAAGTTTCGGATATCCGAAAGTCGGATATCCGAAACTTCGGATACGGATTCGGATAGTGAAATCTACTATCCGAAATGTTCGGATATCCGACTTTCGGATATCCGAAACTTCGGATATCCGGTTTTGAACACCCCTATTCACGGGTCTTGAGGGGACACCAAATGGGGGTCGGAATGGGTTCATATTTTTTATAAATTGTAGAAGTAGTAGAGACAAAGTTTGATATTGTGTGAGAGTTTTTTATAAAAAGATAAAGAAGTAGTGGGTATTTTATAGTGCTTTATATTGGATTAAAAAAAATAAACTAACTAACTGTTGCCCAACGTTCAACTCGCCCCCCAAAGCAAATTTAAGGCGTTTTTAAAAAAAACGCCGGTGACCAATTTGTGCCGAATATCGCCCAATAACGCCCTCGGGGGCGGTGGCCCGGCGTTTTGTGGCGTTTTTTTCAAAAAATTTTTACAAAACACGTCCCATTACGGACGGTCTCAAAAGAAAATGAATTTGCGTGTAGCTCGGAAAATGAATTGGTCAGTGAAACTTAAAAGAAAAAAGAGATTACAATTTACAAACAAGAAATGATGCAAAATGTACAAGCAAGCTAATTGGCAACCGGGAAAAGAAAGAAAGAATGAAGAAGACAGACTTCCAGCTCCCTCCAACTACTACCACGTGCCGGAGGTCTCTGCGGGCCCCATCATCATCAAGACTCCACTATAAACAACGACACAGATCTCACCACTTCAATATCACTGTTGTTCACAAGATGGACGCCGGTGATCCAGCAGCAGCAGCAGCAGCTAAACTCCCTTCTCAGTTCCTTCAACTTCTTTCCAGTCGCCGTTCTGCTCAAGGTACTCGCTTCTTCTTCTTCAAACACTCTTCCGCAGGGGCAAACAAGGGCAAAAAGTGAGACTGCCAATACCCGCTAAATCTAACATTTTGCTCCTTGGTCTAGTTACGTTCATTCTAACCTCATCAAACATACTTTTTAATATTAAAACAATAATTTACCTTAAAAAATATAAAATTCAAAGAAGAAAATTGATTGACTAGTATTATAAATTTGTTGTCTGTCTCTATTTCCCACTCACAACCAGCAAACAAAACCCTTGACACCTTCTTCATCTTCATCAAATCTCACAGGTCCATCTCCATGGCTACTTCCGATCGCGAGATCTTCGTTTACACCGCTAAGCTCGCCGAGCAAGCCGAACGTTATGACGGTAACTCACTCTCACTCACTCCCGATCTATCTCCTTCACTTCGATTTCACCGGTAATCGTACTAGAAGTAACAGTTATCTGATCTAACATATGCGTTTTATGTACCTTCAGTTAGTTAGTAGAATTTGATTTAAGAGATTAAATAATTTTCACCTGTCAAAAAAAAAAAAAAAGGAAAAATTACAAGTTTTGTCCTTTTATCTTTATATCACTTTTCAAGTGGTGTTCTTTTTAACGAATGTTGACAGGCAGTGTCCTTTACTAGGTATTTTGTTGCAAGTTTAGTCCTTTACACCCAACCCAGTTAAAAAACCCTGTTAATTGTTGACAGGCGGTGTCCTTTACTAGGTATTTTGTTACAAGTTTAGTCCTTTACCTAGGTATTTTGTTGCAAGTTTAGACCTTTACACCCAACAATTAACAGGGTTTTTTAACTGGGTTGGGTGTAAAGGACTAAACTTTCAACAAAATACCTAGTAAAGGACACCGCCTGTCAACATTTGTTAAAAAGGACACCGCCTGAAAAGTAGTATAAAGATAAAGGACAAAACTTGTAATTTTTCCAAAAAAAAAAGATTTTGATCTCTTATTCTGTTGCATTAATTAGTTGATTAGTAAAAAGTGTTACGTTGATCTTGTTAAATGATGTGTTTTGTGATACTTGTTTGTCAAATATTAGAAAGTTGAGTCCTAAATCGGCGCATCATCCCCCTCTCGACCAGGCGTGGGCCCGGTTAAGACAACATAGTCCTGGTAATGAGTGGTGGCGGGCATGCGTCTTGCGGGTGTGAATTAGCCGTCTGTTGTGAAGTTCACCTGTAAAAAAAAAAAAGAATCGGCGCATCAGCAACTTGTACTGTACAAGTGGCTAATGCGCATGGACATAATCGTTTCTCTAGGGTTTTTTAAGTGCTAATTTGGTTTTTGAGTTGATAACTTGCTTACAAAATCCTGATCTAACTAATTATGTTTGTTTTTGTACTGATTTGATCATCAAAATTTTAATTATGCTTTGTTTTTGTACTGATTTGATCATCAAAATGTTAATATGAGTTTTATGTGTTTTGTGATACTTGTTTGTCAAGGAGATAGAAAGTTTAGAGTCCTAAATTGACAAATCAGCAACTTGTACTGTACAAATGGCTAATGCGCATGAACACAACAGTTTCTTTAGGGTTTTTGTAGTGTTAATTTGGTTTTAGAGTTGATAACTTGCTTACAAGATCTTGATCTAATTAATTATGCTTATTTTTGTACTACTAATCTGATTTGTTATTGATTTTCTTTCAATTTATTTTTTGTTTCACAGTTTATTTTTTTGTTAGTTTGAGTTTTTTTTCCTTGTGATTTGATAATGAAAGTAATGGTGGACCGGAAGCAATGAATAAGCTGCCAAACCGTTTATAAAAAGGGAAATGGACTGTATCACCCTAAACTATGCAAAATTGGCCGATAACACACCCAACTTTCAAGTTGGCTCCCACCACCCCCAACTGGACACGTGGGTTGCTATGTCACCCTGTCGTTACTAAGCCTCTAACCTGGTTAGTTTTTTATCCTACGTGGCATGCTGACGTGGATCTGAATTCAACAAAACAATAACACAAGGACTAAACATATCACTTAAAACATACTACAAGGACCAAATAGCAACTATTTCCATACATCTATTATTTCACCACTGATTTTGAGTTTCAAAATCCCCAAATTCTCGCACAACAAATTGCAGAGAAAATCAATCGGAATTGAAGCACAATCTCACCGGAGATTTGGACCAAGCCGTCGCCGACTCCCTTCAGGTCTGTTCTCGTTCGATGATAAAGAAGAACCGGAGATTTGGAATTGAGAAGCCATGGTATGTTCTTGTTTTTATCATTGCCGGAGATTTCCGAGTGAATTTAGGTGTAATCGAGCGGTTTAATCGTTTCATTTCGTGTCCGTACGAACTGTAACCGTTTTGATCTTCGTTTTCATCGGTCGATGCGTGTAAACCTGTGAATATGTGATCGTTCGGTTGATTTACGAACTGAACGGTTTTGAGGTGTTGTGGTGACGTAATGGTGATGCAAGGAGGAGAAACGGAGAGTTGTTGCAGTAGCAGAGCGTCGGAGGCGTCGCCGGCGGCGGCGGTGGCGAGTCGGAAACGGAGGCCGAAGGTGGAGGTTTATCAGGAGGTGCTTCGTTGGCTCCTAAGTGTCAGATTTACGATTGGTGTTTCTTGGAAGCAAAGGCCATCAGACACGGAGGTTTATTATATGGATTTATGATTGATTGTGTATGCAATCAGCTGAGTTGTGGGATCTACGGTGTGGCGGATGAATTTGGGGAATGATAAGGGAGAATAGGATCAATGGTGGCCGGTGGCAGGGGTGGGTTTGGGCGGTGGTTGCAGGTGGGTGGTGGTGGAGGTGAAGGTTAGGGTTTTGTGATTGAAGATGGATGAAGATGATAGGGGGTATTTTATTTATATAATCCTTTATTTTTTTGTTATTTATAAAATATGTTTCAGATCCACATCAGCATGCCACATAGGATAAATTAGCCACGTCAGCAAAAAAAAACTAACCTAGTTAGTGTCTAGTTAACAACGGGGTGACACAGCAACCCAAGTGTCCAGTTGGGGGTGGTGGGAGCCAAAGTGAAAGTTGGGCGTGTTATCGGCCAATTTTGCATAGTTGGGGGTGATACAGTCCATTTCCCCTTATAAAAACTTGCAAACCAAAGAAATAAATTGGTTCTCTTTTTCTCTTCAAAGTATGACTTGCGAATCTTCATTCGCATCTCGTTTACTTTTAACATATTTTTATTATTATTATAGTTACTTTTAGCTTTCAACTTATTTTCATTTTTTTTCTTTTTTAAAATTATATTTCCATTATATTAGCTCTTCCATCGGCGCTCACTCTCTCTCTCTCTGTGTCTCCATATATCTAAATCTGGTATGTGTATGTGTTTTGTGTGGTTAAAAAGGGAATAAAGAAAAGACACGTACTGGGGATAGAATAAATTAAATGAACTCGCATGTGCAAATAACTGTGGTAAGCCCACAACATGTATGCTTTCTTTGACTGGTTTTTTGGATTACAATTATTAACGACACTATAAATATACCCCATAGACAGACCTAAATATCATAATCCTATTCCTCATTACCTATATTCCTCACTAAATCCGACACCTAACTACTATTTGGAAGGCAAACTGCATTAAATTCCATACCCAAATATTTACAAACTCTCAGCAACTGCTGGAAGCATACAAACAAGAAAATACACACCCACTGTTCTCACCATACATGAATTTAAATTAACAGTTACATTAGAAATCAAACCCACGCCACCAATCCCAATTGATTGGCTATACTTTTGATCTGTACAAAGGGCAAAGCTTGAATTTCCTCTAGAAGCCGGTCAATTGGTACCCTTGTCCTTGAGAAAATAAGTGCATTGCGGCTCTTTCAGATTACCTAACAACGCACTTAAATCACCTCACCATTTTAAATCCGACACCAACACCACACTTAAATCACCTGACTATACCTCTCTGCTATAAATCATCTAAATAGCAAGTGCTACCTATCCACTTACTTAAAGAATTACTGAGGTACTCTCTTGGTCTCTTTTTCACATAAATTACACATCTTTTACTAAAAAAATGTTTCTCATACTTAATTTTGTACCATATAAAAATAACATTCAATGTTCACCTAACTTGTCTTCTTGTAGTGAAAGAACCCTTTCATTATCAAGCTTTAGCATAAGTAACGATATGTATCCGGATCCCTCTACGAACAACAATGGGTGTACGCCACCAAAAACGCTTTTTTCGGGGATAGCTACAATAATAACAGCATTTTTGAAACAACTCAAAAAATTTTGCCGCAACAATTTGTGTTGGATGATTTTATCCATGGTAATATAATGGTTACAAATGATGCATTTCAGAGATCTTCCAACAACAGTTTGTATCCACTGATGCACACTACTAGAAAATTGGGTTTTTGCCACCACGTTTTCGGTCGCAAAACGGTGGCAATTGCCCTATTGCCACTGTTTTGCTACCAAAAAATCGGTAAAAAATGCACACGTAGCAATTGCCTTATTGTCACCTATTTGCTACCGTTTTAGTTTTTGCTACCGCTTTTGCTACCGTAATTTTGTCACCGTTTTGCTACCGTTTTTTGTCACCGTTTTGCTACCGCTTTTTGTCACCATTTTGCTACCGTTTTATTTTTTGCTACCGTCTTTGCTACCATCATTTTGTTACTATTTTGCTACCGTTTTGCCATTGTTTTGCCACCTATTTATATATGCTACCATTTCTTAGCCATTTATATTCTTTGCAAAGCTTTAAAATGTAACCCTCTATGAAATTTCAAAATCATAACAAACATACACAATGACATCCAAATCAAAACATCAAATAACCCAAAATAGATATATTATTTTTGTACATATGTTTCAAAAAAGCTAGTACATCAAAATCTATTTTTTCTTCCAAGGTTTACAGTGATCATATGCTTTGTTTCAACAAGCTAGTATTGCTGGAGGAATCTTCTTTCTACCGCCAATATCGGTTTTAAAAACACATACTGCAAAAATCCTATTTTGCATCTTCCTTATAAATAACCTGCATAAGAAATTTAAAAAACATTACTAAAACAAAGGCAAAGCTCAACTGTGGAATGCAGATAAACACTCACAACTGGCAGTCCTAGAAAGTTTCCAGCTATAAAATATCGAATGAGCACAGCTAAGAGAAAAGAGTTATCGAAGTCAAAAGCAAAGCTCAACTGTGGAATGAAGATATATTCCAATTCATACCTCCATTAATGTAGTCCAATTCTCCAATCTCTTGAACATCATCCTTTATTTCATATGTTGTTACCCTATTAAGAACACGAAACAATTCATCTATCATTTAATGCATACAACGCCCCCAAATCATTTTATTTTATATTATTATTGTACTAGTATTGTTTTTGCAATCTTAATGAACACCTTAATCATTTACAAAAACTTTTTATAAGTTCAATCATAAAGGTGTTTGGGTCAATGCTACCCGTTCCGACTATGGGAAAAAAAACTACACAATTATACATTTTGAAAAAGGAAAAAACCCGACCTTCACAAAAAAGGTAGTCTATTAAGTGCATACACATTGCACATTTGTAATTGCACTGGGTAGAAAATTTTGATGGGTAAAGAAAACATACCGCGGGCATGAGGAAATCTAAAATGATTTCCCATGCCTGTTTCAGTTGCGCATCGATTACATTTGCAGGTGATTCGGCCATAATCAATACATGAAGTGGTTCACTAAGGTGTTCTCGGCCTGGTCTTCCCCTCAAACACTCCTACACAAATAGTCAAAAGATAGACTTTGAATTAAATAGTTAAATGCTAGCAAAATATATATAACTAACACAACTTTTGAAGTTTTGACAATAGCATACTAAAAATGCTAACTATGCCCTAAATCATTTTACTTGAAAGAAATTAAGTTATTTTTATGATCATATTAGTTTCTATCTATTTACAAAATTTTAAATACGAACAAAATATGTTGGCAGATTGGTCAAATTTGAGCCAACTCATTTAGACCAGTTACCCAACCGGCCCGTTTCGTCACCTAAAATTTTGATATAAGTTGTACCTTGTTACAGTCTTTCATCGAATCTCTTCCTTTGATGAAGTCATGAAGAGACGGCATCCAGTAAGAGCTTCAATTCGCTTCAAAGTATTGCCACTTGGACCTAAAAGCTTGCCAACAAAGTTGAACTGATATCGAAGAAAAAAAATCAAATAAATCATTACCAGTTTGGTTTAATACAACATAAGCATAATGTAAGAGTCTTGAACTTCTTTCAAGATGTATAGCATACATTAGGGTCGCTAGCGACAGGCAGATCCAAACGCAACAATTTCTTTGTAAGCAAGGTACACCGGATACCTGCTACTGTACACCCGTGATCAACTAGTGGTCCTTGTAGCCCACCAAATCCCTTTGATCAAAATTTTGGAGTAAGTACTTAATACCTATTATAGTCGGTTAATTGGAAATTATAAAGATACACCTGTATTTCGAGATTGAAAGATAACGATTTGTGCTACCAACTCAATGGCTTGTTTAGAGATCGACAAAAGAAGAAAAAAAATGAGAAGGAAGAATTAGGCGGTGTTTAGGATAGCATACTTTCAGCTTGTGCTTATGGCTTCTTAGGACTTTTGAATTAACACTAAATACTTGTTAAAATGTGTAGTGCTTATTTCAGCGAAAAGTTAGCAAATAGACCATAAGCATTTGTGCATATATCCCATCTGATGTGGCGGGTCACATGGCATCAACTATTGCTACAGCCTACAGCAGCAATATAGTTACAATGATGTTCGTTGCTAAATCATAACTCTTCTCTTATGTCAACAGGTGATATTATAAAGAAAGCATACCTGCAAGGTTTTCTGAAACAAATCTAAGGCAATATTTGAGTTCTATAGCATGATAAGTATCCGCAAGTGCTAGAATACGGCCAACAGAATTTACAAATACATCCTTGCAGATACTAGCCTCACATATTCGCTTGAGCTGAACAGATCATACCCATCAGCAGCAGCTAACAACTTGGCTAATAATGTATCCGCCAAATACGATTCAGTGGACGCACTAGAAGCCGCCAACTCATCTTCATTAAGTTCATCTCTGTAAATAAAGTAGCATAGCCTGTTGCACATTAACCAAACTTAAAAACAAATGTGCAGAGACGTTTTTCAGCTAAAAAGAATGATACTCTATTTGTTTTTTTAGCCAAAGCACACATGAGGTGCACCTAGGCGCAATGCAACCTCAGGCGCAGGCCCCATCACATTTGTGTAGGTTAATGTACAAAAAAGCGCCAGTTGAGGCACAAAAGGCTTCCTTATACCTAAATTTCAGGTCCCATCGCATTTGTGTAGGTTGCACATGTGGGTAATTTATATATTAAATCACATATAAAGCTTATTTATACCAAAATTTCAGGCAAGGATACTAAAAACCTATGAGAAAATTAAAAAAAAAAAAAAACTATATAATCGCCTCGCGTACAAGATGCGGTGCACTTTTGCGCTTCTCAACTTTTAAAAGTAAGCATGAAAGTGCAAACTAAAACTAGAATGTTACCTCATCAAACATAAAAGAAGCAACATCCGGTGCATAAACAGCCAAAACAGCAGACGCAGTTGCCGGACCATCACCTTTCAGCACCGTCATCTCCAAAACGCCCGATAACACTTTAAACGCCTTCTCAGAAGCCGATTTCACACTCTCCTCATCTATAGACGATACAAAATCAAGAAACCTAGGTCAACATTCAAATAATTAACAATTTCAAACACAAAATCAACAAACTTAGCTACAGAATCCATCAATCAACGTCTACAGTCAAATAATCAACAACTTCAAACACAAAATGAACAAATTCAAGCACAAAATACATCAATCTATGTCTAAAATCAAATAATCAACAAATTCAAACACGAAATCAACAAATTCAAGCACAAAATCCATCAATCTATGTCTAAAATCAAATAATCAACAAATTCAAACACGAAGTCAATGAATTCGACTACAAAATCAGCAATCTAGGTCTTCAATCGAGTAACTAACCTCCATTTTCCGCGAGTGAGCTTCCATTTCATCGATTGGGAGAGGAATACATTCAATTCGCTTGACAGTTTGAGGATTCCGATGACAGAGCATTCACCAGAACCACCGGTTACTGTAGATTCCTTCGGAATACCTTCAATCGCTATTCCGTAATGATGTGAAGAAGATCCCTAGGTTTTCTCAGAATCATATCTTAGATCTGCGTTGAAACAAATTCAGATTGAACTCCGAATTTGTTAGGAAGAAGATCCTTAGGGTTTCATCGGTAGGTGTGGTCACAGTGTTTTAGGGGAAAAAGAATTACATATGAGATAACCGGTAAGTTCATATAGGTTTTAGTGGGAAATTGTTGCTTGATTTGCTATTGTTTTTTTCGGTAGCAAATTTTGGTGGCAATTGCCTCCTTTTGTAGTAGTGGCAAACCATGGTAATACAATGGTTACAAACGAAATGAATGTAGAATATGTGATGGAAAGATATCCTAACAGCAATGGTTGTACGTCACAAAGGACGTTTTCCTTTAACATGTTGGATCAGTTCTGTTTTGAACATAATGTAAAACATGAAAACGTACCTTTGATTGCATCAGATAGACCAGCAGCAGTGTTTGACATGATTGTCAGCTTGATCTGGTTCCTCCTTAGGGTGCAAACTCATGATGGGGACTAAGAAACCGAATAGGGGATTCGGGTATGGAGATAGAGGTCGAAATTATGATGTTATGCTTATGGGGTGTGCCACTGAGTAACCCTCAACCTCTACATAAGGCTCCTTTATATAAACACCCAGGAGGAAACCCTAATTAGTTAATAAGGGTAATATGGTCCATCAACAATTACCAACTAATTATTTAATAGGATTGTTATATATTTTGATCTATATAATGTAAATGATTATAATGGCTACTAGATTAAATATTAAACATAATATATTTAATCTTACATTCTCCCACTTAGCCGAGTAATCATTTACTATGAGTATTAGCTAAGCCTGATCAGGAGTTAACACTCATTTTAGCCTTAAACAAGTACTATAGCAGAAAAATACAGCCGTTGAATCATTATGCGACTCAGGACCCCCATTAATCATACTATAGCCTTAATTTAAAACCTAATCGTCATGATCAAAATACGCATAAGCCCTTTGTTTGATTTGTAACTATATTTGTCTATATGCCATTATGCTAGCTTGACATATTCTTAGAGACGTACAAAATCAAACTGATGAGGAAAATCAACTAATACTTAGTCATTCATAGTACGATATGCAGTTGCGCATGGCCATCAATTAATACCCGTCTCTGAGCTCTCTTAATAAGACTTATGGGTAATAGCCCTTCAGTTATAGGATCCTTAAGCATATCATGAATGTATTCGATACAAAACTTAGTTTCCTCAATTCATAAACGAATAATTAATTGTGTATCGAAACTTAATGCAGCACCTCTTGAACTGTTACTGTTCAAGGAGTTATGGTAACTGACTTTATCACACTAAGTCTTCAAAACATTAATTATATGGAGTTAATATACTTATGAGTCCACTGATAAATTTTCAACAACATTTAGTGACTATATTATGTCGTTATAACTTAGGTTGTTAATATCAGTGCATTATGACTCCTCCATGAAATAAGTTTTGTCTGCTAACATAAGGATATACCCGAAATTACATTTCGTCATCTTTGAACATCACAAAATTATAGTAATAAACCGGTTTTAATTCTCACTTCTTCTTCAAATAATAGCCTCTCGTTTCTTTAAAGATATTGTAATACTCCATTAGATGCTTCACATTAATCTAGACAAATCTAGTATGTTGCAATGTGAGTAATATCTAAACGAGTATAGACTTAAACTTACATAAGGCTTCTAATTAATGAAGCGTAAATAAATAATCTTATTTATCCTATTATCCTCTAAAGGAGAGCAGTATTGTCTGTTACATACGTAAGGACCCATTTAATGTTAAACTTATGAAACAGAACTAATATCCCATTGGGTCTATCTCAGTATGTTATGATATCAATCACGTAAGAGATATCTCTAAGATTTATTATATCAAAGTTTGTGTTAACAATGCTTTGACTTATGTAACATATACTTCTCAAAAGAATGTCATCTATATAGACAAGTTTATCTTAGTTGCTCCCACTCATTTTGAGGTAGGTACATTAATCCACTTGATTCTTGATGAAAATAATTACGTTAGCTTTTCATCACATTATGATGTTTGCATTAACCCATACATGGATATTATTGGCTTACAAATAAAGTGTTCTTTAACCTTCAGTTTGAAACTTTAGGTTGTTATCTAATGAACATGTAAATGTGTCTGCCATTTGTTATGGAAAATTGTTTATAATGTTCATCTAATGTAGCTTTAAACTATTATAAGCTACTAGAACATTGATGATCCTTAAAGAAATCTTTTGTAAGAAAAACTCTTTCATAATTTATCTCTTCCTGGGTATAACCTTTGACAATCAAACATGTTTCTTAGTGTCTTAACGTTTATATTAGGATTTGGTTTAGTTATGAATACTCTTAGGTAATTCAATCAAATCTCAAACGTTATACGAACACATAAAATCAGTTTTACTAGAAAACTGTTTTATTCCATTAAGAATATTGATTGACACTAATGGCTTAATTTGAAGAGACAGGATCAGTAAACATTTCCAAAAACCATTTCAACTTCAGTTAGGGAGGTTATGTAATCATCAAAATTAGTAGGCTTTTAAACCTAGATGACCTCCTGAGTTGATTATTGGGTTCACTAGAAGTTTCAATTTTATGGATTAGCTCTTGGTTAGGTTGCTATCATTTTCAGGATTCTAAGTTTGTAAGAGTTGGTGCAGTATGGTGTACAAGAGGTGTAAACGGAGTTAAATTCGGAGTGAATCATGATAAGGACTTTGACTGCTCCCACTAACCTTAGAAATCTTTAGGAACTCAGCATGCTTAGGGTCAATATGTACATTCTTCCCCCCGCCTCTTGTATTCCTTGCAAATCATGATAAGGACTTTGACTGCTCCCACTAACCTTAGAAATCTTTAGGAACTCAGCATACTTAGGGTCAATATGTAACGACCAACAAATTCTAATAGAGAAACAAGTTAATGACGTCAGTCGTTGTAGTTTCTCTTGTTGAGGATTATTTTAGTTCAGGAAAGAAATCTAAGTGTGCCCACAATTAAGCAACAATGAAACTTTTGTAAGAGTAGCATTAGATTTAAAGAGATAAGTTTTGATAGAACAGTGTCATGATGGAGCGATGTCTTGTACAAGAGGTGCAATTTTAGGTAATGTAAAATTTTCACTCCCCCACCTCTTGCAACTATTTCAAGTTATTATTAAGACACTTAATGCTCCCACTGATCTTTGATATCTCTAGAAATGCTACAAGAGAAGTTTCAATGAGGTACGTGACGTGGGAACCTATCATATATATGTTAGACTTTATTTGATTTCTTTAATGTCCAGATATCAAAAGAAACTTTAGGGACATATCTAATAGAAATCTTATTAAGTATATATACATATATGAATTGATTTCTTCTAAGACCGTCAGCCATATGCGACAAAATTTAGATACAAGTTGATAGTCTTTTAAATGATAAATGAATTATGTCTGAATATTCCATTTTGAATAAGTTCCACTAATGTCAATGAATGACTTATGATGGACCCATACTTATTCCTTAAGCTAAGTAATATTTTAGGGCTATAACGTCATGATTTAAAATCACTTAGAATGAGATTAGTTGAATAATCATCCTCATTAACCATGTCATGATTTCTCATGAATTTCGGTTATAATGGATGAAATTTATAAGTCTCATTTTCCTTTTGTCAAATTCTCATTTTCATGATGACAAAAGTTGTGAAAATGTAAGGTATCATCTAGTTCCATCTTAGTAATGTTTCAATCCAGATATTTAGAACAAATAAGATGAGAGTTTAAGGTAAGTGTGACTTTATGTTGACTATGCAAACCTCACAACCTTCATGACATAGCCTAAGTAATGATACTGTATTCTGATTAATCTTCAGAATATGTAAGGTATCGAAAAGCTTTGTTAAAAGATTGCTTATTATGGTTCTTATAGCCTTAACAATTAATTTTGTCACTAACTCTCATGTTAGTTATTTGTCGAGTTCTGGTAAGGAAACGTATGGAACTAGAGTCAACTAATCATGTGTTAATTGGAATATTGAAATTACCAGACTTAAATATCATTAATAAGTGACTATCTAATTAATTTACCCAACTGTCCTTTAGAATAATGGATAGTCTCGTTGCTTATGTCTAGTCTAATGACATAATTATGCAGTGAGATTTTCCCTTGAAGAACCTTAATGTTGGAATTGGCACTTGTAATTTGCCTATGGACCTTAGAACAATACTCTTTTTAAACGTTTTAGTGGTTGTAAGGTGAATAACAACTTATTTTCCAGCTTTAAACATTCATTTCTTTGTACATATGTTGCTTATCAACACACTCGTTATACTTTGGTATTTTGAGTGTTATAGTTGATTTATAAGGCATCAAAAATGTACAAGTGAAAATCTTAATATGTAATGTACTGGAAAAATATACTTATTTTCATGCGTAAGCCCTTAACTTTATGGGTCATGGTTTTGTACATTATAATGTATTCACATATACCACTTAACTTTATAGTTTAGAGTTTCAAATTAAGGCATGCATCTTAGGAGTTCTAGTGATTATTCCATAATTATAGATTAGTCTTAGGAAAGACTTAATCTGGAATAACTTTAGTGATAGCATTTACGTTAGAGAGTTCTTGATTATCATAAGGGACATCATGTTCGATTTATTCTAATCATCATGCTCTACTTTTCTTCTGTAGTGCTTTATCAGAAGAGAGCAATAGGATTATCGTGTCTTAAGAGATAATCAAGGATTTAATTCAAGAGCTAATTCTAATAGAAACTTTAAATAAAGCAAACATTTTAGGTTTTAAGAATTAGAGTGGATCAGATATAGATTAATAGAAGAAAATTACAGTGAGTAAAAATATGGGTACTAAGAATAAGGCAGACGAAATGATCATAAAAACTTAATTAAGGATCATTAATCTAAGGATCATTATGTGAAGAGATTGTGATATGTCTATTACTAACATCAAAATAATAGACTTAGCTAAAAAAATTCTACTTAAATGAAGACAAAACAGCTTTGGCCAGAAGTGTAATCATTTAAGCATATGTGCAAAGTGGTTGTAACAAATCAGCTTTGGCCAGAATTGAAACAATCACTTTAGTTATGCACTTGTTGAGTATGCCATCTATGAATGAATTAAATCAGCTTTGGCCAGAAATTAAGACATTCATGCTTATGATGCATACACAACATAGGTTTCGTAATACTTGAATGATAAGTAGATGTATCAAGTCAGCTTTGGCCAGAAATGATATATCAGAAGGTCATTGAAGTTAAGCTATTTTGGTTTTGTAAAACATTATTTGATCCTTATTAATTAGCTAAGTAATTACAAAACCAATTATTTACAAAAAATTTTAGTTCACATTAAACACTCATAATTTCGGATGAATCCATTTCGGACGCATTTCGGATGATCTCGGATGAGGCTTAGTCCGAAATTGATCCGAAATGGTGAGACTCAGTTCGAAATGATCCGTAATGGATGCTTAGTCCGAAATGAATCCGTAATGAGTCCGAAATGGTCCGTAATCAAGAACTTATGATGAACCCTAAATCGAAAATTCAAACATTTATCCGAAATGCATAGGTAATGATCCGAAATCATCTGTAATGACCAATGATGATCCGTAATGATGGAACTGCGCATCCGAAATGATCCGTAATGATGAATGATGATCCGTAATGATGAAATTTCACATCCGAAATGATCCGAAATCATCTTTGATTGATCCGTAATGATCCGAAATGGATGATTCTAATCCGGAATGGCATTTCGGGTAAAAAAGTTTGAAGACGTTCATCCGTAATGTATCCGTAATGGATCCGTAATGATCCGAAATGCATTCAAGATGATGAAAACAGACCCGTGATCATCCGAAATCGTCCGTAATGATCCGTAATGATGATTTCGGATGACAAAACACGGAATTTTATTAAGGTTTTCCAGATTTTCAGATTCAAAACAGAACCAACTAATCAACATACGCTCTGATACCACATGTTGGATCAGTTCTGTTTTGAACATAATGTAAAACATGAAAACGTACCTTTGATTGCATCAGATAGACCAGCAGCAGTGTTTGACATGATTGTCAGCTTGATCTGGTTCCTCCTTAGGGTGCAAACTCATGATGGGGACTAAGAAACCGAATAGGGGATTCGGGTATGGAGATAGAGGTCGAAATTATGATGTTATGCTTATGGGGTGTGCCACTGAGTAACCCTCAACCTCTACATAAGGCTCCTTTATATAAGCACCCAGGAGGAAACCCTAATTAGTTAATAAGGGTAATATGGTCCATCAACAATTACCAACTAATTATTTAATAGGATTGTTATATATTTTGATCTATATAATGTAAATGATTATAATGGCTACTAGATTAAATATTAAACATAATATATTTAATCTTACATAACAACCATCCAAATTCTTCTTATGACGTTCTTCCATCGAAATTAGGGTACAAAACCCTTTTAATCCCCTCAATAAAATCACTTTACGTGCATCTCTGGTCCTCGCCGTAGGCTACGGTCATCAGACCGTAGCATACGGTTCTTTATAAAACTCAATTCCCTTTCAACCGTAAGTGGAGGTCTCCAAGCGTAGGTTACTGTAGGAACTTGGTGTACACAATTTAATCTCCCATAAAGGGACCGTAAGTTACGGTATGATGACCGTAACCTACGACGCGACTTTAACTCCATATTATATCATACATAAAAGTTTCATGTATTGACCATTTACCCCCTGAACTTTAATCTTCTCCATTTCTTGCATATCCACGATTCTTTATGACCCGACACAACTCGAAACAATTCCCGAACACCATATTTATCATCCTCGAGCGTTCCGCTTCATCTCTAACCATTCTAACTTCACCGTACTATGCATTTAACCTGAAAAATCACAATCTCACATAGTTATCACATTCAAAGTATATAAACACCGAAAACACAATAAAACACGTAAGATAATAACATTAACGCTCGGTTTTCAACCTCCCCATCACATTCCCACACTTAACATTTCTTGTCCCCAAGCAACCGTCACAAACATTGCTCACCATATTAACAAAGCACCTTCAAATCCCTTACCGAATTCACAATTCAAGGTCCCAAGTCATACCCATCCCATAGACTGACACAATCGAGGTTGACAATTTGACAGTTAGATAATATATCTTTGAAACAACTTTAAGACTTGCCTAACTAACACTCACATGCTTATGATACTACATACATGCCACACGCCCTCTCGGTTTTGTCAAGACGAGCGTGTAATGTGCTAGTATATATTTCACTCAAAACCAAATATGCTACCTTGCAATCATAAGCTTGTAAAGCAATCGCACCTCCACTGTATCAAATAACGTAGCACATATCAAAAGGACTTTTGGGTTTTGGGTTATGGGTAAAGGTAAGGATGTATTTTTGGATTTTTATGTTTATATGACGAACACAAATGGAAATACCAAACCATGACAACTTTATTCACAATAATTACTAACACTTTGGGTTATTTTCGACCCATTTATATGACATGAACATAGTAATGATTTTTGTTTTTGTTTTTCTTTTCTTCTTTTCTCTTTTTTCTTTTTCTATTTTTTCTATTTTTTTTTTCTTCTATAACATACTTCTAAACACACTTGTTATTCATGGTTGGTACTTCAAACGACTCAAACGAGGTGTAACAAACGAAAGGTATAAGGCTCAACATGGTTAACTAAGGTGGGTGAAATCAACAATCAACATATAAAACAATGAATGGATCCTAATGCCTTTATCATTTATGTACATAAACTAAACCACAGTCTCAACACGTATCAACCACACAAGTTCTAACACAAAGCAACATATGGCCTAATCTCAGCAAATAAACATTTATTGCAATTTCAACTAACAACTAAGTAGGCTCAAATATCTCACAGAACGAAAGGAATATGGGTTACTGACATATAGCATGTGTAATTCCTAAAGCATGTTACCCCTAGTTAGGCATCTCTTTTCAATTATTTTCTAACCTGTCAGCAATACTCTCATTAAACTTAAAGGCACAACCATCACTCGGGATCTAGATTAGTTTAAGCATACTTGAGACAAAAAAATTTCAATTTTTCCACTTTTTCAACCGCTTTCAATCCTTCAAACATTTTCAATCGCTAATCCCTCCCGGGTTACCACATCCCCACACTTAGGATACATTGTCCCCAATGTATGGTGCTTTTCATAACCTAACCCGGGCACCACCTATATCAACCCATGAGCAACTAACCCAACAAACCAAATAACACAATAAACACACATTCCCAACACAATTAAGATACACCACCAACAAACAAAAATAAAAATTGTCCAAACAAAGAAAAGTACAAAGGATCAAGCACATGGACCTGATAGATACAGGAGGATCAGTGAGTGCTCAATGATATGACGGGCCCAGTGGGTGACTGTAGTACCCTCCAAGATGCTCGTAAAATACACTCGTATAAAAAATATCCGCCAACCCACCTGCTGCTGGCTCTCCCTGCTGCTACGACTGTTACGAAAGGTACTCATATGGCGACGGCTAGTACGGGTAAGAACTCTGATAGTGGAATGTCGTATACTCTGATGGGGCCCACATGGACCCGTGTACCTGCGGCGTCGGATGTCTCGCCATGCCCGGCTGATAGGGAGGCTCTTGGCTGTAATCCACATACGAAAGCTTGCATGGATAATGAGCTCCAATCTCTTTATTTATTCAAGAAGAGTGTATTTGATCCATCTGGCATGCTTGCCACATGGACATGCACTAGCTGTTGCCTGTGGGAGAGAGTCTGGTGTGATGGTATCACTGAAAACGTCAAAAGTCTGTATCTTAGAGGTAGCATTTCTAGCCGTCACGACTTCCTTGTGATAAATGATGTTGACACATCATTTGTTGCTTTGAAGGAATTGCAATACTTAGATTTGAGTTGGAATGATTTTCAAGGAAGCCTGATCCCTCAGTTCATTGGATCCTTGAAACAACTCCAACATCTGAACCTCTCTACGACATCTCTATCTGGTGTTCTACCTGATTTCATTGGAAATCTTTCCAACATCAAGAAACTGGATCTTAGCTACAATTTTTTTGATGGCCGATCTCCTCACTCTTTTCAAAACCTGTCATCTCTACAATTCTTGGATCTTTCGGATTTTGATCACTATCCATCATGGAACCTTGGAAACTTTCTAAACATGATGCCTTCTTTATTAGAGCTTCATTTATCAAACTCTCATCTAGTAGCTGCATCTCTGTCTCATAGTCATCACAATTTCTCCATGCTACCTAAGATCCAATACCTGGCTCTTAGCGATAACAATTTTGGAGATTCATTCCTGTCTATTCTTGTAAACCTTACATCCCTAAAGGTCATAGACCTTTGTTGTTGCCATTTGAACTCATCTGTTCCTATAATGCCTAACCTTCTAGATCTGGACATTTCTTTTAATGACTTTGAACAGGTCGAGTACGAGCAACTCTGGAGACGATGTCACTTAAAACGAATGAATTTCATGAGTGACGTACTTGAGCCGAACAACTCAACAACAAACATGTCTGAATGCTCTGAATACGCTTGGGAATGGTTGGGATTATCTGCACGTGGTGAAATTCCAAAATCCCTTGGAAGAATGCCCAACTTAAGAGAGTTACATATGACGTATGGTATAGGTGGTCTACTCCCCGGATTTCTAAGAAATTTAAGATCATTAAGAGTGTTAGATTCGTCTTCTAATAGTTTGGTGGGTCCCTTACCTACATTCCATGAGAAACTTACCCATGTTGATCTTTCTTTAAATAACTTAAACGGGTCAGTTCCAGAATCTCTGAGAAGATTAAGATCATTACAAGTATTAAATCTGAGCCGAAACAACTTCGTAGGTCCCATTCCGACATTCCTTGGGAACCTTACCTCCCTTGACCTTTTTTCCAATAAATTGACTGGTTAAATTCCAGAATCCATCGGAAGGTTATCATCTTTAAAACACTTGATTCTTGGAAACAATTGATTAACGGGCCCCATCCCAACATATCTAGGAAGACTTGCATCACTTGAGTTCCTTTCATTATCTTCAAACTTTTTAAGTGAGAGTATTCCGGTTTCAGTTGGGAAACTAACTAAACTTGGTGCTCTTGATGCCTCAAACAACATGTTGAAAGGAGTAGTTTATGAAGCCCATTTTGTTAGCATTTCCATGTTGAAGTACTTGTATGCATCTTCTAACACTAAGTTGACATTCAATATCTCACATGAGTGGCTATCTCCATTCGAGTTAAGGTTTATTAATCTCAGTTCTTGCAAGATTTCAAACGGATTTCCACAGTGGTTTCGAAATCAAACGAAACTTGTTAGGTTATCATTGTCAGCTACAACCATTTCAGGCCCTCTGCCCACATGGTTACGAAAGTTGCCCGTCATTCCTTTTATAAATCTCTCTCACAACAACCTCAGCGGATCTTTGACCAACCTTCCTAGTGTCGAAGCTCACAATGATTTTTAATATCCAGTATTGTTTCTGCAAAATAACCGTTTCAACGAGTCGATTCCATGGTTATTGTGCAAGAGGGCAGATTTATATTATCTCGATCTTTACAGGAACATGCTAATTGGGAAATTTCCTTACAGTCTTAAGAATTGACAGAGGTTAAGGGTCTTGAGCTTAAGCTCCAATCGGTTAATTGGTGTCATTCCAAGCTCTATAGGGCAATTTCCATTGTTGACATGGTTGGACTTAAGGGACAATAACTTCAGTGGTGAGCTTCCTCAAGAAATTTGGTTTTTAAGTCAGTTGAGGATTTTAGATTTGGGGGGTAATGCATTCCACGGAAAAATAACAAACTGGATTGAAGAAAAACTCAAATCATTGAGATTTTCATTATCCAGAAAAATAACTTCATGGGAGGAATCCCGAATTCATTGTGTAACAATACAAACCATCGCATCTTGGACATTTCACATAATAGCATAACCGGAACCATCCCTCAATGTCTAGGAAAATTGTATGGCATGGCTAACTCCATAGATGTTGGTGGACCAGACATATCACATAATTTCGATGAGGGGATGGTTCAGGTATTAAAAGTTGTTGCTCTAGAATATAAAAAACATTGAGTTTTCTTATCAAAATTGATCTTTCAATCATTAAACTTGTAGGAGAAATACCAGTACAGTTAACTAGACTTCATGAGTTGGTGGGTCTCAACTTGTCCAACAATTATCTTAGTGGGCGAATTCCAGAACAAATTGGAGAGATTAGGGCTCTCAATTCTCTCGATTTTCTATTAATAAGTTGAGC
This sequence comes from Helianthus tuberosus, assembly GCA_030545235.1. NCBI lineage: Eukaryota > Viridiplantae > Streptophyta > Magnoliopsida > Asterales > Asteraceae > Helianthus > Helianthus tuberosus. The sequence goes on along the minus strand of CM060407.1, from coordinate 145,145,201 downwards.
GGGCGGATCCCATCAAGCTTGGCAAATTTAACTTTCTTAAGTCACTTAAGTTTGTCAAATAACAAGTTGTCAGGACATATTCCTACAGGGCATCAAATAACAAGTTGTCAGGACAGATTCCTACAGCGTATTCGGAGCATTCAGACATGTTTGTTATTGAGTTGTTCGGCTCCGGTACATAACTCATGAAATTCATTCGTTTCAAGTGACACCATCTCCAGAGTTGCTCTTACTCGGCTTGTTCAAAGTCAGTAAAAGAAATGTCTAGATCTAGAAGTTTAGGCATTATAGGAACAGATGAGTTCAAATGGCAACAACAAAGGTCTAGGACCTTTAGGGATGTAAGGTTTACAAGAATTGACGGGAATGAATCCCCAAAATCGTTATCCCTAAGAGCCAGGTATTGGATATTTGGTAGCATGGAGAATTGAGATGCCTATGAGACAGAGATGCAACTACTAGACGAGAGTTTGATAAATGAAGCTCTTATACTAGCAACTTTTAACATCGTCTTCATAATAAAAAATTATTGTTTTTCATTTTTCTTTTTTGTTTTCATAACTAAAAGCATAAAGAATTATTGCTTTTCATTTTTTCTTTTTCTTTTCATAACATTAAAAATAAAACAGACGGAAATTTCCATAGTCAAAATGGACACTAAACATCCCAGTCTATTGAATTTAACTTTTTTGCTCTGTGTTTAATCCAAAGAAAATTGTAATCATGAAATATCCTTTAATGTTAAGTTAAGTTTAAATCAATGGTAACAAATTCTTTTTCAATTCCAATAAAACCAAAAGACACGATCGATCTTTTAATATACAATTGTGGTTAATATAAATCAACATGCAACAATAAGAATATTTTAAATTTGATTAACACTACTAACTTCTTATATACTAAGTTATAAAGCTAATATCACCGGCTACTCACATGTAGATGCGTCTCCAAGGTTACACGGTCCAACATCTTTCCTATGACTAGGGGCCAACACAGGCATCGACCACATAACTCCAGACCCATTGTATGACAAAACGTCTTCGGATCCCATACACATTAAAGACCGCACCATTGGCATCCCGGCACACTTCCCCTACGTATCCCGACCCACCACCACCCCCGTATTTTCCAATACAGAGGTCCGCTATCTCAACCAGATCAGCAGAGTCACTACTCGCATACCAATCATTGACCAATGGATCCGTAGCCATCTCCTCCATATCATGAGCGATAACACTTATCATCGCGTCAACACCCACCTCACCGTTGGGAGATTTCAAGGGTTTCACAGTTCCACGCGCGTAATCCGGAACAACAAACGGATATGCGCATAAGCCCGAGCACATCGTTTCCAAATTTCCCACCCATGAGTAAGGCAAGGTGTACCCCACGATGGATGGAAATGTAAAATAGTGGAATCTGCATGTTGTCACGCAGAAATCTTGCACTTGAATGTCGTCGGAGGTGAGGACGAGATACAAACCACCCTTGGATTGGGCGGGTAAGAGGTTCGTCTTGGCCTTGATGGCTTTTTTATGACCAGCTGCACCGAAAGGCAGGGAAAGCATGCGACCCTAAGACAAGAGACGATCATTTTTCTCTTGCCCCAGGGTGACCGACTGGGATATGTTTGAACCCGTCTGGTCGGTGTAAAGCTAAACCACTTTCCACAAGTCGGACACCGAAGGTGAGCGGCAGATGGGGGCGGAAAAGGAGTTGATAAACTCCCTTATTATTCTTTTGTGGGCGGGTTTCCATGCCCCGTACCATACAACATGGACGGTAATATCGGGGGATATCATCGGAGCCATGTGGTAGATAAGTTTTCCATCGTAGTTTATGTTCTTTTTGGTTATGTTGGGGTTCATAGCTAGGGTTTTAGAGAGAAGAAAGAGTGAAACTACGAGCAAACAGACAGGGCTAGCCATTTTTTAGGATAAGTGAGTCTGAGATCCGAGATGGATTATCTATTCATCTATATATCATAAATAAAATAAGTTAACTAGTAAAGTAAAATGACAAAATAGATACATCATGTACAGTACGTAGGTGAGATAAATATTAGGTGCGGTCAATGTTGTAAAACAAAGACCTAACAATACGAAGAACTATTAGAACCAAAAATGTTAGGTGTGATCAATGTTGTGAAACAAAGACCTAACAATACATCATGAAGAATTATTAGAACGACAGAGTCAAAGCTCAACAGTTCTGCCTAGGCGAATACGACAGAATAGTGCCTAATATAATTTTACTTTGAAGGGGTATGGTCCCAAAAACCTTGCGCAGGCGCATAGGACCATACGAAAACTTTATCCTAAAATATCTTGGACAAAGACCCTGCGCGGTCCTAAGCAAGATTTAGGAAGAAACATGGTCTAGGAAACCTTGCGCAAGTACACAAGACCATACCATGTCTTATTCCAAGAACACCTTTAACAGAAACTTGCGCGGCTGCGCAGCGGTTCTAAACAAAGATGTAGAAGAAAACAATCTTAGATAACCGTGCGCCAGAGAAAGGGTGAAACTAACATTCAACTAACACCCTTCCACGGGCTCGTGCAGGGTACAATTAGACTTGAAGATAAAATCCTAAACATCTCTGCGCGCCTAAAGTCAAGACTTAAACAAGAGTATCTTTTCTGTTACAACGGAATAGACACGTGGCAAAAAGATAAAGGTTTACAGCTGTAGATCTTCTAGAAGACTCTCTAATACACATCGTGCACAACCATTCGGTTACAACTGAAAGATGACGTGGCCTGATCCTGGACACTCATCTAAATCACGATGATGGCATCAACTTGGAGAAGGGTCTATCCAAGCCCACTTTCCACGTGGCAACTCCCTAGCCGTCGATCACACTCATGATCCGTGTGATTGAATGTGACGTTAATGATTGACGAAAAAGAGAATAACCGCCTATGGAAAATGCTTTCCGTTACTTCCTCCGTCACACCAATTTCCCGCCAAAAGCCGGCTATAAATAAGCTATTGAAGGTATGATCTCACAAGCTACTTTCACTTCACTTTTACTACTTCATCATCATCGAGATCACTGTACTTATTCTCATGCCGGAGGGTGGTCACGAAGAGAACCCCCATTCTCCCTGTGGCGAGTCTAATGGCTTTCTGTTTTGCAGTGATCACCGGAGAAGGAACTCAGCTAAAACCCCGAATCAAGCGAGAGGATTAATCTTTTTATGAAGAGACTCGACCCCTGATCCGATTGATTCCGGTCACTCTGATCACTGTTTCTTCATACTTCATAGTGGATCATTAAGTATGATTAGTGCTTAATAAAATTATAATAAATAAGATTATTTCGATAGTGGTGTAGTATTCTGAATAACATGACATGGATGATTTGATAATTCAACATACATATTGGGTAACTTCCAAATACAGAATATTGACTAAGACAAAAGAAAAGAACTCATAGATGAAAGTATTTTGATTTGATTAATATACAACAAAAAGAAAGACAAATTCGGATGCTTGGTGTACCAACATAGTTGATCTAATAAATGGAAAAGAATCTGCTAATGCTTATACAATTGTGATTTATAGAGTACAATAATTGGTTACTTATAGAAAGTGAAGAAGATTCGCACCTAACAAAACTGATTCTCAAACCATATGCATGATCACCCACTTTAAATTACAATAATTACAATAATACCAGTATTATTGTAATTTAAAATGGGTGATCATGCATATTGTTTGAGAATCAGTTTAGTTAGGTGCGAGTCTTCTTCGCTTTCTATAAGTAACTAATTATTGTACTCTATAAGTCACAATTGTATAAGCATTAGCAGATTCTTTTCCATTGATTAGATCAACTATGTTGGTACACAAAGCATCCGAAATTGTCTTTCTTTTTCTTATAATATAATCAAAATACCTTCATCTATGAGTTCTTTTCTTTAATCTTTGTCAATATTCTGTATTTGGAAGTTACCCAATATGTATGTTGAATTATCAAATCATCCAAGTCATGTTATTCAGAATACTACACCATTATCGAAATAATCTTATTTGTTATAATTTTATTAGGCACTAATCTACCGTATTCGCCTGGGTAGAACTGTTGAGCTTTGACTCTGTCGTTCTAATATTTCTTCATGATGTATTGTTAGGTCTTTGTTTTACAACATTGATCACACCTAATATTTTTGGTTCTAATATTTCTTCATATTGTTAGGTCTTTGTTTTACAACATTGACCACACCTAATATTTATCTCACCTACGTACTGTACATGATGTATCTATTTCGTCACTTTGCTTTACTAGTTAACTTATTTTATTTATTATATATAGATGAATAGATTATCCCTCTCGGCTCTCACACTCACTCATCCTAAAAAATGGCCGGCCCTGTCTGTTTGCTCGTAGTTTCACTCTTTCTTCTCTCTAAAACCCTAGCTATGAACCCCAACATAACCAAAAAGAACATAAACTACGATGGGAAACTTATCTACCACATGGGTCCGGTGATATCCCTCGATATTACCGTCCATGTTGTATGGTACGGGGCATGGAAACCCGCCCACAAAAGAATAATAAGGGAGTTTATCAACTCCTTTTCCGCCCCCATCCGCCACTCACCTTCGGTGTCCGACTGGTGGAAAGTGCAAGATTTCTGTGTGACAGCATGCGGATTCCACTATTTTACATTTCCATCCATCGTGGGGTACACATTGCCTACGCATGGGTTGGAAATTCGGAAAGGATGTGCCCGAGCTTATGCGCATATCTGTTTGCTATTCTGGATTACGTGCGTGGAGCTGTGAAACCCTTGAAATGTCCCAACGGTGAGGTGGGTGTTGACGCGATGATAAGTTTTATCGTTCATGAGATGGCGGAGATGGCTACGGATCCATCGGTCAATGTGTGGTATGCGAGTAGTGACCCTGCTGATCCGGTGGAGATAGCGGACCTCTGTATTGGAAAATACGGGGGAGGTGGTGGGTTGGGTTACGTAGGGGAAGTGCACCGGGATGCCAATGGTGCGGTCTCTAATGTGTATGGGATCCGAAGACCGTTTCTCATACAATGGGTCTGGAGCTATGTGGCGGATGACTGTGTTGGCCCCTAGTCACCGGAAAGATGTTGGACCTCGTAACCTTGGAGACGCATCTACATGTGAGTAGCCGGTGATATTAGCTTTATAACTTAGCATATAAGAAGTTAGTAGTGTTAATCAAATTTAAAATTTTCTTATTATTGCATGTTGATTTATATTAACCACATTTATATATTAAAAGATCGATCGTGTCTTTTGGTTTTATTTGAATTAAAAAAGGATTTGTTACTATTGATTTAAACGTAACTTAACATTAAAGGATATTTCATGATGATAATTTTCTTTGGGTTAAATACAGAGCAAAAAAGAAACGATTGCAAATTCCAATCACATATTTTGCGATTGCAAAAGCAATCACTAAATTCAGTAGCAAAATAACTTCCCTGCACAAAACTGTCTCCAAATAACATTACCCATGAAGGTTTTGCGACCGCATTTTCGGTCATAATTCAGTCATAAATAGCCTATTGCGGCTTATTTGCAATTCAAAATATAGTTAATACCCAATTTCTAAAAGTGGTAACAATACACGTAAATAATATCACATAAAAGAAGAACAAACAGATCTTATCATTTAAAATAATGTTAACAAAAGAGGGCATAACATATGATGGAATTTAGTTAGGAAACCAACAATTCCAGCATATTAGTTAGCACCTATTTAACAAAGAGTGCATAAGATGTGTGAAATGTATATAGGTTTGGGGATAAAAGAAAACCAAGAGTAGTTATACCTATCGAAAAAAATACCGAAGTTTTTTGGTTAAATTTATAGTTTTGAAAGAGGTGACTGGTGGTTACCATATAGTAAGTTGTCATTGCTATTCATCGGGTGTGCAACCACCCGATTACATAAGGGGTAGGCTAAATATACCTCATTTCTTACTTTTTATATCCCTCTTAGAAAATCAATTTAAAACTTGTCATATTTAACCCTTTATAACATCATTATTTAAAAAAGTTTATTTTTTCATAGTAAAAGGGTGTAAAAAACATTTTATATGAACAAGAAAATGTTTTTTTTTTAAATAAAAATTAAAAACATGTTTTTTTAATAAGAAAAAAAGGTGTTTTTATTGTTTACTTAAAGTTTCTTTCTTATTTAAAAAACATAATTTTAAATTATTTTTCAAAAAACATTTTCTTTTTCACATAAATGTTTTTTAAAAATGTTTTAAAACTTTTTCTTAAGCTACTATTTTAGGTATTTATAATTGTTTTTAAATAACAATTTATATTTGGTGTACCCTCTATGCATGTAAATGAACTGAACATAAGGAATTCTTAATATGGAAGTTCGTTTATATAATAATGAACGGACATGAACAACTCATATAGTTAAAAAGACGAATATAAATATGTGTTTCGTTGCTCATTTGCGTTCGTAGGCGTTTTTTTTGTTCATTCATTTATATTCGTCCGTTTATGTTCGTTAATATTAATTCATGTTTGTTTACTTATGCTAGTAAATTGTTCATTTAGAATATTAACAAACGAACACGAACACACGCACACTCATTTTCTAGATGGGCGATCATGAGCGTGTTAATTAATCATTTTTATTTACTAACAAACTAAATGATTTAAAAAAACGCACTTTCTAAAAAAACAACTTTTAGAAACTAGACACTGGGAAAATGAATACATGAATTGCAAGTATCGATCTTGTTCAGTCGGTATCGATTTATGGAAACCAAAATCATAGAAAATCAATATTCTTATCAATAGTATCGGTATAGTTTGGGTGATATTGGATTTGGTTCATTAAGATAACAGTTAAAATTTCTATGAGAGATATATAAATAACAACTTTTAGAAATATATAAAAAACACTTTCATCAAAAATAACTTTTAGAAAAAAAAAATGTTATTCAAGAAAAAAACAATTTATAGTAAATTGAAGATAAAACATTTTAGAAAAAAAATTCTAATGATAAAGATAAAAAATGACAAAAAAAGAAAACAAAAACGTTTAAGTTGTATTAATCTGAAACTTAAAGGATGGGGTACGTTTAGTAAAATTCAAGGAAGGGGAGTCGGGGGGGGGGGGGGGGGTATTGTTAGGGGATAAATTTTTAATACTATAGATTACATATCCTTAGATCTAGCCTGGATCACTGATCCTTAATGGATGGTGCAAGAAGTCTGAGGATTAAGGATCCTTATTATTACTTATATTTACTAACAATTGAATCCTATGTTTAAACTTGTATGCGCGGTGTTTAACGAATTAGACCTGCTCTATACTGGTATATCGGAGAATATGCTCTTAATTGACACGTGCATGAACAAATGTAGCCGTTATGGAGAACATGGGACACATTTTTCGCTTTGTTTGTTATCTTGTTTTTTTCCATTTTTAAAAGGGGAAATGAGGCTCATTTTAGGCACATTACATTCACGTACACAACACACATATTCTCTCTCGCAAACTGCAAACTGTCACACCCGGTCATAGGCGGAAGCACGAGGTATGGTCATGATTGATTCTCATTGCATACGAATTAGCAAACGTACTAAATGATTAAAATAAACTCCAACGCCATTCATAAGTTTTCAAACATCAACATGAGTTAACCAATGTGCTTACATCACTTCAAAATAAAATAAGTTTTAAAAGTCTACATCATAATTCATGTTCTTAAAAGATAAAGGATTTGTTCCTCATATCACCGTAAGGAGGCGGGATATGATGAACAATCCCTCAAAAGTGGCATGGAGTGAGGACGCTTGACATCTTGAAGCAAAAACCCACAAAGCTTTCCACTAATTTCCTGAAACACATGAAAGTTTGAAAAATGTCAACAAAATTGATGTGAATTCATGCAGTTTTTGTGTAATAATAAATGAAGAGTAAATTACAAGTTTTGTCCTTTATGTTTACATCAAATTGCAGGCGCTGTCCTTTTGGACAAAAGTTTATAGGCGGTGTCCTTAACCTTTCAAAATCTTGCACGTTTTGTCCTTTAGGCCAAACCTGGTTGGAAATCTCAGTTAAAAACTGTCATGTGCAATGCACATGAGGGTAAAATGGTAATTTCCCTCTCAATCCTTTCAATTCCCCCATTTATAACCCTCACCAACCCCTTAATTCATCTGACTCCTGATCATTATCTAAATTGGCTCCAATGTGATGCAAACCTCTATATGTTTTCTCTACTTCTTGAGCTCTAACATCCGGGTCGAAAAGAGTACCCGAATCCAAATTCGGTGCCTAAAAAGACGAGATGTCAATCTCCTTCAAAGGGGTAGCACCAAAACTATTTGGTATCGTCTGTTGTATAGGGAGATTGTTGGATCAGCAGTTATGACATTGTCTCCAGTAGCAAAGGAGATGTTGCTGCGTAACACACTCTTGATTGAGCTTTAATGAAAGTTGTTGAGGCATGTAACACCCCGAAAACGGGTTTGGTAATCAAACTCCGTTAATACTAAAAGACGGGTAAAATACCGTTAGTGGTAAAATTTACCCGGTAAATATTAGGATTTAAATAATTAAACCTAATATTAAATAAAGGTTATACGAAAGCTTTTGAGAAAACAAAGTTTATAAGAGGCCCGGGTTAACGGGACTTAAAATAAACGGGTTATAACTCCCGGGACCCACCAAGTAACTAGGAATATTAACCTGGTTAGTTAGTGTCTTGACATAATAGAACAAATATGGTTAAAATACCCTTTAAATAACTTGGTAAAGTATAGGGACCAAAGGTGACAAACTTGAAACAAGTTTGTATTAAATAAAACATTCAAACACCAAAACACACACTTTAAGTGTGTGTTCTGGTCGTAAATTACAAAGGAGCCAGGGAACTCCATGGCTCAAACCCAAACTAGCAAAAATCAAGCAATTGAGAAGCCAAATCGACTCCAAACCAAAAATCGAGCATAGATTAATGATCCCCATTGCAAGGAGATCATAAGGTATGTAAAATTTGACAAAAATTCTCTACTTGAAATTCTCATGAATTTAGAGAACTTGAAATTTGATGATGCATGTATGAATTGTAGATGAATTAGGAACATTAAAATGTCTAGGAGTAAACCCTAGACAAGTACATGTTAAAATTATGCTAAATTCTAGTGAAATCCATGGTCACCATTGTAGGTGACTAGTGGGTTATGTAGAACTTGATAAACACTAGGAAATTTGGGGTTGTTCTAGTGTAATTTGACATATGAGAAGTTATTTCAGAACTTTAAAGGCAAATATTTGTGTTAAATAGTTTGAATGATGAAAATTCGGGTTATATGACAAGTCATGAGCTTGTCAATGAATTATTTATAGAATATGCCCATAAGGTGTTCGATGTAATGCCTAAGTGAAATTGGGTACCTACTAGTTTGTAAATAGAACTTGGTTTGGATAAGTATTTGGATAAATGCCTAATAACATGACAAAACGGGTTTCACTTATAGAAGGAAAACCCGTAGATTTTGTGAGATAAAGCAATATAGTGTCTTCGATAATCAAGAGCTAGGATAACTTAGTATTAACAATAGCATGAACTCGAGTTAAAAGATTCGTTAGAACGATGGCCTAAAGGAACGCCCACCGGGTAAATTGAAAATGCCTAAACTAGCTAATGAACATGAATGTGCATTTTATATATTAAGGGATGTTTGACTTTCAAAAAGTCAAACTGACCTATAATACGATAAATGGTAAATTTTTTTGATATGAAATGCGTAAGGTGGAATAATCGTATTAAATTATGATTAAACTAACCACCTTGAAAACGATGATGATAGTTTGACGCGTAACGAGCTAGGTGGAAGCTTGATGAGGGAGCGGGTCAAACGAATCAAGAAGGAAAGGAAAAACGTAGTTCGGATGCGATGTAAGTTAAGCTTACGCCTTTTATTCTTACTACCAATTACTTATAATGCACGTCGGAATAAGTGGGAATGTCAAGAAACCATAAGTTATGGTAAAAAGGGCAAAAACCATAGAATGGTAATCCGGTCATGAGTTAACGAATAAATGAAAAGGATTTGAAAGGACATCATTTGACATAAGTCAAAATGGGTCAAACAAAGCAAGAAATGACTTTTAAGCAAGATGAATTCAAAGAGTAAATCGGAATAGGTTAAAGGGATGAAATGGTAATTAAATACCATCTCATAATTATAATTAGTCACTTCGACTAAACGGGTCAAATGGTGTTGTTAATACCATTTATCAATAATATTTGATGATCGCTTGTTGAGTTTGTGATCACAGGAATTAACACATGGTTCGCATGGCTATTAATTAGAAATTAATAGCGAAAAGTATTCAAACGGGTCAATCTTATGACCCGAGCCAGGTACGCATGCTTAGAATTTATAGTTAAAAGCGACCTTTTGGTCAAATAATAGTAGAAGTCCTTCGTTGCATAAATGAAGGGCTGAAATTGACCAAAAAGCCCTTGAGGGGTAAATAGGGCAAACAACTTTCAAAAAGTTGTTTTGGAATAAACGTCTTGTTTAAATTGAGTCTTTGGAATTCGTAAAAATGGGGATAGGATGTAACCCAATAGAAGCATGATTTAAGTCTAAAGATGTACTTAAACACCCTTAACGGGTCAAAATAAGCATACAAGCAAAAACGGGTTAAAATATATAAGAAACCCGCAATTAGAACCTAACATGGTAGAAAATATTGAATTGGAGTGTTTCATGTGATATAATGATCAAACAGATATGTTTGTTTGATAAATGCGTAAACGGGTCAAAATTTTGTGAAAAGGTAATAAGCCGAAGGCATAAAAGTCTCAAAATTTATTAAGCCGGATGTCGGATTTTAACTCCATTTGATGGAGAATTAAATTACAAACACGTAGGAAGAAACGGTAGGTCAAACGGACAAGCGGATTGAAAGATACGAAAGTTTTCGTGTCAAAAACGGTAAAAAGGAATGGACTGATGCAGGAGCCACCGTAACTTACGGTGCCCATCGTAAGTTACGGTGGAGCTGAAATGGTTATGATAGATCCCTACTGTGTTACAGTGGGAACATATTAAATCAGGGGCCACCGTAACTTACGATACCCACCGTAAGTTACGGTGGAGGTCAGATTCGAATTCTTGTTTCTAAAATCAAGATATAAATGTGGAATTTCCTGATTTTTCTTTAATTCAATTATTCGACCCAATCTTCCTTGTTGTATTAGTTATGTAACTATCAAAACTGACTTTTAAGTTGGTTTTGAACACAGGTGAATATTGAGAGCCCCGGATGAAGATCAAGCGACGAGCAAGAACCGAACACACGTTAAATGAAGCTTCCGCAAGTTGTTTCGTCATTATTCTAAAACGGCGAATTAAGTTACATTATGTTATAACACTTTAAATTGTAAAAGTTTTTTTAATAAACCCATATTTTGGCATGAATGTTTAAATATAAATACTTGGTAATTGTGATTAATTACGGAAATCGAATAAATAAATTTACGGGTGTTACAAGGCAGGTGATCGTGTGTTCGTAATTAATGTTTGTTGAAACTTAAGTTGTATTCGAATTCTATTAAGTTTGTTAGACATCTTTTATATGTACTTATGTCTATAAACTGTTTACATTGTCAATGGGTGGATACTCCCTTGTTTGGATAGGAGAATGGAAATAGTCGTATGTAACTGATATATTAACCGATGATCTATGTTTATAGTTGTCTTTTAGCTATAATAGATAAGGGTGGAGGGTATAGTCAAACAACTTAGGGTGTTTGAGTGAAATCCTACCCAATAACATTATGTCATGTCAACTCCCCATTCTACTCTCCATTTTACACTCAATCACTAGGTATAGTCAAACACCCCTCAATTAAAAAAAAAAAACTTGATTGGTCTCTCCTCTCTCCTCTCCTCTCAAACACATCGGTGAACACTCACCGAAAATGGCAACCTCTCTCCTCCTCATCGATTTCCCCCAAACCCACGGTATAGTCATCGATCGGTGACATACCCTCCCCGCACAACTCCCCGACCTCTATACCCTCCACCCTAACACGTTTTGGTACAATATCTATATACCTATCTATACTTTCTATTAAAATGTGTTATGCATGGTTTTCTAAAAACCACCCGTGTTTGCACACGGGTGTTACTACTAGTATATAATAAAATAGATCCTTAAAAGCCCCACCATATTATGACACGTATTAAAGAGCAATGTTTTTCTACAAGAAAAGACAGTGGCATTGATCAATGATGCGCATGAAATGTATGGTTGAAAATTTCTTTTGGGTGCGTACTATAATTTTTTTTTACATTTTCATCGTTGGATGCTATACGTTATCACCATTTATATATTATACATGATGGGACACATGGTTGAAATTTATACCGATATTTCGTACAAGGAAAACTCTTGAATAAAATGGATACGTGACATGTTAGTCGTGTAACTTCCAGTTAAGTAATAAGGATAGAACTAGACTAAAGTTAGCAAGGAAACGGAAATAGTGGGTGGGTGCAACATGCTACATTAAGGGTTTTTTTGGGCACATGCTTCATTAAGTACATTATATGCGGTACATGAGTATTACGCCTATGTATAAGAAGTTATCTTCCTTTTGGTTACTCTTTACCATTACTGGAATGTTTATGGCATCCTCAATAACCGGGAAAAGCTTATGTAGTTATGTTTGCACTGCTTTTTTAACAGAAATACGTACTGTTGCTCAATGAGGTTGGGCCTTCATGATTTGATCGGATAAATTCCTATATATCTCTGATCTTAACATATATTCACTACTAGAAAAAAATGGGTTTTTGTGATCGCATCTACAGTTGCAAAACTGTCACAATTGCCTTGTTGCCATTGGTTTGCGACCATAAATGTGGTTGGAAAAACACTCATCGCAATTGCCCTTTTGCGACTTATTTATTACCCAAGTATATTTTTGCGACTAAAGTTTGCGACCATAATATCGGTCGCAATATTGCTACCACTTGGTTGGTGTCAGACTTTATTTGCGACGGCCTTGCGATCGCTTGCCGTGCGACTGCTTGCCTTTTACAAACTTGCAACTGCTTTTGCAGTCGCAAGATTAATTTTTTTTTTACTTATTTTTTTAGCTTTTTTAGTCATTTCTATTGTAACCGCTTATAGTGTCATATTTATTAAAATTTATACATTTATCGAATTTTCAAAATCATATAAAACATCCAATTTAAAACATCAAATACACGAGTTATCTCAACAAAATACAAACTCAAAATAAAGTGTTAATAAGCTAACTCAATGATTGAACGTTTAACAACCTAACTTTTAGCATCGCTTCAGTGTTTGTCATCCTTCCGTTCATAGCCTCTTTCTCCGCGTCGACTTTAGCAATTGCAGCCGCGTTGTTCATCTTTATTACAAGTAAAACAAATGAGCTGTTTTAACTTCCTTGATGTTTCCGTAGTCTCTCTCCTGTTTTTCTGTATACATATACACATCCGATAGTCTCAGAATCCATATAGTCTCCTCCTTCTCAATAAACGTCAACAATCTACTAAAATAAGTTATTTACGTTTCACAGGTGGCTTACTTTATTCTTTTTCTTACGCCTCTCCATGACTTATTCTCATAATGATATAACATACAACTTAGGCTCGATTCTCACCGGCAATATAACCTATACACATTATAAGGTATGGTAGCTAGCGTTATCATGAGAAAAGTATAATATGTGAATTATAACCTCCCTGTCTGCCCCTGGTCAACGCTCACCTTCAGTTTTTGATTAGTCGAGTATTCTTGAAATATATACCAACGAAACCGGTAAAAGCCCCTCGCGTACGTTCATACTTGGGCAACAGAATAGTGATCGACTAATGTGCATGGTTATATTGGCTGTGAGAACCGGGCTCAAGTGGTGTGTAATATCATTATAAGAATAAGTCAGGGATAGGTGTAAGAAAAAGAATAAAGTAAGGCAAATGTGAAAAGTAAACAACTCATTTAGTAGATTATTGACCTTCGCTAAGAAGAAGGATAAGACATGGATTCTAAGACTATAGAATATGTAAGATAGAAATACACCAACTCACCTAGAAATATACCACTAGACGTCATGCTCTGTACGTTAGACCATTCAGGACTTCCGCGTACAAGCTCCCAACAATTCAAGTATGTGAAAACGCCTCCCGTTTGGTTGTACTCCTCCAACGCTCTTGTTAATATACTCGTGTCGTTTTGTCCGCTACCCCATTTATTCCGCGTGTGTTAGAAAACTTCTTGAAACTGATGATATTTCTGGTTTATATCGGTCCATTTGCTTGATATCGAATCTTTTTCCCGATGCTCACCTTTACCCCTCGCATTAAAAAAGTTTCGCGAATTTTATTACAAAAATGGGGTAAAGTTTGATAGTTTGCTAAAAAAAATAAAACAAATATATTGTTATATTCTTAAATAACGATTACCAAACTATTTAAAAAAATAAAACAAATACATTGTTATATTCTTAGAAAATAAAACAAATATAGTTTTATAACGCTTACCAACTTCGGGGTCCTCCGATATGTCGAGCCACGCCCGTGCTAACGCGTACTCCTCATCTTTCGACACCAAGTTAGGTAGGTTCGATTCCGGCGTGGAGCGTTTGGCTCTTTTTTCATGAGACCGTTTACCACGTTGAGACACCTTGGCTACGGGATCGGCTTGTGTCTCCGGTACAGTTTCAATGTCGGGCTCGGTTTCTTCTTGAGACGGTTGTGAACCGCCCATGGATCAAAGCCGTGTGAACCGTGAAAGAATTGCGGGGACATGCCTAATATTTGTGTGTACGCTAACATACTCTGGTCCATCTTTTGGAAATTGAAGGACGGTTGCGGTTGGGTGGTGTTTGGGCGATTTAAAGTTTGGTTGTCGGGTCTAGACGGAACACCAAACGGGGGTCGGAAGGGATTTATGATATAATTTTTTTTATAAAATATAAAGTAGTATTGAAGAGAAAAGGGTAAAGTTATAAAAAAAAGGAGTGAAAAGTGGTTTTTATAGGTAAAAAAGTGGATTTAAAATAAATATTTTTTTTGTTACCGTAGCATCTGGACAATTTCACATATATGTTTTCCCTCTTGTAGCATCTAGACAGTTTCATATTTGTGTTCTGCAAAGTAAGGCCCATGTGGGTCTGTCGAACTTACCCATTTCAACCTGTACCAAAAGAAGTTATTTGTTTTGACCGGTCTCAATAATACACATTTTAGCACATACCAATCGTAGTATTAGACAACTAGATAACAATAAAATTTACTTTCAAAGAAAAGATGTACTTGTAAGACTGTAAGAGCATATCAGCATATTAAATCACTACAGGCAATCAAGAATAACAAACAATAGAGGAGTTGGTCTTTGTTATAATCTATCGAACTAAAAGAACCAAAAGTAAAAACACGATACAAACTTTCAACATCAATAATATGTATTTTCTGCAAGAATTAGTTAATTATTAGGTTGCCAATAATCTTAAAAAGGTTCTTACTGATGTTGTTGTAAAAGGTACACTGACTAAATTTGTGAATAGATCGTTCATTGATTTACCCAAGTGCTTCTCTATAGTTGAACAGACCTCCTGATTCAAGCAGAATAAAAGGAACATGATTAAGACAAAATAAAGTGTTACATGTGATCATCCATATACTTTTGTATATGATACAAACACCGTCACATCAGTTGCACAAAGTTACAAGGCAAAACAGCATGTTATAGTTATTCACTCTTTATATCAACTAAAAACCGACAACACAACATAAATATCCGTTGAACATATAAAGGTACCTCTTCCAAATCGCGAGGACGAAGAGCCTTTAGACGCTATTAGATGCGGTTTTGGAGCACGTCTTCTTAAAATGAGGTAAACCGTGTCAAAAAAATACCAATAGGCTCCCGTGACTTGTCGGAGCACATGAGATTCAAGCAAAGATCAATAGTCAAAAGATTAGACGTCAAACAGAAGAAACTGCCTCACCTATCAAATTACATCATTACAACTTATCATCATCAGAAGGAGTAAATTGTCATTTTAGTACCTAAGGTTTGACTAAGATTGCCACTTTAGTCCAAATAGTTTTTTTCTTGCTATTTTAGTCCAAATAGTTTTGTTTTCTGCCATTTTAGTCCCTAACTTTTGTCTTTTCATCAATCACAGACCACTTTTCCGCCACCCATGTCATCAACTAACACCGCCGCAATCATCGCAAAACCAACAACCACCGCCATCATCTTCACTATTTGGACTAAAATGACAAGAAAAAAACTAATTTGACTAAAGTGCCAATTTTGATCAAACCTAGAGACTAAAATGAAAATTTACTCTCAATAGAAGTTACAAGATCTAGAAAAAAACCGCACTCTACATCTTCAACAAACAAACTTTCAGAATATACAAGATCTAGAAAAAAAACGCCACACAACTGATATTTCTTTAACACTTACCACTAGTTACCAGATTTAAGCACTCATCGATTGTACAAAAGGGTTTCACCCTAGTCGCTCTTGTATTCTTCCATACCTTCTATGACCGGAGACTACTAAGCACTCGCCGCCGCAAGCCATCGCCAGCTAAGCACTCGTCGTTGGTTGTTTCCATCTTGAAATTGAAATTGGGGGTGGTTAGGGTTTGTGAAGAGAGAGATGGACAATCTCCGGAAAAAAGGCTTAGTCCGATGAACACATTAAAAGTTGGATTACGAGTATGATGCTCTTACCGTGATGTTAGAACGATGAACTAACACCATAAACCCTTATGAGCGTGTGTGCTAAAGTATTTCCAGACGCCTCCAGGCTTCTTTGCAGGTTTCACATACAATAGAATATTATGAAGCACTGCAAGAGTGCCTTCACATAAGAAGATTGGCAAAAATTTCTGTCATTCTGGGGGTCAATGTGTGAGTCTCCATCCGTACCCATATACGAGTACCACTTACGTAACCTGCAAAAGCGACTTGTGGAGTGCAAACATTCAAGTAAGTTTTTTTAATAACATATGACTCACCTATGTACATTTAATAAATTATTTTTACTTTTTAGGGGTCTTTAAGTACGTGTATGATAACTGGCTGACAGAGTCGCAACTTTAATAAGGAAATGTTTGTCTTTGCGTGGACTGATAAGAGTCGCAACTTTGGTAATCGTACCACACAAACAGAGTTGAGAGCCAACACGCCAACTTAAAGAGATACGTCCTAGATAAGAGCTCGCTGGACCGTATAGTTGGCTGTGTCCAGGATATAGTTGAAACACAGTACGGTGAAATAAGGAGGAGTTTTTGAGAAAGCATCGAAAAAATAATGAACCACCATGGAAACCCGCTGTTTGACCACCTACGTGGAAAAGTTTCCCATACATCCCTTGACTTGTTGAGTGGAGAGCTACTTAGGAAGCTAGACGTCTTGCAGCGCTATCATTCATCATGTGGTTAACAGATGTGGTACAGCTGTGAGTTGTCGTGTGCTTGTAGGCTGGAAAAGTACCTACATGCAGGTAATAATTTTTAAACGTACAACACTTTTGTGATATATCTCTGTTAATCATGTGACTTAAACAATATTTTTTTAACCGTGCAGAGCGTCCGATTCAACTCGAAGACATAGACGTCTTTCTGGCGGAAGCTTAACTTCCAACCTTGTAAATTGATAGATGATGACGTTGACGTGGTCGAAAAGCTTAATATATGTTAGACAACAATTAGAGTCGCACCCCCTGCTCGGAGAAAAAGCTTGTTGTCAAAGATTAAAGCGGTGTTGACTCCAACCAAATCTACCAAGAAACCACCGGTTGTCCAACAAAATACTCATGGCCGACCAACAACAAAGCAAGTACAACAAAGGTTGGACAAGGCCGCTCGTATAGACGAAGAATTGAGGAGAAGCTCCTTCGGTGATGCATACACGTGCTTTGAAGGTTCCCGACAAAGTAAATACGATAACCCCCGCCACAGCTCGTACATTCCGTCACAGGCCTCTCAACAGTCGGCTATAAGGTCTCAAAAACCCAAGCGGGCTGAAGCCGTTTAACGAGTTCTAAAAAGAAAGAGATACGAGAAGATAACGGTTTTCCATTAATAGTTGGGACGAGAACGTGGCAATCATCAAACAGTTTAAGTCTGACCTTCCGTCAGTGTTTCACCCGCACATCTCGTGCATACAAGATATGAGGTCGGACAGTCATTGTGGGTTTCGGTATGTGGTTGTGGGCTTAGGTATGGGAGAGCGTTTATGGGGGCACATTCGAAGAGACCTTGTGCAAGAGATGGATCAGAACAAATCAACCTGGTTGCCAATATTTGAAGCATGGGATGAAGGATATTTTAACACGCATCGTGAGGGCCTAATTTGGGATTCAGTGTCCAGTTGTCCCCCGAGTCACTCGATGGACTTCCCCCACTAGGCTTCTTATTGCACAAAGGTACGGTATCGGGGTGCACCTGTTAAGCATCGATGGGAGTTCCACTTTCTTCCCGATATTGAGTCCTCTGGCTGATCGACAACCACTATTCATAACGGTTACACATGTTAACGATAACCACTTCATACATGTTAAGCTGGAAGGGGATTATCGAATGCCACCAATAAACGAGCTATGGTTGATGCAACGAAGACCCCATGCAGGACCATGGGAAGATATGTACATACCCCGGCTAGAATGGTGTACATCGATAATGAATCCGCCACCAAACCCAAACCCGAGTATTAATTACATCGATAGTGAAACGGAAAAATGATTTTTGTAATTAATAGGATTTTTGTATTAATTTATATGATTATAATTATTTTTATTGTAATTAATAAGATTTTTTGTATTAGTTTCTATAATTTTTTATAATTACAATTGCATAAAACAAGTTAATTACAAAAAAAAACAGATATGCCTCGTACATGCCTAGACTGGACGTCTATGATAATCTAAAAGACCATTTTACCCCTGAAATACGCCCAGTATAGTCATAATTCAGGGGTATAAAAGTCATTTTACCAAAACCAGACGCCTCGTCTAGGCCTAGACTGGACGTCTATATTGAGCGGCAAATTCGTTTTGATTACATTTTGAATATCTAAAAGGGAATTGAAGGATTACCATTTTACCCCTGAAATGCCCCCAGTATAGTCCTAAGTCAGGGGTATAAAAGTAATTTTACCAAAACTAGACGCCTTGTCTAGACCTAGACTAGTCGTATATGTCGAGTGGTAAATTTGTTTTGATTTAATTTTGAATATTTAAAAGGGGCTTAAAGATTTACCATTTCACCCCGGAATGCCCCCGGTATAGGTCTCATTCAGGGGTATAAAGGTAATTTTAAAAAAATTAGACGCTTCGTACAGCCCTAGACTGTACGTATATGTTGAGTGGCAACTTTGTCTTGATTAAATTTTGAATATTTAAAAGGGATTTAAAGAAATATCATTTTACCTCGAAATGCCCCTAGTATAGGCCTCATTCAGGGGTGAAATGGTAATTAACCATTTCAACAGAATCTTTTTGATATTGTTAATTACCATTTCACCCCCTGAATTAGGCCTATACTAGGGGCATTTCAAGGGTGAAATGGTAATTCCCCAAGACGGTCGTCTAGAGCTAGACATGTCGTCTTGCTCAATTACCATTTTACCCCTAAAATACCCCCAGTATAGGCCTAATTCAGGGGTGTAATGGTAATTAACCATTTCAAAAAGATTCTGCTGAAATGGTTAATTTCCATTTTACCCCCAAATGAGGCCTATACTAAGGGCATTTCGGGGGTAAAATGGTAATTCAGCTGGTTCCATAGATGAATCGTCTAAGTTTATACGAGGCTTCTATGCCTCGTCTATCAGGGGACAACCTAGACGACCTCTGCATACCCCCCCCCCCCCCCTAAATACACACCATATGCACACATACGTACGGACATACATATTGAAGCGTATCTGGACCGTATTTTTTAGATTTGAAGTTTCCCTGGTACGTATTTCAACCTATATTTTTGTATTCTTCAATTGTTCATACATTAGAACCTTAGGATTGACTGAATTTTTAAATTTTGAGGGTTTGGGGTTTGTTTTTGACTATTGAAGATGAAGTTGGGTAGAACGGGACGCCCCGTCTACCTCTATACGAGGCATAGACGGGCAGTTAATTATTTTTTTAAATTCTTAGTATTAATTGTTTTGTTATTTTTATTATTGTTAAAATTGTTATTGTTTTTGTTATTATTATTGTTATTATTATTATTATTTTTAGTATTATTATACGTATACGGTATTTATTTGTAGATTGATTATGAACGAGGATGCGATTCAGATCCAGGAGGCCACCGCCGGTGGATCCGTTGCACAGTCACTCATACCTGGAGTTTATTGACGGCATCTGGCCAGAAAAAGTTAGTAAATACTTTTATGCTATTACTCTATTAACAAAATGTACAGCTTACTCTTATTAGCAAATTTCACAAATGAAAAGCGGAGACGTGAATGTGGATCGCCACAAACTCAACAGCCTGGAACCTTCTTAATGGCATACGATATGTTCAAATAACAATTGAACATAAAGTTTTAACATGTCAAATTGAAAGACCTAAGGAGTTAAGAAGCAAAATTGATTAATTTAGAGTCTAATTATTCAACGATCTACAACATCACTTACTCCATTCCACTTGTTTATTGTATATCTCACGGAACTCCTCATAGGTTCATCCCCATTTCAGAGACCGCAAATCGTGAATAGCTAGCTAGACCTGTAGCAAACAAACAAACTCAAATGCTAGTGAGTTTCAAATATATTTAATCAGTTTCTAGCAAAATTATGTGACAGTATAGTTTTTAATTTGTTTAAGGTTAAATACGTACACTTCTGATGATAATAGAGAATATCCATATAGAGAAACTGGAATGAGCACCAGGAGCTGAGTTATAGAGGAGACAATTGTTCCTTCACAAAGACAAAGCCAGTAAAAAAGAGACCACTCTACAAAAGCATAAAAAAAAGGGATTTCTTCTCATCTCTCAATAGTAAAATCTATGCAACGGCATCCACAACATAAGAGCCCTAAATTATCTGATTAAACATATGGCATGCAGGTGACAGATAGTTAGCATAGTTGTCAAATGCAGGTTGTTCAAAAAAAAAAAGCTATCAAATGCAATGGCTAATTAACTGTAAAAATAAAAATAATGTACATGTTTGATTGGTGAATTATATCAAGTACACAAACCTTAAGGTCTAAAGGTATGGATTGCGTTAATCACAAAATGGTTCAATTGATCGCTAAGAACGCCTTCCACAATTTTGCAATCGTATCAAAACTTAGTTTTGTATGGATTGTTGGATGAGCAAAACAACAAACTTATGGGCATGAAAGTAAACCGAAAGTTAAACCGGAACCTATTTTGAGATTAATTCATGGAAGTAATCAACAGTTATAACTAATATATTTAATTATTTACATATAAAGCTCGTAAAATAAATAAAGATTCAAACTACAACTTGGTAATCTAAGGGTATACGGGGTCCTCTCCATGCGGTGACCCAAGTCCCCGTTCGGGAACACCGCCGCCATCAACGCGGTGACCGAAATCAGGGAGTAGGATCGGTATGTATTCACCGATGAGGGGATCGAGGTTAAACGGCTATATAGCCGTTATACATTTAAAAAAAAAAAAAATTTCCTAACCCCTATAAATACTACATCTTTAATCTTTTAATTTTTCAAACCCAAAACAACTCTCACCCATTCAACTCATCTAATTTTTTTAACCAATCTTTAAAAAAAATGGATTCCAAGTTCCCGTTTTTTTCTCCCCTGCCCGACTTTCCCGACGATGAAGATTCATCGTCAAGTGATGGTAGTTTAATTTTCTTCCAAAATCTCATCCAACAAGCGGAGCTACTAGATACGGCATCGTCTAGTAAAAAAAAATTGTCCGTCGAGATCGTGTGGAGACTAAACGCATTGGAGACTAAAACACGATCTCGTCTTCGATGATACAGCTTATAACGAGCTCATTGACGAAGAAACGCATTGGAGACTAAAACACGATCTCATTGAGCATCTCGGACGTTTAGATCTACCTCACCTTGAAGTGAGTTCCGACGACGAGTAGTTTGTTTTTTTATTTTTCTAGTTTGAATGTAATTTTTATTTTTAATTTAATGAAATGTCTTTTATTAAATTTTATTAATATTTGTTTAATTTATAAACATGCATAATTACAACAAATAAAAAAAACAAAAAAAATAAAAAAGCAAGTCCCCTATGAGGGGAGTGCCGCCATCAAATTGAGAGTATGAGAGGAGTTAAGAGGAGAGTTGACGTGTCAAGTGCTGGTTGGTCGTGCATAAGAGAGGGGACTCCCCTAAGAGGGGGAGTGCCCCTCTCACCCAAATCTATAAATGAGCAAGAAGTCGTACCGTTTCATCATTCATCATCTCCTCCCAATTTGTGTGTACATTTGAAATTAGAGACAAACCTAAAGAAAACCAACTATTCACTTGATCATGATCAGGTATTTTGCTGTCAGATTTCCTAGTGTACTTTCCTTCACTGACCGACGGCTTGATCTGAGAAAAAAAAAACAGGCAATTACGAGGTGAAGTTGTTGGATATTATGTCCGGTTCGATAAGTCAACGCTGCCGACTGGGTCTTGACCCTTAAGAGTTACACCTTGGGCAACGAACTAAAAATCCACTTAACATGTTTAACTGGTAATTACGAACAATATACGAGACACATCATAATTATATTTATGATCATAAACGGGTACATGGACCGGGTGACACGAGTATTCTCACCCTACGCCACTTGTCATACACCTAACTTGTGGCCAATCAAAACACATGCATTTTTGCATGTTTTGACACTTGGCGAGCATGCAAGATTGTCCAGTTTCTATATATTTGTGGGTCTTGTTTTGAGAGAAGAATAAACATAAGGTTGCAAAAAACTCTCTCAACTCACACACCCAAACCGGCCACCACCGCCTGCCGGACAGGCCGTCGCCGCCCCGCCGCCTACTGTCACGGTTGCCGCTGTTGACTGCCGCCGCTTGGCGCCGCCCCTTCGTCGTGTCTCGTTGGTTCGTTAACTAGCCCTTGTTCGTTGAACCTCGGTGTCTCGACCGGTTAGTCTTTAACCGAAGGTATATCTAAATTCCCTATGGTTGATGTTCTATTTTGTGTTTGCATGTTGGTGACCTTGTTCCATTATCGGTATTCCTTGGTATAAAAGTGTTCATGTTAATTTTGTTACACACGCTTCCGTTGCTTAAAAATGTATATATAGTTTTAACTAGTTAAAGTTTATTTTGAATGACATATATATATACATGCATTTTTATTTGTCAAAAGTGTTTTGACTAATCCTTGTAACGAAATAAACACATAAATAATATGAACCGGGTTCATGAAATAAAACTAAAATTATACCACGGATTTACTACAGTGGTATCAGAGCCGATGCTCACCACATGCAAACCGAAACCAGTCTTTGTTTTACCGGAATAATAAATCACAAACTTTAAAAGTCTAAAGTTTTTTGATTTATTTTTATCTTTGGGCTATATATATTTTTGGTCATATTTTAGTTGTTAGTATTTCATTGACCAAAAATTGCCCAAACATGTTTTTGGTTATGTTGAATATGTAAATCGGGCCCGACCTTGTGGTTGTGTTTATATTTGGTTTTATTCATGGTTTTGGCCCATTTTGCGGCTCAAAGTTGTAATAGACTAGTTTGTGATTTTGGCCCATTTTGTGGTTCAAAGTTGTAATAGATAGGTTCTTTGTCTTTGTTATATTTACTTGTTAAATATTGTTGATTCGAAGACCCGAAGCAAAACCGAATGCCAAGAGGAGTCTTGGAGTTAGTGGGAGTCGCTCAAGACAACAAGATGCACTCAAGTCCATCCTTGTGGTTGTTTTGTGTTTTGTGACCGTGACCCCTTTGATCTTGCTACTTGGCTCTAGCAAGATCATAATCATGCCCATATGATTTACATATTCATTTTTGCTATTATGGTTGCCTTTTGATAAATGTTGTCACACTTCAACCTAATACCAAAACGTATTCTTAAAAGTTTTTTTTAAATGAAATCGGCAAAAAAAGGCAAGTTCTAGCAACTTGCATATTTTTTTGTAACCACTAGAGTTTTATAACATGTTTTTTTTTCCTCACATCTTTAAAACTCATAAACTTAATAGTTTTCACTATTAACTTTAATTGGTTATTCCAAGTCGCGACAAACTTAGTTTTGTAGGTTATCTAAAACTAATTGTCCCGAGAAGTGAAAGGGTCTTTTTGGTTATGTCGCAAATTTAATATTTAGATTAAAACCGACTATAACGACCCTATTTGGTAAAAATTAAAATCAATGGTCTATGCCATCCTACTACTAGTAACACTTTGGGCATAATGCGAACCATCGGTGTTGGAGCCACAATACGACACTTGGTGTCTAGTTTATCCTTCCAAGGTGCAAGGGTTCCGTCGACACATCCGGCCCTTCCACATGTGACCGTTTTAGGACGACTATTACTTTTCTTCTCGTGTTGCGTGCCCCAGCCGTCTCGAGAACAAAAGTAGCATAGATGAGGCCAAACGTATCAATGCAAGGACAAAGGTTGTCCTCACAGCCTCATAAACCCCGGGAGTTGTGCTTTTCTCACAATTGATAATCGTTGTCAGTCCGCTTAAACCTCTCACTAATGTTGCATGCCCCAGCTGCCTTTAGAAAGAGCTTCTATGTCACACCCCGAAATTATCAGAGCTGGCGTGACTGGACTGGTATCTTCATTGCACAGCGGAAGCAAATAAGCAAAGACTTCTAGAAACTGAACGCCTGCTAAGTACTCGAATTCTCGATGGTCCTCCTATTCCAACCGTGCCTTGGCTTTGAAAAGCAACCTGAGAAAGAAAAATGCGAAAAAGTCAACATAAAGTTGAGAGAGTCCATAGTTTGTTTGTAAAAGATTTGAAATAAATCTTTTGAGTTGTGAAAGATTTGAAATAAATCTTTGGAATAACCGGTTCTTGAAATAGTATTGAGAAAAAGAATCAAAAGTCATTTTCTTGCCAAGTTATATGGAAACGTTGTGTTTGTAACACATTATGTTCATAAAAACCATGTATTTGTAATGTTCGTATAACCGTCAATGTCCACCCTGACTTTAACTCCATACCCGCATAATCCTATGCTTTGAATTTTGTATAAAACATGGTATTTAATTCGTATGAACAAGTATTTTTTTGTAAGTATAAAATCCCTGGTATGTAGCAAATAAGGAAATAAAGAGATCACCAATGGTTTGCAAGGCCATTGATATGTGTGAAGTGCAAGTAGGAAGACTCAAACCTAGCGGATTTTGCGTTGGGCACAAAGTCACCCCGAGGTCCGTTCTGCTGGGCCTGGGGCTGGGCTCGCTACACCCAGATAGATCTACCGCTTACGTCCCTCGGTCCTACAATGAGGATTAATGGCCTCAAGTTGCGCCTACCCACTCACATGATCTGTACGTCCTAACCCTCCTTAAGCTAACCATACCATGTATAAAAATGTCTGTAATCCTTTTGTAATATGTCTGCATGAATGAAAATCCCTGGTCTCCTCGACCCAATCCCTGGTCACCCTGACCGAATCCCTGGTCTCCCCGACCAAATCCCTAGTCACCCTGACCGAAAATCATTCACATTTCGAAAATAAGCATTTGTTTTGTAAAAACCGGTATGTTTAGTATAAACCTTTCGTAAATCATTTGTGTTCCTCGAAATCCCTTCGTAATATGATTTAGAAATACGAGTTTTGCGTTAGTTCAAAACTTTGTATGTTTTTGCAAAACGTGCATGTCTTTCCACCCCCGAAAACATTTATAAAGATGTAAAACGGTAAAAAGTGGGGGTTATGAACTCGCCTGAATATTCATGTGCAAAGCTAGCTAATTTACGACTTCGTGATGTCGTTTCCAAGACTTGACTCGCTAGTGTGCATTCTACAATATTCCTAACACGGAATATCTAATAAGTTTCTAAATAAATACGGTAACTAAATTACGTGTCGTCCAGCTCTACCGAATCGTTAACCGAACGATTCAACGGTAAGTTAATAACTTAATAGTAACGATTAAGTTATACTTGTTAGGTCTCGCTTATTGTCAGTAAAACTAATAAGTCTTGGGAAGACTTATTCCACGAGAGATTTAAAATAAATAAATAAATAAATATTTATATAAAAATATATAAATATATCGTTATCATCGCGTTAGACGTCTCGAGTAGTCGTACGTGTATAAAAAGAATATTTGTACGAAAATATCATGTATCAAACTCGTATGCGATATTATATGATTTATCGTGTGCCGTTTAGGCGTATAAAATAAATATGAAAAGTTATATTTATTTTATAAAAGAATCATCGAGTTATTTGAAGTCTGTAATAAATAGATAAACGATATCTATTTTATAAAAGGATTCGTGATGTACGAACTTTAAAATAAATATATAAACCATATATATTTCTATAAAACGAATCCGTGTCGTTTGATATTTCGAATAAATATATAAACTATATTTATTTTATTTACACCATCGTTGTGTCGTTTGATCTTGAAATAACTATATTTATTTATAAAAGAAGTTGTATTATCGGCGTTTGAAACAATATAAATAGTTATGTTGATCTTATAAAAGAATTGTCGGGTTTTGAAGTTTAAAATAACCATTTTTATCGTTGTAAATAATTTTCCGAATCGTCGTTTATTGTAAGTTGTAAACTGTTATCGAAAGAAACTATATGCTTGTATTCTTCTTTCCAAAATATCATTTGAATCCGATGTTTGTTTTACAATAAAACGCGTTCCTTTTTACGGATTTTCTCGAAAAACGGGCAGAGTTTCCTCTGTTTTTGGACGCCCCCGACAACACATGTTGTCGTTATTTTTCAAAAACCAATCAACAATTATTCAGTTATCAATATATAATGCTGTAAGCACGGCAAAATGTAATTTAAATACTAATCCGAATCGGTTCGAGCTCGTTTACGTTAATAATGTAAAAATTATTAAATGACATCAATAATCACGCCACTAAAATTCTTTACCAATCCTTTCGTCGAGTCGTTGACCGGTTGGGTTGACCGAGTCGTCTCGCTGAGTTGACTGAGTTGACTCGGTTTGACCGAGTCAACCGAAACGCTTCATAAACCGATCCGAATCACACCATTCGACCCGTTGTTGATCGTTGACCGGCTGACTTGCTGTTGACCCGAAACGTGACTGAGTTGACTCGAACCCGACCGAGACTCGAACCTGTAACGAACCGAGAACCGAAATGATCTAAACTTGAACTGAATCAAAGCGAACCCGAACCAAGGTAGTACCTGAACCGCTTGCAGATCTGACATGTAGTTGAACCAAGCCACTTGCACTCGAACCTAACCAACCACCACCATCATCGTCTGTCACCGTCGGCCGCCGCCGCGTATGGTGGCCGGCACCTCCTTCTTCCCTGATCGAGCCGCCATCCGATGCCACCCCCACAGCGCCGTCGGCTGTGGGGTTCCGCTACACTGCCGCGAGCCGCACCACCACATCCATCACCAACATCGATAACTTGCCGGACTATTGATGTTGACCACCGGACAAAAGAACTAACCGACGGTCCGAGCCTTCGACCGTCGGTCCTCCCTCTCTTTCTCGCCTCTCAGTCTCTCTCTCTCCGTCGCCGCACCACCGTTCAAATCCATCGCCGCCGCCGGCCCAGTGCTGTCGCCGGTCAGTTTATTGAGTGGGTGAGAGGGTGAGTATATCTGGTTGTGGGTTTGTGTGATGTATTCTAATGTATACATCAGCGGTATAGATCGAGAGAGAGTAGTTTGAGAGGTTGTTTGGCTTAGTGTTGAGTGAGGTCAAGAGAGAAGTGAAGGGGGGGGGGAATGGTGACCTTGTGGTGTCTGCACATGTATTCGAGAGAGGGAGAGAAGTAAAGTAAATGTGGTGTGTGTTTAGTTTAGTTGTGATAGAAGATGACTCCTTTGTCTGATGCCACTTCAAATAAATAGAAGAGAATACTGAGTAAGGATTTGATCAAGATATACTTGTAGCTTAAAGTACAGGCACCCTAATTAAAATAATACAAATTTTGATACAAGAATCTCTACAAAAGATATTGCAAAGATTTTGACAAGATTATGATAAGATTTAATAAATCTAGTAAGGATTTCATAGGGATTTTGCATATTATGTGCAGGTTTAGACTTGTGGGTTTTGGGCTTGGGCCCAGGGCCCACAAGCCCATCTCGTGTGTAAGTGGCCCGTAATTCCTACGAGACCCGTTGTCAAAACACGAACTCCGTTTAACGTCAAAAGATAAAATTTTCGTATTAAAGTACATGAAATACGGTCGGTAGTCGTTGTTTACACGCCCGTTCGTCGATTACGGTAATAATCGCGAAAAATTGTATCGTTGTCGTCTTTAATCCGTTTTTCGATCCGGTTTCGCCTGTCGTCACTAAATTTTAATTACGAAGCTAAAATATATTGTAAAAATTTAATATTTGTAGGCGTTGTCAGTATTCTGTTCGGTTTCAATCCGTTGTCGCTTATCATTTAGCAGATTTTTTCGTAAACCACCGTTCGCACATTGTAAAGCCGGATAGGCGTTCCCAGGCACTCCAGAGGCCTAATTAAGTTAATTCGCGCTGTAAACACTATTTATTATTGCGTTAATCACTTGTTAACCACGTAATTAAGAGCCGTAAATCCCTGGTTGTCACATTCTAATCGGATTCTCATTCCTTATCGTCTCAGCTCAGTAAATAAGGAAATACATTAAAAATACTAATTAAATAATTTTTGCTTCACAGATGTCATCTGAAAACAACTCCTCTTTTGCTCTCAAGTCCATACTTGAGAAAGACAAACTGAATAACACCAATTTTCTTGAGTGGCATCGCAACTTGAGAATGGTTCTCAAGATGGCAAAAAGGCTTTATGTTTTGGAATCCCCGATCCCAACCGCACCCGAGAACAACACTGTGGTTGCGAAGGAGGCTTTCGACAAACATAAAGAAGATGCCATGGAAGTTACTTGCCTCATGCAAGCCACCATGTCTCCAGATCTTCTGAAGAATATGGAAGACATGAATGCCTTCGACATGATTGAACAACTCAAGGGCATGTTTCAGAAACAAGCTCGTCAGGAACGCTATGACACCATGAAATAGCTCATAAGCTGTAGAATGCAAGATGGTTCCTCAGTTAGTGCTCATGTCCTCAAGATGAAAGGCTACATCGACCAATTAAACAAACTTGGTTATCCTCTCCAAGATGAGATGGCTGTTGACTTCATTATCAACTCTCTTTCCAGTCACTATGATCAATTTGTTATGAACTTTAACATGAATGATTGGGTAAAGACAGTGCCAGAGCTACATGGGATGATCAAAACGACAGAGATGAACATTTCCAACAAAGTAAGCGAAGTGTTAATGGTTCGATCTGGTGGTGTTAAAAATCCCAAAACAAAGAAGAAGAGTTATAACAGCAAAGGCATAGGAAAGACTCATGTTGCTGCCAAACCTACCTCCAACAAGAGCAAGCAAGCTGTGAAACCCTTTTTCCAGAAGAGCGGCAATGCTATGAGTGTAACAAGATGGGGCACTGGAAACGTAACTGCCCCGAGTATCTTGCCAAGCTCAAAGTGAAGAAGGCTAATGGAGAAGGCACTTCTTCAGGTATTCTAATATATGTTATCAAACTTTTCACTGTTTCAAGCAACACATGGGTATTTGATACCGGGTGTGGTTATCACATCATTAATGTCTTGCAGGAGCCTGAGAAGTGGAAGAAACTGAAGCCGGGAGACATGGAGCACATTGTTGGCGATGGGAAAAAAGTCCCAGTTCTGGCAACTGGCACATTTAATCTTACATGTCCTTCTGGTCTTGTTGTTGTTTTGAACAATTGTCTTTTTGCACCTGGCTTAACCAGGAACATCATTTCAGTTTCGTTGCTTTTTGAACAAGGATTTAGATATGTTTTTAATGGTGCTGCTATTTCTGCTTATCTAAATGGTATTTACTATTTTGAGGCTAAACCTCGAAACGGTATCTATGAAATTAATGTTCAGCCTAGCAGTAACATATACCACCTTTCTAAATGTCTGAAAAATAGTGCTAGTGATTCATTCCTATGGCATTGTAGACTTGGCCATATAAGCAAGGCACGCGTAAAATGGCTCCAATCTGAGGGGATTCTTGAATCTACCGGAACAGACTCATTTGATGATTGCGAGTCTTGCTTAGCTGGCAAACTCACCAAGGATCCCTTCACCCATGTTGGTGAACGAGCTAGTGATCTACTAGGACTCATACACTCAGATGTATGTGGTCCTTTTAGAACCATGACTAGGAATCACGAGAGATACTTCGTTACGTTCATCGACGACTATAGTCGATATGCTTATGTCTATCTCATGAAGCATAAGCATGAAACTTTTGAAAAGTTCAAAGAGTTTCAAAATGAAGTTGAAAACCAACTTAATAGAAAGATTAAAATGCTTCGCTCAGATCGAGGTGGTGAATACCTCAGCTTGGAATTTCTCGATCATCTAAAGGAACGTGGAATAGTTTCACAACCCACTCCACCAGGCACACCCCAACTTAATGGCGTGTGTGAAAGGAGAAATCGAACCCTACTAAATATGATTCGATCGATGATGTGTAGAACAAATTTACCTCACTCCTTTTGGGGTTTTGCTCTTATGACTGCTGCTCGACTCATAAATCTAGCGCCGATAAAAAAGGTAAACAAAACTCCATATGAGATATGGCATGGGCATAAGCCGAATTTGAGTTACCTAAGAGTATGGGGGTGTGATGCTTACATCACAAGTGACTCTAATGACAAGCTCAACCCTCGAGGCGAAAAGGTTGTTTTCGTCGGATACTATAACCAATGCGGTTATTACTTCTACCATCCTGATGCAAATACAATTTCCATCAAAAGGAAGGCTAAAAGATTCCTTGAAGATGAACTTCTTAATCGAGGAACTGGAAGTAACTTAGTAGATCTTGAAGAAGTTCAAGGACTACAAACTACCATTGACGAGGTCGGAACGTCTGAACCACAACAAATTGTTGATACCGAATCAGACCTGAACACAACCCTTCGCAGGAGCATCAGGACTCGTAAAGAACCCGATAGATACCTTTGGCATGTTGAGGGTTCTGAAGTCCTGATAGTAGCCGAGTCTGATGACGAGCCTACTAGTTACAAATCTGCTATTTCTAATCCAGATTCTGCGAAATGGCTAGAGGCCATGAAAGCCGAGATGCAATCCATGCGTGACAATCAAGTCTGGGACTTGGTTGAGCTACCCCCCGAATCTCGGGCAGTAGGGAGCAAATGGGTTTTCAAGAGAAAAACCGACATGCATGGAAATATACAAACCTATAAAGCACGGCTAGTAGCGAAAGGTTTCACTCAAACTCAAGGTATTGACTATGATGAAACCTTCTCACCCGTTGCTATGATCAAATCGATCAGGATATTACTTGTCATAGCTGCGTACTATGATTACGAAATTTGGCAAATGGATGTTAAAACCGCCTTTCTTAATGGACATCTTTCCGAAGATGTTTATATGGTTCAACCTGACGGTTTTATCGATCCAAAATATCCTAATAGGGTATGTACGCTAAACAAGTCCATTTATGGACTCAAGCAAGCATCTCGAAGCTGGAATCTTCGTTTTGACCAGAAAGTTAGAGAGTTTGGTTTTGTCAAGAACGAAGATGAACCTTGTGTATACAGAAAGGCTAGTGGGAGTGCTATATCATTTCTCATCTTGTATGTAGATGATATATTGATCATTGGAAACAGCATCCCCATGCTTAAGGAAATTAAACATTGGTTGGGATCTTGCTTCGCAATGAAGGATCTTGGAGAAGTTGCTTACATTCTAGGAATCAAG
The DNA here is from genome assembly GCA_030545235.1 of Helianthus tuberosus. Lineage (NCBI taxonomy): Eukaryota > Viridiplantae > Streptophyta > Magnoliopsida > Asterales > Asteraceae > Helianthus > Helianthus tuberosus. The sequence goes on along the minus strand of CM060407.1, from coordinate 145,113,201 downwards.
ATCTATAGGAATAGATCTAAGTGACTTCTTGGGCTAACTCAGAGCACATACATAGATCAAGTAATGAGACGCTTCAAGATGGAAAACTCCAAAAAAGGAGGTGTTCCAATGACTAAAGGAACCGTTTTGGACAAATCACAAGCTCCCTCTGAGGAGCGTGAGATAAAGGAAATGGAAGCAGTTCCATATGCCTCAGCGATTAGTTCTATCATGTATGCTATGGTATGTACTCGACCAGACGTCCCGTATGCTTTGAGCATGACCAGCCGTTACCAGCAGAGCCCTGGGATTACCCACTGGACTGCAGTTAAGAACATCCTTAAGTACTTGAGAAGGACAAAAGATATGTTCTTGATATTTGGAGGAGTAAATGAGGAGCTCACTGTAAAATGTTACACTGATTCTAGTTTTCAAACTGATCGAGATACCTCTCGCTCACAAACGGGTTTCGTGTTCACTCTCAATGGAGGAGTTGTCTCATGGAAAAGCTCCAAGCAGAGTGTTGTAGCTGATTCCACCACGGAATCTGAGTACATTGCCGCATCGGATGCCGCAAAGGAAGTTGCTTGGATGAAGAAGTTCATAACTGATCTCGATGTGGTTCCAAGTATTATGAAACCCATCCAGATATTTTGTGATAACAAAGGTGCTATTGCTCAAGCCAAGGAGCCTAGATCACATCACAAAGCCAAGCACATTTTGAGAAAGTTTCACTACATACGTGAGATTGTGGAACGTGGAGACATCGTTATAAGCAAAATTGACACAGATCAAAACTTAGCTGACCCATTTACTAAGCCAATGACTCAAGAGAAACATGACCGTCATATGGATGCTATTGGGCTTAGATTAGCTAGTGAAATGTTTTGATTTAGTATTTGGATGTACGAACATCAAACAATTGTATTCCTGTATTCATTTTTGATTTACTAGTTAAATGCAATTCTTGAATCCTACAACTGTGTTCGAATTTAATACGTTTAATCCATGAATCTTGTATTCTAAATTATCCGTAGTCGGTGAGACTCGTGGAAACGACTCTGAATTAAGACTATTCTGATTTTGGACTCAAGGAGTTAACTTCTAAATTCACAGGCCTCATTGTGAATGACGTTGGATGTAACTCGCATCAAATCATCTTCATGGAACTTAGTCATAAGATGTTTTTGATCTAAGCATACTCATTTAGTATCCTCTGACCAGAGATACATACTAGAACTTTCGTTTACTAAAGACTATTCTTTGATCAGTGTCAACCGCTGTCGCGTAACTGCCAGTCATAAAGGCATTGGTTGGGAATGGTTCTGAAGTTCAGTGGGAGTTGTATGTAGTCAAGATGGAATTATGTACTCTTACATTATATGTAACAGTTAGACATCAGGCGCCCTCGTTGATTCAAACTGGTGAAGTGTAAGGCCTTACCCAAACTTACTGTGTGTTTGATTGGACCACTTTGATTCTACGAACGAGAACGATAATGATTGAACGCCATATGAGATTGAATCTGATCCATGTCTCATTGTTCAATTGATGTCTTTTACAGAAAGGATAGATGACGAGAATTGCCATAAGTTTACCTTCTTCATGTAGCAAGCCGTTGCTAAAAAGAAGATACCTTGGTTAATGACTTTAAAGTGTCATGACCTGTTGGGGACAGCTATGTGTAGCTAGAACACCGCTGGCTGTCTGCATTGAGATCTTATCAGAGACCGTCCAAGTTGGAGCTGTTGGATATTATGTCTGGTTCGATAAGTCAACGCTGCCGACCGGGTCTTGACCCGTAAGAGTTACACCTTGGGCAACGAACTAAAAATCCACTTAACATGTTTAACTGGTAATTACGAACAATAGACGAGACAAATCATAATTATATTTATGATCATAAACGGGTACATGGACCGGGTGACACGGGTATTCTCACCCTACGCCACTTGTCATACACCTAACTTGTGGCCAATCAAAACACATGCATTTTTGCATGTTTTGACACTTGGCGAGCATGCAAGATTGTCCAGTTTCTATATATTTGTGGGTCTTGTTTTGAGAGAAGATTAAACATAAGGTTGCAAAAAACTCTCTCAACTCACACACCCAAACTGGCCACCACCGCCTGCCGGACAGGCCGTCGTCGCCCCGCCGCCTGCCGCCGCCTACTGCCGCGGCTGCCGCTGTTGACTGCCGCTGACTGCCGCCGCTTGGCGCCGCCCCTTCGTCATGTCTCGTTGGTTCGTTAACTAGCCCTTGTTCGTTGAACCTCGGTGTCTCGACCGGTTAGTCTTTAACCGAAGGTGTATCTAAACCCCCTATGGTTGATGTTCTATTTCGTGTTTGCATGTTGGTGACCTTGTTCCATTACCGGTATTCCTTGGTATAAAAGTGTTCATGTTAATTTTGTTACACACGCTTCCGTTGCTTAAAAATGTATATATAGTTTTAACTAGTTAAAGTTTATTTTGAATGACATATATATACATGCATTTTTATTTGTCAAAAGTGTTTTGACTAATCCTTGTAACGAAATAAACACATAAATAATATGAACCGGGTTCATGAAATAAAAGTAAAATTATACCACGGATTTACTACAGAAGTGACACTAATGACTGTGGAAGCGATCAGAGAATGAAAAAAATGAAGCCCCACAACGCTAATGTCATAGATGTTCGTCAACCCTCCGGCTCTGGTTATCAATTTCATCGGCGATGATGAATTCCTGGAATTTGCGGCAAGGATTTAGTGATATATCTACAAAAGTTGAAAACAAGCAGTAAATAATTTGTTCTTCTTTTCAATTACTCTGCTCCACACATGTAAGAATTGTAGATTTTCAAGTTATACCCTCTTTATCAATATTGATGTTGCTCGTGAAGCTGTTCGGAGTATTTGGGATGATGCAGAGGGTGACAAGAAGAAGTGCAACGCATGTTTAGGTGTTTAGAGAGGAAACAACGCTAAAAATAAAAAGAGGGAGCGGGCTACCAAACCTTTGATAACTGCAGTGGAGAGGAGACTATCGGCAACCGCAACCCACTATGAAGTTTCTTGTAGAAAATGGGCAGGAAAAGGCGGAGCCTGGGAAACTGTCGTGAACTGCCATGTTAGCAGTTAAAAATGGAGTTTAAATGATCAGGATTTCATCTCAGCAAGACCTAAGGCCATCCGTAGTCATAAAGCCCCTTGTGGGGCGTTATGCGACACGTGTCGTGCCGCGTCACACGGGGGCTTTATGGGGCGTTATATCACTAGAGCCCGTAGTCATAAAGCTCCTACCCATCATTACCTAATTATTAATTTTCAATTTTATTAATTAATTATAAAAAACCTTGCTTAAATTTGATTGGTTAAAGTTTGAAAACCAACCCCAATACCGCCGCTATAATACTCGCACCCCGCCTCATTTTGGCATTCATACCGCCCTTCGTGGCGGTGTTCCATGGCGTTTTCCGGCGCTATGTGGGGGCATAGCGCCCCACTACGTTTGATCTAATGGTGAAGAATGATTTAAAAAACAGTTAGACTTAATAGGCTTAATAATATATATAATTATTTAATCATTTATGAAACTAAAAAATTATCTTGTTTTGATAGATGAACAAATGACAAATGTATGGTTTTGATCTAATAATTTATTTAACATGATAAGTTAAATGTGTTATCTATTTCATAAGCGATTTAAGAGGATACAAACCGTTTAGAGATGTTTTATTCATTTTATCATTATATCAACCGGTTAATAGGGGTGTTTAAGATCGGATTATGCGAATTTCGAATATCTAATTTTTGGATATTGGAATTTTAATATCCGAATCCGTATCCGAAATTTTGGATATCCAAAAATCATATATCCGAAATTTCAGATACGGATTCAGGTATTTAAACTGATAGCTGAATTAAATAACAAAAAAAAAAAAAAAAAAAAAAACCATTTCTTATAATTTGTACTAACTTCCGGATATCTTAATTATCTGATTTATTTTTTAAATCCACATTCAAATCCAAATTTCGGATTCATATTTTTTTAAACACACCTACCCGTTAGACCGTGGGGTATGGTGGGGCTTGGGTTGGGGGCATGAGTTGACACGTGGAGTTCGAGCCCCCCCCCCCCCACCGCCTAGTGACGTGTCCGTGAGGTATGGCGGGGCGTGGGTGCACGGCGTGGTTGGCAGGTTATAAAAAAAATACAAAAAATTTAAAAAATTCACACAACATATAAAAAAAAACCTAAAAATTTTATTAAATTTTTAAAATTCAAACCCGCTATGACATGGCGGTTGACAGCGAATAGGAGGCCGCCACATCGGATCTCAAGCCCGCCCCACGCCCGGCTTCAAACCCAAGCCCCAAGGGCCACGCCCCAACCCAAGCCCACCCGGGGTGGTGGCTTGGGCGTTTTCCTCCAACCCACGCCCCACCCAAGCCCCATACCCCATACCCCATAGTCTTAATGACTTGAACCCTTTTACCCCAAATGGGTCAAACCATATCGTGTAACAGGTCATTTCATCAATAGCCAGCCATACTTTTCCTTAAGGATCATGGCCCTCCAAGCCGATATAAAAAAAAACACCTTCTAACTTCCATGAGATTAGCTATCATACGTTATCTACCACATCTGGATCGGAACAATCACTTATAAGTTATAACTAATGACTTAGCTATACCATCAACACCATAATCGGTCATTTTGCATAAAGTCAAGGACATGTGTAATCAAAATTATTTATATCAGTAAAATGGATATTATTTTTGCGTATACCTTATTTATGAAATATTTATGTAGACCTTCATCACGATAACGCTAGACACCAAATATCATGATTTATTTTAGCTTAAACATATTATTCAATTAAAATTATATGAATATATTTGCTTAGAGCACAAACTACTAATGGTGTAACCCTATGACCAATTTCTATCTCTAACATGACCAAATCAACTTTAGATCAAAATACATATACAGTGACGTAAATTTGATCATGAACTCACATCTTAGAGTGGAATTGAATTTTAACTACCCAATTTAAAAATATTTGGAACCTAAGCATTGTTTTATTTATTATAACAACTACCAAATGAATTTGTCCTTCCAAACCAATTTATAAGTGTGAGATTAGGTGTGAGCATGTTTAATCATAATTGACGAACTTGATAAAACATTTAACAAATCCTAAAATTTTGCATTCTTTCAAACCTAAAACCGTCATTTTTAGGCCATGCGTAGTGGTAAGGGTGAATAATGTCCCCACACTTGGGCGTTTTCCGTCGCCATGTGGCAGTACAGTCAGCAAGGGGCATTATTGAGCGTTTTTTTCTAAAATGAGTGTAGTGGGGATGTGGGCATTATGTTAAAAGGGTGTAGAGAATTAAAGAAAAATAAAAAAACCAACAAAAAAAGCTATTGGCAAAAAAAAAATAAGATTAAATGTGATTGGCCATTCAAAATTGCTCCAAGCGTAATTTGAAAAACGCCAAAACATCAAAATTGACCAAACACGCCCAGGGGGTGGTTCCCCGGCGTGTTTGGGCGTGATTGGGCAAAAAAAACGCCCATTGGGCAGCCACTACGGGTGGTCTTACTAAACATCACAATTCTTGAAATTAAAGCTTAGATTTCATCCAACTCATTTTTAGTGGTGATTATAATTAGTTTCCGTAATAGTCGGTGCTTTTGTTAAAAAAATGTATTCTTTTGCATAATTCTACAAGGTGACAGTACTAGTAAAATTTCATCAAGAATACCAATACCTGTTAACATAATTAATCTTAATGATCATGTTCTAGACATCATTTGTAGTTTTCTAAGTTATTGGTTGCATAAATAAGTTTAGTTTCTAGAAAGAGTTAATTGCCATTTTAGTCCCTGTGGTTTGGCCCATTTTGCCATTATAGTCCAAAGGTTTCATTTTTAACATCTGGATCCAAAAACGTTTCATCGTTGCCATTTTGGTCCAACTGACTTAACTCCATCCATGGACCTCAGTTAACTCAAGGGCAATTTTGTCATTTTATCTATCTGTTTTAATTAATTAATATTTAAAGAATATATTATACACACACCTTCATCACCCACCTCACTATCACTACTGCCACCATCACCACCCCTGCCTTCACCACCACCACAGCCTCACCACCACTAACCAGGAACCGACCACCACAACTATCACCAGGAACCGACCACCACAACCAATCACCACCACCCGACCACCATGGAATCCACACATACATACAGAACACACACACAGCCACCACCTCTGCCATATCCATCCAGATTAAAAAACAAACCCACAAACAAAATCAAATCCAAATTAACGAAAGAATCAAATCAAATCCAAACAAACCCAATAACCAGATACTACAACAGCAGACATCACATTTCTTTTGAATCCAAAAACAAAACTATTAACAAGTGTATATATGTTCATCCAGGAATCTGTGAGACAAACAGGGATAGGTACCTACTGATCGACGAGTCATAAGTGAACGAGGTGTCTGCTGCCACTGATACTGGGCTGTTAACAACTAATGAACAATTATTGTCTTCTAACACTTCTTTGAATGCAGAAAAAGAAATACTCCAGAAGATGGAACAATACACCTCCGCCATCATCACCAGCACCATCACCGGACTACCACAACTATCACCAGGAACCGACCACCACAACCAATCACCACCACCCGACCACCATGGAACCCACACATACATACAGAACACACACACACACTCTCTCATCTTTCTTTCTGCTCTCTCTCTCTACTACCACCACCACCACACCACCACCACCCCCACCACCGCAAAACACAACCTACAACAATATACCTCCGCCATCATCACCAGCAACACCCCACCTCCACCACGCCACCCACCTCTGCCACCCACCACCAAATTCACAGAAAACCCCCAAATTCACAGAAAACCCCCAAATTCACTGAAACACCTCCCCAACCCAATCAATCACAACCTCTAAGTTCAAATCGCACATAGATCTTCAAATCAATCACCACCTACAAAACCCACAACCCAGCGCCGCCGTTTATCACCATCAACACCCACCTCCGCCATCATCACCAGCAACACCCCACCTCCACTGTCATCACCATAAACATCCACAACGACAAACTCACCACCGCCGTTCATCACCATCAAACCTGTCGAACCACCTCTGCCGTTCATCACCATCAAACCCGTCGAACCACCATTTTTAGAGAGATAGAAAGTCAAACCTGTTAGGGACGGTGGTGGCTTGTGATGGCTTGTGATGGCAGCGGTGGTGCTTACAGCGGTGGTGAGGTTGTTGATGGTAGGGGGTGATGGTGATTGGTGGATGAGAGAGAGAGAGACAGGAGATAGTGAGAATGAGTGGTGGTGGTGCACAATATCTGTATATATATATATATATGTTATTATAATTATATTATAATTATTATATATATGATAAATGATTATATAAATGATTAAAAGAAAAAAATAAAGTGGAATTAAAGGGTTAATTAAAATAGTTTGGGAAATGACTAAAATGCCCTTCAGTTAACTGAGGTCCATGGATGGGGTTAAGTCAGTTGGACCAAAATGGCAACGATGAAACGTTTTTGGATCCAGATGTTAAAAATGAAACCTTTGGACTATACTGGCAAAATGGGCCAAACCACAGGGACTAAAATGGCAATTAACTCTTCTAGAAATTACTACTTGGTTTCAATAATCAATTTCCTTAAAAGTTTTTGTTTCTTAATTATCCCATATATAAATAAGCAAATTTTTTGTGCATAACAACTTGTAACTTATGCTTTGAGAGTTTTTCAAAAAAAAAACTTGATTTTTTACATTTAACCCAAAGGTTTTTACCTTTTGCAATTTTAACCCTACATAATTTGTTTTTTTAACTTTAACCCAAAACTCTTCATTATTTGCAATTTAACTTCACAACTTTTGTCACTTACACTTTTCATCTTTGTCAAATTTTCGGTTTATGTATAGTTCTAAATTTTTCGAGTTAATACGACGCAACGTACGAATGCGGTTCAACTTTTTTATGTTTTGTTTCAAATTTTGCAAGTTAACACGGCGCAACGTGCATGTGTGGTTCAACTTTTTTACCTATATTTTTTCATGTTTGACAGGTTCGTCGCAACACGCACATCCTAGGTCGAGTCAGTGTTGGTGGTCGATAACGGTTGTGTGACATTAGTACTATTTGACACGGTTTACATCCCGCCGCAACACGGGGTGTGCTTTGAGGGTTTTCCAAAGAAAAAATGGTTATGCATATAGTTGTCGTAACCTTGGCTTTGGGGGTTTTCCAAAAAAAATGATTTTTTTTTTACTTTTCACCCTAAAGTATTTTATAAATTACTTTTAACCTAAAACTATTTGTTTTTTTACTTTTAACCCAAAACTTTTTATCTTTTGCAATCTATTCTCACAACTTTTTTTTACTTTCAACTTTGGTCCTTTATAGTCTTCATTTTCCGCAAATTTTTCGCTTTATGCTTGGTTCTAAATTTTGTGACTTAACACATCACAATGTGCGTCTTTGATTTAACGTTTTTACGTTTCGTTCTAAATTTTGCGACTTAACACGACACAACGTGAGTGTGTGGGTGAACGTTTTTTACATCGTCTATTTTTCCCCGTTTGACATGTTTAACATAACGTGGCGGGTCCTAGATCGACTGCATCTTTGGTTTAACCTTTTTTACGTTTCGTTCTAAATTTTGCGAGTTAACACGACGCAACGTGCGTCTGTGGGTGAACGTTTTTACATCGTCTATTTCTTCCCCGTTTGACAGGTTTAACATAACGTACTGGTCGTAGATCAACTTAGTTATAACTAAAGAATTCCCGCCGCATTGCGGCGGGTCTCAATCCTAGTTTTGTGTTTAAAATGTAAATCAAGTCCAAGGCTTGCAAGCAGCCTATCCAAGGAATCAAGTTTGGTGGAATAACACAATTGGTCCGCTCAAGTCCAATTTTTGGGTCATTAAACACAAACGCTTGATTATTATTATAATAATAACCACATGCTTAACTTTTATTGACTTTCTTAGTTTCTCATATAGTGTTTCATAATAATTTTATTTCATTCATCCAAATGTAAAATAAGTAACAATTTTCCTTTTATTATTCAATATAATAATAAATTAATAATAAAACAGTAGAGTTATCAACACCAAACTTCGTTAATTTTTATGTTAAATTTTAGTAAATGACTAAGGAGTTGTTTGGTAGTCTCTGAATGGTCATTAAGAGGCTATCTCTTAATGGAACCATTAACAATTTTACCAATGAGAAAGTAGAAGAATGTGACATGTGATGATTTATCATTCAGAGGTTACCTCTTAACCATTCAGACTTGAGGTTACATCTTATTCATTCGGAGGATTTAAACCATTAAGAGGTAGCATCTGAATGGTCATTAAGAGACTACCAAAGAGCCCCTAAAATACCCTTTCTTTTTAAAAAGACCATTGGAATTAAAATAGAATAATGAAATAAATGGTCCTTCGATTTAAAATAGAATAATGACATAAATGGTCTTTTGAAAATGAAAAAGTATTTTAGTCATTTACTAAAATTTAATATAAAAATTAACGAAGTTGGTGTTAATTTGTACAAGAGCAGATGTCCGAAATTGGTTAACATTAGTTATCTTTCAAAGACTATACTTGTGTAGTTGCGTATCTTATATAATCTTTCACAAAACGATTGTGTCATCAAATTCACACGCATTCGAAGTGTTTAGTGCTTTAATTTAACTTATGGTCAAATCATATAATTTTTGTATTTGGTGTTGAGTTTCTTAAAATGTTAACTTTACTAAGGGGGCTGTTTGGCAACATCTAAATGGTTAAGTACTGAACAGTAAGAGGTCTGAATCATTAAGTGATGAACTAGTAGGAAGTCTGAACCATTAAGAGCTTGTATAATGCATAACCGTTCAGATGCAAATGGCTGACCAATTCAGATTGGAGGTCTTAACCATTTAGACTCTATATAATGATTAACCATTCAGAGGCAAATGTCTGAACCATTCAGACATCTGCTCGTGAAACAAAACCATTAAGTGTTGAACCAGTAAGAGGTAAACAAACAGCCCCTAACTCTCGTTTAAATAATAGTTTACTAAAATTTACATTTGAGTTTTATTTGATTTATTTTTTTCAAAACACTTCGCAGATCCCTTAGTTTAATTGTAAATAAGTTTCTTAAACATTTTCGCAAACCCTAAATTTGAATTTTGTTTCATTTTTACAAAAAAAAAAGTAATATCTGGTTTGTAAAATATCTTATACCACCATTCAACAGAAATATAATAAGTTACAAACGATTATACATGCATAGTATAACTAGTTCTAGTAATCATAAGATATTAAAATATGAAGGAACCTATTCAACGTAGATAATTAGAGTTAATTACATAGTTAGTCCCTGTAGTTTGCCTAAAGTAACATACTTAGTTACTAATAGTTTAAAATCACATTCTAGGGCTATTAACTTTTCATTTTGTAACGTTTGAAAATATTAACGTTATTTGTAAGTTTAAAATCACATTCTATTAGTACCTAAATATGTTATTTTGCATAAACCACAGGGACTAACTATGTTAATACCCAAGAAGTTAATACATTCAAACGTTACAAAATGAAAAGTTAATACCCTAGAAGGCGATTTTAAACTATTAGTACCTAAGTATGTTATTTTGTGCAAACCACAAGAACTAACTGTGCAATTAACTCTAGATAATTATATAGATTAATGAGATAAATGGTCTTTGAAATTAAAATAGAATAATAACATAAATGGTTATTTTAAAATGGAAGCGTATTTTTGTTATTATATTAAAAATTAATAGAAAAATTAACTAAGTTTGGTGTTGGTACCAAAGATGTTACAAAATTAAAACCATGAAACCTGAACATGTTTAAAAAAATTAGTACCCAAAGACGAATCTAACTATAAACTACATGGTTCATATGTGTAATTAACTCAAAACAATATTACTATTTACTGTATATAACAATTTGGATGGGTTTTTATAAACAATATTATTTTTTTGTCGTTTAATGTTCTTTAGTACTTCAATTTTGTAGGGTTCATTTTTTGCCCTTGAAGTTTTGTGTTTTTTTAATCTCTAAGTTAAAGCTTCTTTTGGTATATATTCGGGTTTGTCCACGTTTTACGTGAAATACCCATTTTTCACATTCGAAAATAAAAATAATAAAATACAAATTTTAATGAAATTCGGGCATGACCCGTTCGTAAAATAGACGATTCCCTGCTTTTAGCACTTAAAAACATTTGCAAAACTTTAACTTTCTAGCACATTATAAGCCATATAAAACAACATTTAGGTACAAGGTCTACTAATCATAACTAAGTTAAGTACATACAAACACCAAAAGACTACACGTATTTGGTTTTATAAACAAAATCATAATTTTAGACCCGTATTCGTAGATAACTCCGGAAGCGCGAGGTGGGTGTATCATGTGTGTTCGTTCCAATGTCGCCATAACGTCTAAACTGCGGATTTACCTACATCAAACATCGAAATTAAATTCGTCAGTTATGTTACTTCTAATCTAGTAAATCAAAATTAACCCATTTTATACATTCATCTCATGCACACACTTTCTAACCCGATAGAACGGGTCAAGACATACTATCTCATAATTGAGATATAACATACCATTCTTATCCCGTTGAAACGGGCATTCACATTCGTACATAAACATTCATACGGTTCTTTATAAAAAAAACGAATACATTCCTTTCATTCATACCCATACACTCCAACCCGTGAGTGACGGATCAAGTAAATTCCATTCATTCATCACTTATCCGTTAATAACGGATAATAACATTCGTAACATAACTTTCATTCGGTTCGTTTATGACGAACGAATTCATTCCTTTCATACTTAACTATCACAAACTATCATAATTATGGTTTTATCACATACGACAACTTACAATAGGATTTTATAAGCATAGAACAACATACATTCTATTAGTATAACCCTTTCATACGGTTCGACTACATAACACTTCAAACATTCATTCTATTAGTGCGACCCGTTCATACGGTTCGACTACATAGCATTCCAACATACATTTTATTAGTGCCACCCGTTCAAACGGTTCAACTACATAACATTCCTTTACTTTCTCATTTTTTTCTAACTATTCCTTAAATGTTCAACACATCAAATTACCATGTTTTACACAACCACTTTCGAACTAGAATTTATATAATGAGACTAACATTCATAATCTACATTAATGATAGACAAAGTTCATAAGAACTTACCTTTGTTTTGCATTTGCTTGCGAACCGGATTGACTTGTATCCTCTTCCTTCACGCCTACAATTTCGCATTCAACATTCCTTCAATATCATGCTTTTTTCTCACATTTACATTAACATAGTGAGCTAAAAATTCGTAATTTCATCAATTCTAATCAATTACCATCATGTGTATATGAAATCATCAACATTACATGAGAACTAATACTCAAGCATTTCATCAAACACATGGTGTGCATAACATTAGCGAAGCATAATGTACAAGTAATTAAAGCACATTTTTCCTAATTCATCCATAGATTAACATAATCATTCAATCTTCACAAATTATCATCATAACCATGTATCTTATGTTTTATATCAAATTATCCTCCAAAATACCTTCTACAACACTACTTCAACATCAACATTACACTAATTTATACATAAACGTCACTAACCTCCATTATCCTACAATTACAAGTGGGTTTTATCCCAAATCATCAATATAATCAAAATTTAAACACATTACAACTTCTACACATTAACATTCGCTAACATTAATGTTTAATTTCAAAATACAATCATGGATTATACGTAACCCACTTCATCATACATTACTAAAACACAAAATTTAACTTACTTGATGTCGAGAACACTTAGGTGATTCATATTCTTAGCACATGCATCAATTTCAACTTCAGTTTCCTTTTGATTTGGTAGATTTCTTGTTAACAAGGGTTTCCCCTTGTTCTTCCCTTGTAAGGTCGACGCACACACACATCTGATATGTGTGTGTGTGTGTGTTTTAATTGAGTTTTGTTAATTTATCTTTCAACTTATTCATTATTGGTCTGTCAAGTTTGGTGCTTACATTATTAATGGCTAACAATTTATTTCTTCATATTCACCACTAACCTTTATTAATTAGCACATAGAATTTGGAGAATTACAAGTCTACCCCCCTTAAATAAGGTTTCTTCCTCGAAACCTGAATACGCACCAAATAATTCCGGGTAGTGTTCGTGCATTTCATTCTCCGCTTCCCACGTAAGATCTGACCCCTTTCGGTGTTGCCATTGAACCATCACTTGTCGAATGGCTTCGTTGCGAAGTTGTTTCACTTTGTAGTCTTTTATTGCCACGGGCTTTTCAACATAATTTAATCGTTCATCCACCTTGATATCGTCCAAAGGCACATATGCCATTTCATCCGCGAGGCATTTTCGTAATTGCGACACATGGAAGGTGTTGTGAATTCCATCTAACGCCGGTGGTAGTTCTATCCGATATGCCACCGTTCCGACTTGAGCTAATATACATTCTGACAAGTCTACTCGTATCCTTCCGTAAGTACATACCTCGAACTTTGACAACAAGTTTTCATCCGATTACCCTTCATGATGAATTGGTCACTACCACTTTACAACTTGTCCAATACACTTGGTAATTCAATATTGTATGATTCAATACGATCCTATTACATTATTCCATGATCAACGTTCATTCGTTCAAGCTGATTTTCTTAAATCTTGTGTGTCAAACTATGCATACCCACATACCTCTAACACCCACTTCGGGAAACAATTATAATAATATTCAAGCTTGTTCATTCCTATTTATTCATATAAAATCACAAGTCAAACACCATTCAATAGTTGCTAACTATTTAGCTTCTACATACACCCCACCCTTTTCTGGGCCAATATCAAGCAAAATTTCTTTCATGTCACTGGCTTGGTAATTCTTTTCACACTTTTCTTGTAATACCTACGTATGATCTCTACCCGATACCAATATTTCTTTCATTGATAATCTATCATATCTGCATGGTTAACCGTAATTCAATGCATACATTTATACAACTCGCGTATATACTATCTTGCTCCAACCCCTCTTACCGTCTATCCCTTGGTTACAAGGGCCTACATAAGGCTTTAATCACACAACCAATATAATCGTGTGTCAATACTTACATTCATGTAACTCGTATTACACCCAAGGTGTTATACGCAACTATACATGTTATCACATTCCATTGCTGTCATACATACATCAGCCCTTCTAACATTGCAGTACAAAGGCAAATACCTAACATCGTACCACAATGGATAACTCTACCTATATACCTACTAAAGTTCCGTTACACACGAGATTATAAGCTTATTTTACATGCCATTCCATTTCACGTATGAGTTACATAAAACTAGGTATAACCATTCATTCGATAATTTGTTTATACTTTACCTCCTAGGGTTGTCCTACAAAATGAACCAAGAATCCTTACATATGCAAACTCTAACTCGTGACATTTCTCGAGAGGTTTACCTTCTAATAAGTCCTCACATGTGTTAGGAAACCCAACTAGGGGTAGGATTCATTCAAATATCCATTCATTTACTCACTTAGTCCAAAATTTCTTGCCATAGCGTAAACCCGTCTTATATTCTTTGCAAGGCTTACTTGGGGCAAAATATCCTTTATGCCACATTCCACTCAATTATTCTTTATGTAAAAGTTCACCTTCTAATAGTTATGCATTCTATTGTTTTCATTATAACTTCCTTCCACGTTAACCTTTCAAATCTACCATACAATTCTTTCTAATTATTTTAAATTTGGCATTCTAAGCATTTACCCTGCTTTGTTACCAGTTCCTTACTTTCCCTTTTATTATATGCGGGTCGACTCTAACAATCTTTCCGCAACGACACTTTAAGACATCTAATAACTATCCTTTGCAATAAACAAGAATTTAGAGCCGCTCTAATTTCCTGTATTGATATGAAATTTATAATTCAATTGCCAGCATAATAAGTCATTTACTTCTGCTTTCTAAATTACTAACCATACTTGTTCCTTCACTATACCGTTAGTAACGATAACGTTCATCATGAGCCTACTACTCAATCCCTCCATTATTAATATCTTCATTCTTTCTAATCGCCTCCTTTGTAACGTAAAATTATGACTACCAACAAATGTGTGTATATATATACACGCCACAGGCATTTAGTAACTCCATTCTTGTTATTTGCTTGTGTTTTCAAACATTCACAAATTTCTTTCGTATGCAATATCTAGTTATCTACCTTACTATGACAAATTTAATGTTTTCCTTCCCAACCATATTGCATGTTCAACTTCGTTAATTAAAACTCATGACTTTTGTTCATTGCCCTTCCATCCCCACAATATGGACTAATTTGTACATTTGTACTTCCTTGTTAATTTTAGACATACTTATGTAAATGTTGTTCTTGCCATGCCTTGCAAAAATTATCTTTCCTTAGTTAAAATTAAGCCACTTGTTAGGGTCTCAACCCGTTAACCATCATGTTTCTTTTGAATCGTTTGCTAATAAGTCCAACAGGTAATTATGCTTACATGTTGGGCCAACATCCTTCATTCTTGTAATCCGTGCATATCTTAACATTCAGATTCTACTTCTTTCTTTCTTGCAATTCATGCATATATTTCGAACATTCAAATTCTATGTCTCTTTCTTAATATTTTTACACAATTGTATTCTATCTTCCTTTCTAGTTATTCAGTCATACCCCTTTTTTTATGGATTGTTCTCTATTACCCGAGTGTCTTACATCCTCTTTTTCTTTCTTACACATGCTCACTAGGCATATATGTGATGAGTTTCTACTCGTGTGCATCCTTTCGCTAAGTTTATTAGTTTTCCTCACGTCGAGATCTTTACCTCCTCATCTTATTTCAATTCGGACATACTTACTATTATTTTACCATTTCTTTCAGAAATCTCTACCACTATTGGTACTTAAATCACCCATCAAGATCTTAGCCCATTATCCATTCTGATCCTCATGGGTCGATCACTACATGTCTAATTCGTAACATATTCAGTGCATCATCTTTCATTAGAATCTTTTATTACCACAACATCTTTCTATAGATATACTTACTTACACCATTACACGCTACCACATTTGTCAAATGTTTTATTTGTATATCCCGTTTTGGGTCTACCACGGTTAACTATCAACATACCCTTACTATATTCAACTTCAAATGTTGTATTTCAACACTACATTTTACATTATGTTTCATGTGTTGCGTCTCAACGCAGCATTCTACATTCTGTTTCAAGCATTGCGTTCCATATAAATATCTTCCTTTAAAATTTTTGTTCTACTAACATTTACTTTTTATTTGATCAGTTTTTCATCCTTAGAACCATACTACACTCGTAACTCTATCATACTTTCACGTTCAATACCTTTTAGATTTGATCATACTTATCTTTCTATCATTTCAACCTTACACGATTTGATTTGATGGGTTAGACAGTTTACTTCATCACATGTTATTCCATGCCATCACAATTATTTTTAATAACTTTCGTTTCTTATCCATTATCATCATCATTTATCAATAAGAATCATACAAGGCATGACTTCAAATCACGGGAATTTAATATCCCTAACTTTCCTTATTTACATTTCCACATTACTTATTTCTTGTCACGTAAACACGTGACATGCTTAAGCTCATACGTTCTCATTAAATAATATGTTACTTTTGGGGGTTTATTGGGGACCATCAAGGTTCAGGGCTCAATTACTTGTTAATTCAAAATTTTCATTTGTTGCCTGAACTCCACCGTAAGCTACAATGACTCTACCGTAGCTTACGGTATCTCTTGTTGTATCTGGGCCTCCACCATAAGCTACGGTAGCCACCGTAGCTTACGGTGGCAATAAAAGGGCCACGGTGACTTTCTACTGCCTTACGGTGGACCAAAATTTCAATACCTACCGTAAGCTACGGTAGAGCCCAGTACACGTTGGCTGAATTTCTTAATTGCAGCCACTTTGATCCGTTTTCGAAAATGATTTCAATCAAGCCAGCCCCCGAGGTTTCTAAATGAACTTAATGCTAACATTCCTATGTTTTCATTTCTTTCTAGTCTTTCCATAACATCATCAATTCATATTATAATTTACTAAAATAATCTTACAAGTTTACCTCGTCTTGTGTCTTGGAGCAAACACACACCTTCTGCGAGCTTTCGGTTTGAGTCCGAGTACTCTAACGTGCTCGAATCTCTCAAACCTAGGCTCTGATACCAACTTGAAACACCCGCTTTTCACATTCGAAAATAAAAATAATAAAATACAAATTTTAATGAAATTTGGGCATGACCAGTTCGTAAAATAGACGATTCCCTGCTTTTAGCAATTAAAAACATTTGCAAAACTTTAAGTTTCTAGCACATTATATGTAACGACTCTCATCAAAAGTCATAATTATTAAAATAATTTGACCAATAGGAAACTCTAATTGAGACACCCATGTGATTCTGCGCAAACCCTAAAATTTTCAGAACAATTGGAATCAGGATCAGGGCCCCTAAAACTCAGGGGGGGTAAACCCTAGTTAACGATTATCCAAATTACGTGCTGTCCAAGTTGAATTTTGAGAAAGTGTCAAGTCATCAGGCCTAGTCCCACACGTGGCTACCCTATAGCAGCTTTGTGTCCCTTACGGACCGTAAAGCTGTGAGTCTTACGGTCCATAAGCTGTCATACGGACCGCAACATCAGGAAGCTTACGGTCCGTAAGCTAGTCAATTTTTGTGTATAAATAGCAGGCTGTGGCATTCGAATTCTGGCACAAAAACGACGTAAATTCTCGCTGTATGCACCAAGATACGTTCTGTTTATCACAATTAACACACACGGTTTAATAATCGACGCCGCAATCAGGGTATTAGCACAATCGCTATTACAATTCATTGTCCGATCGATCAATATATCCAATGGATGTTTAAGTGCCGCCCACATTAGGGCTATACTTTGTCATTTGTCGTTAAATCGATGGATGTTTAAGTATCGTACTTTGTCGTTCGTTGTTAATTCGACGGATCATCGTTAATTCGATGGATGAAGTATTGCACTTTGTCGTTCGCTGTGAGAATTTGATCTCGTGAGTTATCGTAAATGCTGGATTGATTACTAACCCCGAATTGTGTGCTTGTTATTAAATTTAGGATAAAAGGCTAAATCAGTAGGCCAAACTCTGCCCGTATAAATCTTCAATGTGAGTCATTCTTCTTTTCTCACAGTTTGTGAGTCATTCTCTTTTTATCAAACTATTTTACAATACCTCAAATTATTTTTCAAGGTTATAATTACAGGGACTAAGTCGTGGATATCTTGAATTACTGGTTAGTGGGGTATTGTGCACATTACTAATTTTCTCCCAGTTAGGGTCATTGACCTACTCGGGATAATCACTGTTAGGTTCATTGACCTACAGGGATAATCGTCACTATTTAGGTTCATTGATCTAAATAGTGGTATGACCATCGTCACCATTGTGACATGTCACCATTGTGACAGAAGGCCAGATAAAAATAAGATAGAAGCCATTGTAATCGCTCTTATGATGTAATTAATAACTATGCATCATTATGCAAAAATAGAATGATTCACTCAGTATTTCCCGCTGACAAAACCTTTTTCAAACATGTTTCAGGTGACCTGTTATGAATCAGGAAAAGTGCCATATAGCACTATAAGCTCAAGGAAGTGGCTCAGTATAAAATAAAGAAACATGTTTTGTAAAATAAAAGATTTCTTCGTGAAATCAAATTATTGTAAATTACCGGGTTTTATCCCGCGTTGTGAAATAAAATAATCGGGAATTATTTACATTTTAAAAGATCCTGATGAAAACTTCCGCTGTCAAACTCAATTAATTAAATACCGCAGGATTTCTGTCCCGCGGCTCCTGAAACGGGTCAAACCGGGTCGGGGGCCGTGACAGAAAAAGGTGGTATCAGAGCCACTTATCGAGCCACTGATTTAAGCCAATTAAGTATTTAGAAAATACTTAATTTTTATTAATTGCTATTTTGTGATTATATGTTTTATTATCTGACTAATTTTGAACAGTATGGGCAGATTTTTATATGTTAGCTACTGTAATAGTAAATATAAATCTTTAAATAATTTGACTCAAAGTTTTAGCACTTTTATTATCTAAAGTCTATAAACCTTATTCAGTAAATAAATTTACAAATAAAACCTAGTATGTTTTCATATTCGGTTGTTTCATAGTTACCCAATATGAAATAATATTTAAAAGTTTTCTATGAAATTTGATATAATTTTTAAACTTAGTAATTGTGTGTATCTTGCATAAACAGCATGAGTGATCTGTCGGAAGCCCTTCAGAATTTAAATCTCTATCCAGTAAGAATAGAAGTTTCCAGAGATTTCAATAGGTATATTCCAGACATAGAAGAACCTATAGAATTCAACGCTTTACCTCTCGAGAAACCTAAGCCTAAGAAAATGGAAATTGAGGAAAGTTCTAGGCAAATTGAGGGATTACCATCTCAAGAAGAACTAGATTTTTTATTGGCAACCGATGACACTATTGAGCCTATTAAAGAAAATGATTTTATTCATTCTCTTGAAACACAACTACCAATAAATTTAGAACCAGCTATTCCAAACCCTTCGAACCATTTGAATATAGACGAATGGTTGAATAATGAAATACTGTTACAAAACCATCCCTATAGGCTTTTTCCTAAGTACAATCCAGAACCTTTACCAAATTCACCAATGAGTAACAAGAATATGGCTGAATTCCGTCATTTTGACGAAATGGATGCTAGGAATAGGATCCAAGAGATTTTGGGATAGATCTCCTGGAAATACGATGAGAAGGAACGCCGTTACTAGAACATCACCTGACAAAAGATAGGGGATTATGAAACTATGATTGTGTAATAGTAAAATCGGTATGTGTAAAATAAATAATAAAACGGGTGTATATAGAAGCATGATATAAGGAAATTTTAGAAAAGTTACAACTTTTGTTTGTATATTCGTTTATGTGATTATGTGTAATTAAATTATGACATTGGATTATTTCCTTTATACTAATTATGTATCTATAAAGTAGATATCAGATGGAAAACGCTAATAATGAACTAGTTAATGAGATTAATCAATCTGAGCAACAACAGGGGGATCAATATGTGACTAGGCAAGATATAGAAAATATCATTGCTCAAGGGATAGCCAACGCTATTCCAGAGATAGTTGCTCAAGGGATAGCCAATGCTATTCCAGCAATCATTGCTGCTGTTAAAAATCCAATCGAACCGCAACAAGTTGTTCCTAGTAAACGCATTTCTGAAGATAATTTCAGTAATAGCGTAAATGGAGGCGGTAATCATATTAATCATAATAATGAACCACGGCAAGCTCCGCTCCCTAAGAAAAGGAAAGTTGCAACACCTGGTTGCACTTACAAAGAATTTCTTGCTTGTAAACCCACTGAGTTTGCAGGCAATGAAGGAGCGACTGCGACACTGCGTTGGTTAGAGAAAACCGAGGCAGTAATTGCCATAAGTAAATGTGCTCAGGATGATCAGGTTATGTATGTATCAAACCTTTTCAAAGAAGTGGCGTTAGAATGGTGGAACACAGTGTTACAGGCAAAAGGAAGAAGGATGGCGTATGCTATGAACTGGGAAGAATTTAAGAGTCTTGTAGAAAGAAAATTCTGTCCCGAATATGAAAAAGATCAAATGGCAAATAAGTTTCTAACCCACCGGATGGTGGATGTAGATTGTCGAGGGTATACTACGACATTCTTCGAATATGCTCGAGTGGTACCAACCCTGGCTTCGCCAGAGCCGGTACTTATCTCTCGTTATATTTGGGGATTGATTTCTGAAATCCGTAATATCGTCAAGGCTGCAAAACCTCATACGATTGATGATGCAGTAGAATTAGCCAATACTCTGACTGACGAGCTAGTACGGACAAGAGAAGAAAATAGAAGAAAGGAAGTAGCCCAAAAGATTACCCAAGAATTCCGTTCAGGTAACCATAACAATTTCAAGAAAGGAGGGAATGGGCAATCTTCTACTAGTCCATTTTGCAATTTTTGCAAAAGGAAGCATTTTGGAAGATGCAAAGGATATTGCAATTTTTGCAAAATTCCAGGACATCAAGAAGAAGACCGCAGGAGGAAGAAATTTTCAGTCTGCTACAACTGTAGAGAAACTGGACATCTTAGGCCAGATTGTCCAAAACTGAATAAACCATTTGACAATCAAGCCAAACCGACAAAAAGAGCAAAAAGGAATGTAAGAACCTTCCAGCTGACTACTCAAGAAGCCGAGATGATTCCAGATGTGATAGCTGGTATGTCCTTAACTTACCGTTAACCAGCATTAGATAAATTTCTACAGTAGAATTGGCAGATGGGAATTCAGTTAAAATAAATAAGGTTCTGCGAAACATAGAAATAGAACTTTTAAGTCATAAATTTTCTGCAACCCTATTATTTATGAAATTAGTTGAAATCAAGGTTGTGCTAAAAAATGGATTGATTAGTAAAACAATTATGCTCGAACTATCTGTGATAAGAATTCTATAGAAATTTAAGCAATCACTCGAGAAGTAATAATGATTACAGGAAATAAGTCATAAAGTTCATATCAGTAATGAAAATTGCCAATTATGAACGAAAGCAAGGAATAGTATACATGATTTCAATAATCATCAATACTAAAGATAAAGAAATTAAGGAAATTTCTGTAGTTTCAAAATACCCAGATGTATTTCCAGAAGATTTACCTGGATTACCACCAAATAGGGAAATAAAATTTAGGATTCATCTAAATTCCAGGAATTTTACCGATAAGCCAGGGAACCTTATCGGTTAGCACAATATTGGTTGTTAAGAAAAAAAAAATATATGGTTCGATGAGAAAGTGTATTGATTATAAGGTTACAATTAAGAATCAATACCTAGAATTGATGATCTATTCAATCAAATTTCAGGGAAATAGATATTTTCCTAAGATCGACTTATGTTCCAGATATCATCAATTGAAAGTACAAGAGGAAGACATACCTAAAACTGCTTACAGAACTAGGTATGATCATTACGAAATTACAGTCATGCCCTTTGGGTTAACAAATGCACCTGCAGTATTCATGGACATGATAAATAGGATCTGTACACCATATTTGGATAAATTGGTAATAATCTTCATCGACGATATACTTATGTATTCCAAAAGTTAGGAAGAACATTATCAGCACTTGCATGTACTCTTAACTTTGTTAAGAAAAGAAAAGTTTTACGCCAAATTTTCGAAGAATGAATTTTGGCTGCTAGAAGTGCAATTTTAGGACATATGGTGAATCCCGAAGGTATTCACGTAAATTCTGATAAGATATTACCAAATGAAAGGTTCCCTAATCCGCAAGGGAAATTAGAAGTTTAGTCGGATATTACAGACAATTTATTAAGGATTTTTTTTAAGATAGTTATACCATTAACTAAGTTAACCTGTAAAATAGTTAAGTTTGAATGAGGATCTTAAAGTAGAAATTAACCAAACTGCTCCAATCTTAGCCTTATGAACTGAAGATTTTGAAGTATAAGGTAATACTTCAAAGTTAGGATTTGAATGCATGTTAATACAGCACAAAAAGGTAATTGCATATGCATCAAGATAATTGAAAAAAAAAAAGAACGAAGGAACTATATCACTCATGAGTTAGAATTAGGAACCACAATTTTTGCCTTAAGATTTGGAGACATTATCTGTATGGAAGTAAGTTTACTATCTATACGGATCATAAGAATTTAAGATATATAGTTAGGCAAAAAGAATTAAACATGAGGCAAAGGAGATGTATGTAACTATGACTGTGATATTTAGTATCACAAAGAAAAGGATGAAGACGACAAGAGATCGTCAGAAAAGTATACAGATAAATAGATAAAAGTCGTTGGAGTTCGAGTTGGAGACAAAATACTATTGAAAGTATCTCCTTGGAAAGGAGTTATTAGATTCGGAAAGAAAAGAAAGTTAAGTCCAAGTTACGTAGGACCATTTTTAGTAATCCAATGTATAGGACCAGTTGCTTATAGTTTACAACTACCAGGAAGAGTTAGCTGGAGTACATGATATATTTCATATATCCAATCTCAAGAGATGCCTATTAAACGAATCTTTGGTAGTACCTTTTCAAGATATAAAGGTAAACAAATAGTGTGAGTTTAAGTAAAGTGGGATTCAAAGATAGGACCCTAATATACTTGGGAATTGGAATCCAAAATGAAGAGAAAATATCCTCAATTATTCCGGTAAATCTCGAGGACGAGATTTTTATTAAGGTGGGGAGAATGTAACGACTCTCATCAAAAGTCATAATTATTAAAATAATTTGACCAATAGGAAACTCTAATTGAGACACCCATGTGATTCTGCGCAAACCCTAAAATTTTCAGAACAATTGGAATCAGGATCAGGGCCCCTAAAACTCAGGGGGGGTAAACCCTAGTTAACGATTATCCAAATTACGTGCTGTCCAAGTTGAATTTTGAGAAAGTGTCAAGTCATCAGGCCTAGTCCCACACGTGGCTACCCTATAGCAGCTTTGTGTCCCTTACGGACCGTAAAGCTGTGAGTCTTACGGTCCGTAAGCTGTCATACGGACCGCAACATCAGGAAGCTTACGGTCCGTAAGCTAGTCAATTTTTGTGTATAAATAGCAGGCTGTGGCATTCGAATTCTGGCACAAAAACGACGTAAATTCTCGCTGTATGCACCAAGATACGTTCTGTTTATCACAATTAACACACACGGTTTAATAATCGACGCCGCAATCAGGGTATTAGCACAATCGCTATTATGATTCATTGTCCGATCGATCAATATATCCAATGGATGTTTAAGTGCCGCCCACATTAGGGCTATACTTTGTCATTTGTCGTTAAATCGATGGATGTTTAAGTATCGTACTTTGTCGTTCGTTGTTAATTCGACGGATCATCGTTAATTCGATGGATGAAGTATTGCACTTTGTCGTTCGCTGTGAGAATTTGATCTCGTGAGTTATCGTAAATGCTGGATTGATTACTAACCCCGAATTGTGTGCTTGTTATTAAATTTAGGATAAAAGGCTAAATCAGTAGGCCAAACTCTGCCCGTATAAATCTTCAATGTGAGTCATTCTTCTTTTCTCACAGTTTGTGAGTCATTCTCTTTTTATCAAACTATTTTACAATACCTCAAATTATTTTTCAAGGTTATAATTACAGGGACTAAGTCGTGGATATCTTGAATTACTGGTTAGTGGGGTATTGTGCACATTACTAATTTTCTCCCAGTTAGGTTCATTGACCTACAGGGATAATCGTCACTATTTAGGTTCATTGATCTAAATAGTGGTATGACCATCGTCACCATTGTGACATGTCACCATTGTGACAGAAGGCCAGATAAAAATAAGATAGAAGCCATTGTAATCGCTCTTATGCTGTAATTAATAACTATGCATCATTATGCAAAAATAGAATGATTCACTCAGTATTTCCCGCTGACAAAACCTTTTTCAAACATGTTTCAGGTGACCTGTTATGAATCAGGAAAAGTGCCATATAGCACTATAAGCTCAAGGAAGTGGCTCAGTATAAAATAAAGAAACATGTTTTGTAAAATAAAAGATTTCTTCGTGAAATCAAATTATTGTAAATTACCGGGTTTTATCCCGCGTTGTTAAATAAAATAATCGGGAAATATTTACATTTTAAAAGATCCTGATGAAAACTTCCGCTGTCAAACTCAATTAATTAAATACCGCAGGATTTCTGTCCCGCGGCTCCTGAAACGGGTCAAACCGGGTCGTGGGCCGTGACATTATAAGCCATATAAAACATCAATTGGGTACAAGGTCTACTAATTATAACTAATTTGAGTACATACGAACACCAAAAGACTACACGTATTTGGTTTTATAAACAAAATCATAATTTTAGACCCGTATTCGTAGATAACTCCGGAAGCGCGAGGTGGGTGTATCATGTGTGTTCGTTCCAAGTTCGCCATAACGTCTAAACTACGGATTTACATACATCAAACATCGAAATTAAATTCGTCAGTTATGTTACTTCGAATCTAGTAAATCAAATTTAACCCATTTTATACATTCATCTCATACACGCACTTTCTTACCCGATAGAACGGGTCAAAACATACTATCTCATAATTGAGATATAACATACCATTCTTATCCCGTTGAAACGGGCATTCACATTCGTACATAAACATTCATTCGGTTCTTTATAAAAAACGAATACATTCCTTTCATTCATACGCATATACTCCAACCCGTGAGAGACGGATCAAGTAAATTTCATTCATCACTTATCCGTTTATAACGGATAATAACATTCGTAACATAACTTTCATTCGGTTCGTTTATGACGAACGAATTCATTCCTTTCATACTTAACTATCACAAACTATCATAATTATGGTTTTAGCACATACGACAACTTACAATAGAATTTTATGAGCATAGAACAACATACATTCTATTAGTATGACCCGTTCATACGGTTCGACTACATAACACTTCAAACATTCATTCTATTAGTGCGACCCGGTTATACGGCTCGACTACATAGCATTCCAACATACATTTTTTAGTGCCACCCGTTCATACGGTTCAACTACATAACATTCCATTACTTTCTCATTTTTTTTCTAACCATTCCTTAAATGTTCAACACATCAAATTACCATGTTTTACACAACCACTTTCGAACTAGAATTTATATAATGAGACTAACATTCATAATCTACATTAAGGATAGACAAAGTTCATAAGAACTTACCTTTGTTTTGCATTTGCTTGCGAACCGGATTGACTTGTCCTCTTCCTTCACGCCTACAATTTCGCATTCAACATTCCTTCAATCTCATGGTTTTATCTAACATTTACATTAACATAGTGAGCTAACAATTCATAATTTCATCAATTCTAATCAATTACCATCAATTACCATCATGTGTATATGAAATCATCAACGTTACATGAGAACTAATACTCAAGCATTTCATTAAACACATGGTGTGCATAACATTAGCGAAGCATAATGTACAAGTAATTAAAGCACATTTTTCCTAATTCATCCATAGATAAACATAATCATATGTATCTTATGTTTTATATCAAATTAACCACCAAATTACCTTCTACAACACTACTTCAACATCAACATTACACTAATTTATACATAAACTTCACTAACCTCCATTATCCTAAAATTACAAGTGGGTTTTATCCCAGATCATCAATATAATCAAAATTTAAACACATTACAACTTCTACACATTAACATTTGCTAACATTAATGTTCAATTTCATAATACATTCATGGATTATACATAACCCACTTCATCATACATTACTAAAACACAAAATTTAACTTACTTGATGTCGAGAACACTTAGGTGATTCATATTCTTAGCACATGCATCAATTTCAACTTCAGTTTCCTTTTGATTTGGTAGATTTCTTGTTAACAAGGGTTTCCCCTTGTTCTTCCCTTGTAAGGTCGACGCACACACACATCTGATATGTGTGTGTGTGTGTGTGTTTTAATTGAGTTTTGTTAATTTATCTTTCAACTTATTCATTATTGGTCTGTCAAGTTTGGTGCTTACATTATTAATGGCTAACAATTTATTTCTTCATATTCACCACTAACCTTTATTAATTAGCACATAGAATTTGGAGTGTTACATTACGCCAACTCACGGTATAAGTTTTTGATTGTCTTTTTCTACGTTTTACATCACATGGCGGTATAAATTCGTGTTTTTGTTTTTACATTTTTTTTCCGGTTTTGATTATCGTTTGCTTGCAACTTAGCACGGTTTTATGAACCTCACTCCCGCAACGCGGGGTTTACCACTAGTTATTAACAAATGGAAGCATACATCAAAATAATTTTTTAATAAGCGGTTTTACTTTGGCACTCAAAATGATTTTATCGATTGGTATTAATTGCTTTCGTTGCTGCTAAAAAATAAATAGATAATAATAATATAATTTTTATTCCTTTTCGAGATATTAGATTATGTGTGGTGGGAGGAGAAGATAATACATAATCCTTAGGCATTATCCGTCATGTGGCAGTCCAGTCAGATTTTGAACGTTATGGGGCATTATCTTATAATGGGTGTAGTGGTATAATGCCCTGCAATTATTACCCATTATTATTTTCGCTGTTTTAATTAAAACTAATGTTTAAAATTGGTGTATTGACATGATTGGTCAAAAGAATCTTACCAGATGTTTGATTTGGAACACCCGAAGCAAAATTTTGAAGAAAAATGCCCTTGGGTGCGGTAGAGGGGCAGTATGAGATGCTTTTTTAAAGGAAAAACATCAAAAAACCTCACTACGGTTGTTTTTAGCATTCACCATGAACGTGTGTTGATAACAGGTGTTTCCATGTTATCAGGGGCGGACCTAAGCCCAGCCCAAGGTGGGCGCGCACCCCCGAGAAAAAAAAATTAGTGCTAAGTTCCGCCGAAAATCTCGTCCGCACACCTTGGAATTTTTCGTCCGCACCCCTTGGTTCATCCACACCCCTTAGGTAAAAAGTGTTATCAATTTATATTTTAAATTTTTTTAGTAAACTCTAATTTTTTAAGAAATACTACCTAAATTATATAACTTTTAATACCTAAATAACTAAACTCAAATACCCAATACATTTAACTAGCCCACTACATAGTCTTAGCCTAATAAACAAACCCAACAAATCAACAATATTTCAAACTAAAATAAAATAAACAAGCCCAAAACCATTACAAATTCTATCCTTCTCTCTTCATCGTCCCTGCACGTAGGGCTGTTCATGAGCCGAGCTAGGGCAAGCTCGGGCTCGGCTCGATTATAAACCGAGCTGGCTCGACTCGGCTCAGATTCAAACCGAGCTGAAAATCAAAGCTCGGGCTCGGCTTGGTTTTAAACCGAGCTGGCTCGGCTCTGCTTGCTTTGGCTCGATTTTAAAAATAAAAATTAGCACATAGCTCTAAAGATTAAGTAGTCTAAAATATTATTAAATACTTCAAAAGTACATATCCAAAATAAGTTCGATCTAATACATCACAAGTCAAAATCAAGTTAAACAACACAAAATAAGTTTTAAACTTTGACGAAATAATAATTAGTTCATTAGCATGGTAATCAACCTTCAAATAAGCCATAGATATCAAACTACAAACCTAAATACATGTAAATAATAATTATTTTTTTTGTAATATATTATAATGTATATACAAATAAAATATATTATAAGTAAAATGATCCGAGCTAAGCCGAGCCGAGCTAAAAAGCGAGCCAAATCGAGCCAATCCGGCTCATTACGAGCCGAGCAGAGCTAGACTCACTTTTAAACCGAGCTATATCGAGCGAGCTTTTTCCGAGCTAAATCCGAGCGAGCTCCGAGCCACGAGCTTTCTGAACAGCTCTACCTGAACTCCAACGACTCGAACCGAACCGACCCGATACGAACCGAGTTTTTTACTTATATACCCTGGGCCTAAATTTTTTTTAAAAAGTTCCGCACCCCCATGAAAAAATTCTTGGATCCGCCACTGTTATCAGGCAAAGATCACAAGTCACTAATAATGGTGTAGATGATTGGGGTGCCCAAGCGGGTGATGTGGCTTATCACATAGGTTTTAGTCTTATCATTGTTTGATAAAAACACACACAAATATTTTATTTTATATATATAATCTCTTAACTTTTTCGTATTGCTTAAGTTAATAAAATTGCTCTTGTATCAAAATGGGACAAGTAATCTCTTGTCCAACGATGTATTTTAAATGTACAAACAATTACAAGATACTAAGACTATGAGTATTGGTTTGGTAAATCATATGTTCTTTTTCAACGTGTGGTATCCACGTCATCTTAACTAAACCACTTGATGAAAAGGTATAGTGAGAAAAAAATATATGATTGATAAAGTCATTGCCTAACCAATCACAACAACTCTCTCTCTCTATATATATCTCTCTCTAAGAAGCTCGTGGCCACAACCACATGCTTAACCAAAATGTGACCACATGGAAGGGGCTGGTGTTTGTCTTGTGGGTTGCAAACCACATGACCATTGTATACTATTAAAAGATGAAGTGAATGAACAGTAAGAATATGGGGTATGGGGTGGGGTTGGGGCGGGGGTTAGGTACAAACGCCCAAGTCACCACCTCGGGTGGGCTTGGGTTTCGGCGTGGCCCCTTGGGCGGGGGGTTTCAGCCCGGGCGTTGGGTGGGGCTACCTACCCACATGACATGTCGGAACCTCATTGGCCAAGAGCACTAGCCCTTTGAAATTGTTTTTTTTTTCCACGCCACCCCACCCACGCCCTACCATACCCTTTTGAAATTGGCTTTTGGTCTTGGGTGCCCCATACTCCACGTATCGCACTATGCCCCCAACCCACGCCCCACCATACCCCACGGTCTAAGTATATTTGTTTCAAAGGTTTTTTTTATATGTGTTGTTTAGTGGTTTTTTATATGTGTTATGTGGTTCTTTTATATATCTTATGTAACTTGCGTTTGTTTTTTATTGATGTAATTCACGTGTCAGTATTTTTTTATCATATCAACATTTTTTTCTCTATGGGTTGCTGTAACGAATGTAGGTGACGTAACAAAACAAACCGATACCGATCAAATTTACGCCGTGTTGGTATATTTTTTGTTATATCATGATTTTTTTTCTATTGGTTGCTATAACAAGTGTCAGTGTCGTAGTTAAACGAACTGATACCCACCCACCGCGCAAAGCGCGGATTTAATAACCCTAGTTACGTATGATCTAATAAGTATTATTTACCTACCTAAATTGATCTAAAGTGTTACTCAACCCATCGATAAAATGAGTCAGTCCATGTTAAAGGGATGATATTCTAACACAATATGAATATACACAATTGATCTAATTTAAAATTTGTGGATGCGACTTTATTCGACATGGGTCCGGATCAATTTCGGTTCAAGCTCACGTACATATCTAGGTGAGCGGGCACGATTTGTTGAAACCACGAGTTAACTTATTTAACTTCATGCTAATATTTAAAGTTCAAAATTATAGTTTTAAAGTTGAAAATTTGTTATATACACATTTGTTTGATTTCAACATGTAAACACACTTGTGTTAGAATTCATTTGTGTGACACGATTTCATGTACGTGTACAATTTTAGATTCATGTCAAATTTGAATCAACAACCAAGGCAAGCCATTAGACTTTAAAAAAAAGTTGGCTTTAGTTCTTACTAGACTAGACTATGAGCCTATAATTTTCTTTTAACTCATCTTTAGCACGCTAAACTAGCCTGTTAACGGAAGAGAAGAATGTCTAAGGATGATTCTATAAATAATTCAATCAATAATGTAAACGGACATGCGGCGGTAGTAACGGAGAAATTCAAAAGACCGTGGTCCACACATAATCTAGGTTTGGTATCATACAAAGAATCAAAAGAGAAACTCATTTGGACATAAAGATGGTATTGGTATTATTTTATTTAAACGTCGAACTAGAAGTATGACAAATTCATAACATATGATGATTGGTATTATTTTATTTACTCTAGTTGGTTATATATTGAAAACCAATATGTATTAGTCCATATTAATAATTTATCATTTTGGGATGGAGGAAACGGAGATGACATATGGTTAGGCTTTTAGCTCTTGGGTTAATATAAAATTTGATTTAATCGTTAGTGGGAATTCGATTATATTAAATAAGAAAATTGAGCCATATCGTCAACCATATGTACGGAAGACCATCCACTTGTCAAGTTTGTATTATTATGCTGTCACTTATTATAAGCTGCCAAAATTACAACCAAACCATATCGCCACTCACCGAAGAAAAACCCAAATAGGCTTTTTAAATGCTTAAAGTGTGATAAGTTTCTAGACATCAATTTATCTTGGTATAATCATTTGATAGTTATAATAGCATTATTATTTCTATGGTTACTCAATCATAACCTTCTTACTGGGATTATATAGGGGACAAG
This sequence comes from Helianthus tuberosus, assembly GCA_030545235.1. Classification (NCBI taxonomy): domain Eukaryota; kingdom Viridiplantae; phylum Streptophyta; class Magnoliopsida; order Asterales; family Asteraceae; genus Helianthus; species Helianthus tuberosus. The sequence continues at coordinate 145,081,988 of CM060407.1, read as the reverse complement.
AGTAATTGAAAGAGAGGGTGTGAAGACGTGAAATCTCAAGCTCGAGCGACATAAAGAGGGAGACGTCAGATCTAAAATCTATGAGAGAAGGAGACGTAAAATCTAAAACCAAGAAGAGAATGTGTTGTTTTATTGAAGGATGTTTTTCATATAATGTTCTAGATTACTTTCTAACTTTTTTATGTTCATAAGTGACGTATATGTTAATTTAATTGGTAAAGGAACAAAGTATTTCACATAGTTCAGAACATTATCTCTTACCTTTACTTTTTGGATTTGGATCTACGGTTGTTTGAGAAGCGCGTGATTCGAAGCTCGCACGAAAAAGAATTCACTCGAAATCGGTTTGTCTTTAAATGTGCCGAGCTGAACTGGCTTAGTTTGTAAACAAGCTAAGCCTAAGCCAGCATAAGTTCAATCTATTAACTCGCTTGTTTGGGTCGTTTAATGTAAAGGCCTAGTTTAATATTTAAAAATTATAATTTGCATTATAGAAGCCCAACCTTAATATATATTGATAATGAACTCGTGATTTTATGACAAGCCTCTTTTATTTTTTACATATTCATATAAAATCCACCTATATGATCCTAATAATCTATTATTATTATTAGAATATTTATTCTTTTACATATATTCTTTGAACCAAAAGTATCGGTGTTTATTATATTAATCTATAAAACTCCGTGTTTAGAGTAAAATGCAATTTGCGTCCCTGTGGTATGTCCCAAACATCAACTTGAGCCCCTAAAAACAATTTTTTGCATTCTGAGCCCCTGTGGTATTCATTTCATAACAGTATGAGTCCTTCCGTCTGACTTCCGTCAGTTTGACTGTTTGACTATTGTTAAATGTCCAATATACCCTTATCCCCTAATGTATTTGACTGTTTGACTATTGTTTGACTGTTTGACCTTATACCCTTAAATGTCCAAATATGTTTCTAAACCCTTAAATAATTTCAATTCCATGAATAAGTTCGCTGAATTCACCATGAATAATTTCAATCATACTGATTCACGCCATTCACAAGCAAAAACAATAGATTCATACATCAGAGGTTATCAACATGTCTACGATTGTGTGCGGATCTGAGAAATGCATGGGCAGAACTTTCTGATCCAATCCAATCCAATCGATTCCTGTTTGTTAGCAACAAACAGATCTGCGATTTGAACAAACAGATCTGCGATTGTGTGCGGAGAACTTTCTGATCTGCTAACAAACAGGAATCGTTCTTCTCCGGTTAGGGCAAAAATTTGTTAGCAGATATGGCGATTGTGTGCGGAGAAACAAATATGGCGATTGTGTGCGGAGAACTTTCTGATCTGCTAACAAACAGATCTGTGCGGAGAACTTTCTGATCTGCTAACAGATCTGTGCGGAGAACTTTCTGGCGGTTAGGTTTTGATTAGTGAACAAACAGATCTGCGATTGTGTGCGGATCTGAGGGCGGAGAAAGTTCTGCCCATGCGTTGGATTTGATTAGTGAAGTTAGAGAGAGAAGGTGGTGTGAGGATCTGAGAAATGGGGAGAGGACTTGAGAGAAGATTTTAATGAAGATGAATTTAGGTATATGTTGGAAGATGAAGATGATGGGGAGGGGAATTTAGGTATATGTTGGAAGATGAAGATGTTGGGGAGGGGAATTTAGGTATATGTTGGAAGATGAAGATGAAGATGAAGATGATGAAGATCTGGGATGATGAAGATGAAGATCTGGGTTTAATAATGAATTTTGGGGTTTTTGGAAGATGAAGATGATGAAGATGAAGATGATGAAGATCTGGGATGATGAAGATGAAGATGAAGATGATGAAGATGAACTGGGTTTTGGGACTTGATAATGAATTTAATGATTTTATTGAAAATATATGCAAAAAGACGGTCTTACCCCTGGGTCAAACAGTCAAACAGACGGAATCTTGACAGAAGGACTCAGAGTGTTATGAAATGCATACCACAGGGGCTCAAAATGCAAAAAAATATTTTTAGGGGCTCAAGCTGATGTTTGGGACATACCACAGGGACGCAAATTGCATTTTACTCCCGTGTTTATTATTATATTCGTAAAACCATATTACCTACAACTACAAAGTTCATGTGGGGGAATAGTGCCAGGCACAACTACAAAGTTCATGTGGGGGAATAGTGCCAGGCAGCTGCCTGGCACTCCCCCATTGGACCAACTTCTTTTTAAATTAATTTTATTTACAGTTTAAAATTACGCTTTCGTCCTTTGTTTAAAATTACGTTTTTGCCCCCAGCGCAAAGTAAAATTATAATCTTGCCCCTAGCTCAAAATTACGCTTTTGCCCCTGGTTCAAAACCTCGCTTTTACTTTTGTTCCCAGTTTAAAATTACGGTTTCGCCCTCCGTGTAAAATTACGTTTTTGCCCCCAGTTCAAAATTTGTCTGGCACTTCCCTATCGGACCAGCCCAGTTTTAATTTAATTTTATTCCCAGTTTAAAATTATGATTTCCTTCTTTTGTTTAAAATTACGATTTTGCCCCCACCTAAAAATAAAATTATAATTTTCCCGCTAGCTTAAGATTACGCTTTTGCCCTCGGTTCAAAAACTCACTTTCGATTTTGTTCCCAGTTTAAAATTACGGTTTCGCCCTCCGTTTAAAATTACGGTTTTGCCCCCAGCTAAAAATAAAATGTTGTTTTTTCCTCTAGCTCAAAATTACGATTCTGTCCTCAGCTCAAGATTACGCTTTTGCCCACCGTTCAAACTGAAAATATGTTTTCCCCCCAGCTAAAAAATATGATTTTGCTCTCAGTTTAAAAATATGATTTCGCCTCTGGTTCAAATTATGAATACGATTTTGCCTTCTGTACAGACATACATGTCATGAGAGAGAAGCCAAAATTTATGGTCATATCATCGTTTTTTTTTTTTTCATAGCAAAATTATAGTAGTCTTTTTGTAATTGATTGAGAATTATTCGGCCATCGCCCCGCAACGCGGGCGGGGCATCTACTAGTATAGTATATTAGTATGTTAGACGCGTTATCTAAAATCACTAGGACAGTGGCATTCCTGTAAATTTGTTTGATTACGAAGCCTGATTATTTACCCATTAATTACAACAGGAAAACCTTAATTCCAGAAGATTGTAAAAATTCAAAAGGCCCAAACTATCTACACACTTGGTGGGTAGATAGTTACCCCAAAAAGGTGTTTTTTTGTCCTTATGTGCACACCCTGCAGTGTCGAACTGTGGCCAAAACGCGGCGTTTTGGTCCGGTTAACCAGACAAAGACTGACGGGTGTCTGACGGGTCTGTTGGCCGGACCAAAAAGCCGAGCTTTGGCCGCGTTTTGGTCCTGTCAACCAGACCGGGTGTCAGTCTTTTGTCTGGTTGACAGGACCAAAACGCGGCCAAAGCTCGGCGTTTTGGTCCGGTCAACAGACTCGTCAGTCTTTGTTAGGTTAACCGGACCAAAACGCCGCGTTTTGGCCACAGTTCGACACTGCAGGGTGTGCATATAAGGACAAAAAACATTTTTTTAGGTGTGTAGATAGGCAAATGGGTGTGCCAATAGGTACACCCATTCAAAACCTTAAAAATTGGATAAATTATCGAACTCCTTATCAACTATTTTTCCGTCGGAATGATTTCAAGAAAGTTTAACACGATGTGTGTGTATATATATATATACACACTAGGTTAGCAACTCGTGTACTACACGGATAGCATATATATAATGTAAAACAACAACTATAACAAAAACCCTTTTATCACCATATGACATATCTAAAAAATCTTATCATATGCAGTCCCAATATTAGTTAACAACTTAACAACAATCTGCATTAAAAATCTAATATTTACCCAATCTTAACATAACCAAAAGTAGCCTATGCCATTGATCTTTCCAACAGATTCATAAACATCATACAAAAGCATATCCATCAACACAAATCGAGCACCAAAAACAGAACTCCAACTTAACATTACAGATCAAAAATCATAAATTACTTGCAAGAAATTGAGAATAGACGCTAGCTCCCAACTCTCACGAAGCAGATTCCGAACAGAGTGAAACTCTGATTCCGATTTCTTGCCTTTTTTTGTTCATAGTTTCTAGAGATGAACGGATATACAACTTTAGCCAACATATACCCTGTTAAAACACTATAGAATTACCCTTTTAAAAGATCAAAAGCAAAACAACACATGTTTATCCAACAGATACCACTGCTAAAACCCTAAAAAGTTACCCTTGCAAAAACAATGCATGCATCAAATAAAAAAACTGAACCTAAATCTTACTCTATACTGGCGATGAGGATGACGCCGGCCGGAGGAGAAGCGGTGGAACATAGGTTGAGCGGTGGTGGGTTTTCAGATGTCTTTCTCTCTGTGAGAAGTATGTCTGGTTATGATACATGTCCCAAGGAAAGCTTACAAAGAAAACAACATAGATTACAACACTTATAAGCTTGAAACATGACTAAAGCTAAATGTACAACTCTACCGTCACAGATCGATGATAACTCCGATTCGATCTTAGATCTGTACTCACGGATCGTCGACACGTGTCCTTCGTTACCTCTACTCTCCTCCTTCTGCTCAATCGACGATATTATCCTCCACGAAGCTCTCCGTGCTCCGATCACTTTTTCCATGAATTCAACCATTTCTTCGTAGCGTTCGGCTTGTTCGGCGAGTTTTGCCATGTAGACGTTGTCTTCGCGAGGTGATGAGGTGGCGGCCATTGATGTGGTGGTGTGAATTGGAGAAGATGAAGATGATGAAGCGGTTACAGGTGTGTAACTGATTTGGGGGTTTTGAGTTTGTGAAATGTGAAGAGTGTTGCCCTATGTGAAACCTAACGCCGTCAGTTAATATACACTGTTTCTCAGTTATGTTGTGAATTAATACATATTTATGAATTATTAGGCAACAATGATAATTAAACATGTCATACACACAACACAACAACTACTTTATTATATTTTATAAATAGTTGATTTTTTAATGTATAGTGAGACTATACTTAAATTAAAGATTATTTTTTTAAATAATATAAAACATGTTACAAATAATTGTAACAAAAAAATTAAAAGATACCATAAATATTATTGTATTAGTTTGCTATTTAAAAAGCATATAAAAAGATTTCTAGCTTTTTACTATAAATAATAAAAAATAATGAGAAAAATATCGAGTCGATAAGTGGCAAAATTTTAGGTGGATACTTTAGAAATAAGCCAAGTGTACTCCTATTTTTATTTATAATTATAGAGATATATAGAAAAAGTGTAACATACAATAGGGTTTATCGTATGCTCGTACGCGATTCGCATGTTATAAAAAAAAGTATGTTGGAAATCGCATGTTGGTATTTTTGATAAAATCGCATGTTGGTTTTTTTGTAGCAATTTCGCATCTTGGTAAATATGATGAAATCGCATGTGTGTGTGTGTGTATATATATATATATCAATTCCCAAGATTTTATAATGAAAATACACTAGTGTTCACTCTAGAACCCCACCATATATATAGAGTTAGGTTCTTAGTGAACAACCCTCTAGATTGTGAACACTAGTGAACTAATCCTAGCTCTTGATTATCAATACACGAGTGTATAGACAAGTGTAAATCAATAGCTAGGATTTGATGATAAAAATACACTAGTGTATTTTACGATTTGATAACGTAAATCAATGGTCAGGATTTGTTCACTCAGTTCACAAATACAATAGTGTTCACTTTAGAACCTCACCATATATATATATAGGGTAGGGTTCCAGCGTGAACAACCTCCCAAGAGTGAACTGCGTGAACAGATCTGAACCCTTGATTTTCTTTTTAGTTGTTAAGGGTAGGATTGTAATTATATAAAAAATTAGATTTAAATCATTATTTTAATAATTGAATTAAGTTACATCTTTCCTAATTTAAATTCATTATCCACATTATGTTTTATTTATTAATAAGATAATTATCAAAACAAACAACAAATCACCAGATTTTAATTTTTATTTTTATTTCAGATTTCATTACCAGGATTCAAATTTTGATTTTTAAGATCCACGTAACCTTCATATTTCAACGGTATACACATCTGAGAGTTGTGAAGAGGAGAATCGAAGTTGGTGGTGCTGGCCATTGATGATCGTGGACGCCGAAGAAACGAGGGTTTGTTTTGATGCCGGCGATTTCTTCGATGTCGGCGATTTCTTCAATTCCGGTGAAGGTGAGAGAGAAAGTTGGATGATGAAGAAAGTTTGAAAATGTTGATTTGTGAGAGAGAACGAGATTAATGGAATCAAATTAAAATGGAAATTACACATATAACCTTTTTGTATTTAATTAAATGGAAAAAATAACCACATAATTACCATCATGCCACTCATTTTAATCTCAAGATCATAAAAATTAAGGGCCCAGATCAGTTCACACAGTTCACTTTGGAAAAATTCTTCACGTTTGAACATAATCCTATATATATATATATAAGTGACCGCTAAAATGAGAACCACCTCGAGTTGTAAGAACCGTGAGAACTTTTTGATCCGGGGCGAGGTGGACCAAATTTTTTTTTTCATAAACGTAGATGCGTGTATTATAAACACATTTTAAAAAAAATTCAAAAAAAAAATGTCGTGTGTGTAGTTTTGAGCACCGCAAGTTTGTGTTTACGGGTACCGTAAATTTTTCGGTAAGATTTACGGTACCCGTAAACACAAACTTGTGGTGCTCAAAACTACACACATGACATTTTTTTTTTGATTTTTTTTTACAAATGTGTTTATAATACACGCATCTACGTTTTTGAAAAAAAAAATTGGTCCACCTCGCCCCGTACGGTGTAGTTCTCACGGTTCTTACAACTCGAGGTGGTTCTCATTTTAGCGGTCCCCTATATATATATATATATATATATATATATATATATATAGTACGGGATCAGGAGAAAATAGCTGGAAGTGTGAAAACGGTGAGAACGGATCCTAGTCAAACATGTGGCAGAGGCGCTAAATAATATGCAGGGGCATGATTGTCATTGTTCACGTTCCCCTCAATAAGTCGTGTTATATGCAACAGATATGCCGTTTTGTTCTTTATGCTTGTTTCAATGGCTATTTTTTTCAAAGAAATATTTTGAAAATGGAGTTTATGTTTTCAATAGCCTTCTTCATATATAACTTTTTTGTGCATAACATGTGATTAGGAAGGTACATAAAAAAACCATAGAAGATGGCACACACACATAAACGCTAAAGAAAAAAAGAACACTTTTCAGTAGGCATTTTGTTCTTTATACTTGTTTTAATGGCGTTTTTTTTCAAAGTAATATTTGAAAATGGCGTTTATGTTTCAATATATCACTTTTTTGTGCATAACATATTATTTGGAAGGTACATAACAAACCATAGAAGATCGCACACACACATAAACGCCAAAGATAAAGAACATTTTTCAGTAAAAAAAACAGGTGAGGATAAACTCAATAAGATTTTGCTCAATAAGATGGACAAATTTCTCACTTAAGAATTTTGTCCAACACATAGAGTGAAACTTTATTGAGAACAAAACTGAATCTCCAAGAACAGTTGCCATGTGTGGTTTTTGAAGTTTTTGGCGTTTTAAATTGAATGGTATTTAATAAGATATGGCGTTTGCTTTTTTGTGTGATCAATAGAAGGTCCTGAGACGTTTATATAAGATGTTTTTGGCGCGTAGTTTAGGCGATAATTTATCATAATAAATGTTAGTAATAAAGTTTTCGTCGTTTCAGTTACTGTTTGTTCAACTTTATCTGTTAAAGCTGTAAGGCGTCCTATCATTAAGTTTGGCCTTTTGTATGATTGGCGTTTTAGATAAAGATGTTAAACTACACCTAATTAACTTTTGCAAGGCAAAATAATGTTATGGTGTTTTGAAACATACGCCAAAGAAAAAGAACACTTTTCAATAAATAAAATAGATGAGGATAAACTCAACAAGATAAAGATGTAAGGCGTCCCATTATTTAAGTCTGGAGTTTATCTGTTAAAGTTGTAACGCGTCCTATTCAGTTACTGTTTGTTCAACGTTATCTGTTAAGGTTGTAAGGCGTCCCATCATTAAGTTTTGGCGTTTTGTATGAATGACGTTTTAGATAAAGATGAAAAAATACAACTAATTAACTTTTGTAAGACACCCTTTGTTCTATTCTTTTGCACTCTGTTTTATACAATTCAGTAATTTTTGGAGTTTTGTAATAATATGTTATTAAAGGAAATTATTATAGTTTTGGTATTTGGCGTTTGTGGCATTTTGGCGTTTTATAACTAATTAGAGAAATAATGTATTTTATTAGCGGAAAAGTAGATAACAAACCACAGAAAATGAAAAAAAAAAGAAAAGAAAAAAAATTAAAACTCCTCATCCAAATCTTCACTGTCATCAGTTTCTTCTTCTTGAAGTTCTTGTCATCGGAACCTTTGAATTCCTTATATAGGTGTCGATTCCTACATGGTTGGACGCCCGGCTCTAGACGAAGCTGATCATTCAGTAAAACATGGTGTTTGTTTTTTGGTGTGATCTATGGTTGTTGATTGTTGAAGTGGTTGTGTGGATGGTTGGAGACATAGATCGACGCCGTATGTGTGGATGATTTTTTTGGGTGTGATTGTGAGTGGGTTTTTCACTTGTTTGATCTCTGGTCTTCATCTTTATCTTCATCCCACTCTTCACTGTCATCGGTCTCTTCTTCTCATCCAAACCTTCTTCAAGAACAAAGCACACAAAATGGCATATCAATGTCACCAGTCTCTTTTTCTTGAAGATTTGTCCATATCATTCAGCAAAATCTTATTAAGTTAATCCTCACTTAAGAATCCATTCAGTGAAACTTTATTGAGAACAAAACTAAATCTCCATGAAACGACGTTTGCCATCTGTGGTTTTTGAAACTTTCTGGCGTTTTAAAATTGAATGGTATTTAGTAAAATGTGGCGTTTGTTTTTTGTGTGATCAATGGAATGTCCTGAGACGTTGTTTATATAAGATGTTTTTGACGCGTAGTTTAGGCGGGAATTTATTATAATAAATGTTAGTAATAAAGTTTTTGTCGTTTCAGTTACTGTTTATAGTTACTATTTGTTCAGCTTTATTTGTTAAGGCTGTAAGACGTCCCATCATTAAGTTTGGCGTTTTGTATTATTGGCATTTTAGATAAAGATGATAAAATACAACTAATTAAACTTTTGGTGTTTGGCGTTTGTGGCATTTTGGCGTTTATAACTAATTAGAGAAATAAATATTTTATTACTAGAAAAGTACATAACAAAGCACAGAAAATGACATAAAAAAAGTAAAACTCTTCGTCAGAAAGGAATTTCGTATAAGAAGTATCCATTGCTCCCCTCGTCTTATTCTTCGGATTCTTCATGCCAATTTCTCATCCAAGTCTTCACTTTCATCGGTCTCTTCTTCTTGAAGATCTTTGAACCCTACAATGTGAACATGTCATGCAACAACGCCAATTTTACTGTCATGTCTGTGTTCAAACATGTTACATTATATAACTCCTCTAGGAACCCAAGACTCTGTTTGGTCATGATGTTTTCAAGCGTGTAGTCTTCCTGCTCCACGTTGTCACATACAACAGTCACTATCTCAGTGTCTTCATCAAAACGCCATGATCGGATGGCTGGGTCCACATTTGCATTTGCATTTGCATTGTTCGATCCAAATTTTCTGGTTAATCTTTGTATAACCGTCTGTGTTTTCTCACAGAGGTTATCAATAGGAACGCCAAGTGCTAGGATCCCCATCTATACTTCTTCTTCCAAGTTCATGTATGGCTTTGATGGTTTTCACTAACACTCTTCTTCTGTTGTCAAAAACAGATTACGAATCTATTGATTCTAAGGTTGAATCTACATGAAACAATGTTTGCCATTTTTCTTCTTTCAGAGGTTTGTTTGTGTTTGTTTTTTTTTTTTTTTTTTTTAATTTGGCAATTTGGTTAAAGGTGGCATTTTTTAGTATGATCAATGGAAGTAATGGTAACGTCGTTTATAAAATCATGTTTTTGGCGCGTGGTTTAGAAGATAATTTTTTATAATAAATGTTAGTAATAAAGTTTCAGTGATTGTTTGTTCACCTCTATCTGTTAAAGCTACAACGCGTCTCATCATTAAGTTTGACATTTCTGTATGAATGACGTTTTAGATAAATATGACGTTTCATATGGGAAGGGACTGATGTGTATGGCTTGTAGGTTAAGGCGGGAATTTTAATGGCGTTTTGTTCATGAGTTTGGTTTTTTGTATTAGAGCACTAAAAAGACCCTTTTACCCTTAATGAAGCACGTGCACGTAATAAAGTTGATGTTATTTACGAAACGCCATCGCTCCAATCTAATCCATACATTGTTTTGATCTAACGGATCAAAATTGTTCTCACTGTTTTTGCACTTTAGGGTGTTTTCTCTAAATTCTACGGCTATATATGGTAGGGTTCATTTGAGAACCACTCTTATTGCGAGAACCACGAGAACCAATGTGAACACAACATAACAAACCCACCCACCCACCACCCAAAACCTAAACACCCACCACCACCACCCCACCATAAGCCAAAAACCTAAACACCCCCCTCCCGCACATACACCCCCCCCCCCCCCAAAAAAAAAACCTAAAATAAACCTAACCCCCAACTCCCACCCACCCAAAACCTTAAAACCTAACCTTGTATTCAGAAGGCAAAAAAAGGGGCCACCTTTAAATATATTCATTGTTGGCGCATTGCGAGAAACTCGCCAAAATGGGCATGGATACCTTTAACGGGACAATCGTCTTCAAAAGGTCCAACAGTTGTTCCTCCACTAGTCGCTCGGATGCTTGCACCAACTTTGAAATCAACCTAAACGACAATGATTTTGAAGCCGAACAACCACCGGGAAAAGATAAGTAAAAAAGCGGGCCCAAAAATCATCTACTACGAGTGATGAAAAAAACCCCACTTTGGTCGGAATCCAAGAAGAAATCCATGTGTACAACAACATCCAACAAGAAAGAAACACCAAAAAAAAATAAAGACTTTTAGCCTTTATAAAGAAAAGCAAAAGCTAACGGATATGAAATTACATGCTATGAAGATCGATCACCTACAAGGGGAAGAGCGGAAAATGTACGAGAAACTAAAAAAAATAATGGATAAATATCGTACTTAGTTTCGTTTTTTAGTTTAAATTAAGTAATCGTTTTTTAGTTATGTAATCTTTTTTATTTAAATTATGTAATTTTTTATTATTGTTAATTATTATATTACTAATAATGCTACTTTTAACAAAATTAATAGAAAATATATAATTTTTAAATAGCGAATAATAATATTAAATAGGTGTGAGGTTTCGAATAACACCCCTTCGCACACCCCCCCTTTTTTCCTGAACGCCATTATTCTGACGCGCTTTGACGTGACGTCCACATGTCAAATAACACCACTCTTTCAAGCATCTCCACACAATGTGATCTTAATGTCTTACAGATAATGGTAGTGTTGTAAAAATCGCGACTAGGCGACGATTAGTCGTCGATTAATCGCTATTCGGCCACTAACTGAGTAATTTTTTGTTAATCAGTCAATTAATCGCTAGTCGGGCCTAGTCGGCCAACTAAAAATCGGTGATTTCGGCCAGATTCCTGCAAATAACCTATATATTCCGGTTAAAACCTCCAAATTCCGGATTGTTTCCAACCAAACCATGTGAATTCCAACAATTAATTTTGTATACTTAAAAAAATGAGTTGAGTAAGAGTTAAAACCTAGCTAATTAAAATATTTACCTATAAAAAATGTGTATATGTATACATAAAACTGAAAACTACATATAAAAAACTCGATCTGATTATTCCCAATTAATCTCGAGTAATCCCGAGTAGTCGTTAGTGCCCACCTCATCAGTCGACTAGCGACTAAAGAATTCTCAAGCATGTTATAAATTGGAAGTGGACCCTTTGAAAATAAAAAACCTATCAATATCTATACAAATCACTTAAAACGCGTCCTCCAAAACTCAACATTTAAACTTTAGCACAACAAAATAACGGTACCCAATATCCCCCACCCCAATCATCTTCTCTCTCTAATCACGGACCTCCATTTCCCACTTCTTCTCCAACTTTCTCTCTCTTAACTTTCTGTATACTCTGCTGCTTCCACTTCCATGGCGGAATCGACCAAGTATACCCCCATTAACAACGCTACCCTACCCTCAGAATTCAACTTCACTAACATATTCACCTTCAGAACCAAAAGATCTCGAACTTTCGCCTACATATTCGCCGCTATTTTCGTCGCTTTCACCGTCTTTCTCGCCTTCAATCCCTCGCAAAATCCTTCATCCCCATGGTTCAGTAACATCTTCACTGGCTCAAGCTTTAGGATCTCTAGTAGTAGCACAGGTTTGCAACCAAATAGTACAGTTAATTCTTCTTCTGATTCTGTTGGATCTCAGTTTTCTTCCATTTATTCTTACTTTTTCGCTAACAATTCGACACAATCGGCTCATAATTCAACGGTTTCTAACTCGAATTTGAACGCAACTGTTTCTGGATCTGGAAGTGTGAATAGTCAAGCACCGACAGTGAAGAATAATCAAACGACGTCGTCTCCTCCGTTTCTCCCTGCTTCGAATTCGACTAATCAAACGACGCCGTTTCAGGAAACCGTTAAAAATGAGAATAATAATTATCCGCCGGTTGTGCGAAATCAAACAGATTTGAAGCCAAATCAGAAAACGACGTCGTCTCCTCCGGTTCAATCCGTTTCAAATCAGAAGAATCAAACGACGCCGTTACAGAAAACTGTCACAAATGCTTCTTCAAATGGAACGAATTCTAGTTCGGAATTTGGTGATTTGGTGAAGAAATTGGTGAATTGTGACTTGTTTGATGGAGAATGGGTGAAGGATGAGTCGTATCCGTTGTATAAACCCGGTTCGTGTTCGTTGATTGATGAGCAGTTTAATTGTTTTAATAATGGTAGACCGGATAATGCATATCAGATGCTTAAATGGAAGCCCAAATCTTGCACTTTACCAAGGTGTGTTGAACTAAAAACCCTCATTATTAGATTAACAGTTAATTAATTGATTATTGCTATAAATGTTTATATAGGTTGGATGGTAGCCATATGTTGCAATTGTTAAGGGGGAAACGGTTAGTTTTCGTTGGGGATTCGTTAAATAGAAATATGTGGGAATCGTTAGTTTGTATCTTACGCAATTCGGTCAAAGATCAGTCGAAAGTTTATGAAGCCTCAGGCAGACACCATTTTCGATCAGAACCATCTTATTCGTTTGTATTCAAGGTAAATGTAGTATGTTGATATAATCAGTGGTGAAGCTTGAGATTTCCGACCGGGGGCGAAAGTCACCGAACCTAAAAAATATTATAAAACCGGGGGTAAAAACGTATATACCAAAAAAATTTCTATATGAAAACTACATACTCTCCGCTACTGAGCGAGAAGTAAGCTTCGCCCATGGATAAAATGACTTGTTAGTCTTTTGAGCTAAGATAGTAGTTTGCTAATGCTCATTGTTTTTGAACTGTTAGGATTACAATTGTACAGTTGAGTTCTTTGTAGCCCCGTTTATAGTTAGAGAATCAGTAACGAAAGACAAAAACGGAGAGAAGAAGGAGACGCTTCGGCTTGATTTGATTGGGACTTCAGCTGATCAGTACAAGACGGCTGACATTGTGGTGTTTAACACGGGCCATTGGTGGACTCATGAGAAAACCGCGAAAGGGTAAGTAATAATCTTAGTTTCAGTAGTTGATGACTAATAAGACGATTGTTTTTTTTTCGTTTGATTATGTTGCTTACGATACGATGATGGTTAATTTGCAGGAAAGATTATTATCAAGAAGGTAGCCATGTGTACAACGAGCTTAATGTCTTGGAGGCGTTTCGTAAAGCCATAACAACATGGGGAAGATGGGTTGATGCTAATGTAAATCCTAGCAAAACTTTGGTGTTTTTCCGCGGTTATTCTGCTTCACATTTCAGGTAATACTAATAATAATCTTTTGGATTAATTTCATATATACCCAATCAAAACTAAAAATATCATATATGCTCTTACAACATAGTTAAAATACCAAATATACCCAATTTATTAAAAACAATCTAATAAATTATCATTTTACCCTTGTATTTTAGCTTCGGGTTTTCATATATGCTCATCTTTTAACTTAATATTTTTATATAACACATTTTTAGCTTAAACAAATTATGGTAGAAGTTAAAGGTTATATGTGAGATTTCAAAGTTTTAAAAAAATAATGGTAAAATTGTCATTTATTAAATTGTTTTAATGAATTGAGTATATATGATATTTCAACTACTTTGTAAGGGTATATATCAAATTGCTACTAATCTTTTAGCCATTTTACCTCTACTCTACCAAGAAAATACCACCCAAAATGACCTTTATATGTAAATATGTTACCTAGTGAAATTTATCTTGTCACTTTAGTTTCATGTTCTGTGGTAAAAAGGCAGTCAAACCTTGTAAATTTCAGTCAACAATGCTGGAAACAACAACAAAATCTGATCATTTGTTTTATATAATGACAGAGGGGGGCAGTGGAATTCCGGAGGGCAATGTGACAACGAAGTCGAGCCTATAAAAAACACAACCTATTTATCACCGTATCCCGACAAGATGAAGGTTCTAGAGAAGGTTTTACGAAATATGAAAACCCGAGTTTCGTATCTGAATATCACGAGATTGACAGATTTTAGAAAAGACGGGCACCCATCAATATACCGAAAGCAGCATTACTCGGAGCAAGAAAAACGACATTCACAATTACACTTTCAAGATTGTAGCCATTGGTGTCTTCCTGGTGTGCCGGATTCTTGGAATGAGATCTTGTATGCTGAGCTTTTGGCAAAACAATACCAAAATCAAAAGCAAAAGAATTAGGTGTAAAGATGAAAATATATACGGTCCGGGTTGAGTCGAATTGACTCACTCGAGTCGACTCGAGTTGAGTTGAGTTACATCATATTGAGTTTAGTTGCATCGTATTTGCAGATCTCAAAAATGTGAATGACCCCCTTATTTTTGTTCCCTTTTGGGGAATGTATAAGCAAATAAGCAGATGATCCAAGAAAAATAGTATTTATTCTTTTTGTATTTTTTATGATGTATTATTTAGTTCATTTAGGTTATTGAAAGAAAACTACATTTAAAGGATGTGATCAGGTGGTATTTCTCGGACACACCAAACAAGTTATTAATACTTGGTGTTTATGTAAAGTATGTGAGTTTTTTTAATATTCCACAAGTAGCAAATTAAAATAATATACAAGCTTTTGGATTTGTTACATTTGTAGTATTGAATTATTGTTTAGTAATTTATTGGACTATTAATGTGATTATTTTAATGACATAAGGTTAGCATTAGCATGTCTTATTTTACAATATTTCTCTCTTGTGAGGAGAAAGCAATAATCTTTTTAAATCATAGCATGTCTGATTATTTGAAGACTATTGAAGACATTGTTGTTTGTGGGGGGCCCTACTTTGGTGAACTTCAGGCAAGAGCGGAGATCAGGAAATAGAAAATCCCTGCAGTGCAGTAGCATCTTGCAGGCGCTTGCATTGTGGAAAGATGGGTCTGGTTTTCCAGATCTGGTCTTTTCTCTCTTGAGCTGTGAGGGGGACTCTGAGGTGCCTAGGAGGGTTTCCGGAAAGGGCGAAGACAATAAAAAGGATCCCAATATCAAGCAATGCCTGCGGAAGGTCAGGGATGGGCATTTTACGGCGGCGGTCAAAGTTTTATGTTCTAGTGGGGTTGCCCCCTTTGGAGAATCAACCATGAAAGCTCTTATTGATAAACACCCGGTGATGCCAACCCCATCACTGCCTTCCAACCCCATTGTCCAACCCACTATTATTACAGCAGAGGATTGCGTGCTTAAATGTATCAAATCCTTCCCTAGAGGGACATCTTGTGGCAGAGATAGGATGCGGGCCCAACACTTGTTGGACGCTATTGGTTGCGTGGGGTCGGTAAGTTCCTCGGGTCTGCTCACAGCTATTACTGGAGTTGTCAACCTATGGCTTGAAGGGCTTTGCCCTAAAGAGTTGGCAGAGTTTGTGGCCTTAGCCCCCCTCACCCCCTTATTGAAACCTGATAGTGGTATTAGGCCTATCGCAGTGGGTGGCATCTGGCGTAGGTTGGTCTCTAAGGTGACTATGAAGAAGGTTGGGAAGGACATGGCCCTGTATTTGGGGGATTTTCAATTTGGGGTTGGTACACCAAATGGGGCGGAGGCGGTGCTTCATAGTGCGAACAGGTTCCTTAACTCCTTTCATGAAGATGAGTCCATGGCTTTACTTACGGTAGACTTCACCAATGCTTTTAACATGGTTGACCGTTCAGCGTTCCTCCAGCAGGTCCACCAACGTTGCCCATCTATCTATCGGTGGGTCCAGTTCCTGTATGCCCAACCCGCTCGGTTGTATGTTGGAAGTGAGTGTATCGGGGCCACCACTGGAGTGCAACAGGGAGATCCTTTGGGGCCCCTCCTATTTGCCCTAGCCTTACATCCCCTTATTCTCCGTGTACAGGAGCACTGTAACCTCCCCTTTCATGCTTGGTATTTGGATGATGGTACGATCATAGGTAATGCAATGGAAGTTGCTAAAGCCTTGGACATCATCAACACGGAGGGACCATCCATAGGGCTCCATCTCAATATTAAGAAAATGGAAGTGTACTGGTCATCTTGTGACGGTCTCAAGGTGCAGGACAGCCTTTTCCCGAGAGGGATAGGTAGACCTGTGAGGGGGGTTAAGCTCCTTGGGGGGGGGGGGTTAGTCGAGACTCTGCTTTTATTGGGGAATTAGCAGGGTGGCGGGCATCGACAACGGTTGACCTTATGAAACTCTTTCCCTGCTTACAGGACCCCCAGTGCGAGCTTCTTCTTTTAAGGTCATGCATGGGGGTAGCTAAGTTACTGTTTGGGCTGCGGACCTGCCAACCTCACTTGATGGCAAATGCGGTATCCTGTTTTGACGATGGTCTCCGAAAGGCTATTGAAGACATTGTTGTTTGTGGGGGGCCCTACTTTGGTGAACTTCAGTGGCGTTTGGCATCTTTGCCGATGCGCCTGGGTGGTTTGGGCCTCCTCTCAGCTCGGGATGTTGGAGTTTATGCTTTTGTGGCGTCTAGAGCTCAGTCGTGTGTATTGCAAGACCACATCCTTCGGAACAGTGGGGTTGATAAGCTTGACGTAGACTACCAACAGGCCCTCGAGTATTTAAGTGTCTCTCTTCCAGACTTTGACATTGGCGGTTTCTCTAATATGGACACCGCCCCCCAAAAGCCACAAAAAACTTTGGCGAATGCTCTATTTGAGAAAATCGTTCGGAATCTGGGAGAAACACTTGATCTGTCTCCCCGCCAGAAGGCGGTGATTGAGTGCTTGAAAGGCCCCCATGCGCAAGACTTTTTGACTGTTATCCCGATCGAGGGGCTGGGGCAATGCATGTCGGCTGTTGAGTACAGGGCTATCCTCAAATACCGGCTGATGATCCCTATGTATCCAGAAGACGAAACCTGCCCAATCTGCCGTAAAGCCTGCATGGATAAATACGGGGAGCATGCTGTTCATTGCAAGGAGCTCCCTGGTTTCAAATACCGGCATGACTGGGTGATGGATGTTTTGGGGGACATCTTGAGGAGAGCGGGGATTTCTGCCAAGAAGGAGGCCCCTGTGAATTTCCTTACAGACCCCATGGAAGGGAGATCTACATTGAGACCAGCGGACCTGCTCGTCTTTGGCTGGGCGGGAGGGAAACATGCTTGTGTAGATCTCACAGGAGTCTCTCCCTTAGCTGGGTTAAGGGAAAATGGGTTTGTAGCAGGACAAGCGGTAAAGAAAGCAGAATCTAAAAAGGTGGACAAACACGCTAAAGCATGTGCTGATAACCAACATGCATTTGTCCCCTTCGCCTTCGACACCTTTGGATCCCTGGCTCCAGAAGCTATCCGTTTGCTGACTAGGGTCCAACAGGTTGTCCACAGCAGTGGCTCATCAACAGGGGGCATGGGTTTGTTTTTAATAGGCTAGGGTTTGCTATCCAGAAAGGGGTAGCGGCGCAACTTGTTGCTCGCTTACCTGCGATATTGATGTAAAGTGCATTTTGTCGAATATATATATATATCTTTGATTTTATCAAATCATAATCCATAAATGTGCAATTTTTTAATATTATTTATTCGAAGGTGTAACCTAACCAGCTGGCATGCATATAATCATAAGAGTAAAGTACAATTCCAGTCCATGTGATTTACACTCAATCACACTTTCAACTCTCATTTGAAAAAAAAAACGAACAATCAATTTCCTATGGTTGTCAATTACTCGCAATCAAGTCCCTGACACTAACAAACAGTTTGTAATTCAGTGAAAAGACTAAAATACCCCCATACCTTTAGTTACCATTTCAGTCCCTAAACGTATAATTCATATTTTCCCTCCATATTCAAAACTCTTTCCTAATATAGTAACTAACAACCAATTATTCTTAATTACTTAGCAATATGATGTTATTATTTATGAACATCAACAACCCGTATTAAGACTTGTAACAAGAATTGAACTCTGTTTGAAATGGGTTTAACCTTTAGAACTTGAAATGAGTTTGACTTTTAGAACTTGAATTGGGATTGACTTTTAAAACCTAAATTGGGATTGACCGTTAGAACTTGAATTGGGATTGAACATCACAATTGCAATTGAGTTTTAGTTGTAGAACATGAACTGCCTTCATTGTCACAAGTTTGACCAGTTATTCTAGTCAAACAGGTCAAGTAAAGCCTACCAAAGTGTAAGATCCCTGTTCAAATTATAAGTTTTAGAACTTAAAATGGGTTTGACTTTTATAACTTGAATGGTGATTGACCTTCACAACTTCTAAGTGACTTTTAGTTTCAGAAGTTGATCTGCCTTCACTTACACAGGTTTGACCATTTATTCTGGCCAAACAGGTAAAGCAATGCCTACCAAAGTTATAAGTCATGCCTACCAGACTTGAACTTAGTCTAATTCCTATTATGCAAAGCAAAGTGTATCATTCCTATTCTATTTATAACTAAGTAAAATTATTCAATTGAACTTTAGCCTAAATCCTACTGTACCCTGATTAAGTTAAGGGCTTGATTATCATAGGCATAGCCTTGACTGAATCGTTGTTCAAATGCTACAAATGATCCTAAACACAGTCAAGTACCAGTCAAAGTCATTTGATCCTAAACACAGATAAGTAGTTAGATCCCAAACACAGTTAATAACTTCAAATCAAAGACAATTTAATAAGCATCATTAAGACTTATATATCACCATTAAATCAAAGACAATTTAATAAGCTTAAGACTTATATATCACCATTAAATCAAAGACAGTTTAATAAACATCATAACACTTAGATAACAAAATAAGGGTAATCCTGATCATTAACTTAAAAAACCCAAAAAATGATCAGTTGCCAAAATAACCCTTTCAAACTGTTATACATAAGCTACTAGTTAGGCATCATACGTACAACCAAGCAAGCCCCCTTGTCTTCGTGCTCGCCGGTTAAAACAGAGCTCGATCCTGAACCCCTCCCTGTCCTTAACAGGACCCGGTATTGACTGGGTCACCTACACCCTAATTCCAACTAGAATTCCATGAAAAACAAACCACATTTTAGATAATATGCATGGCACACATAACGAAATCAACGATTCTAAGTAAACCCCAGGGTATTGCCTCATTCTTAGGATGATCAGAGTTGTTGTACTTCGATTGGCCGGAGAAGATGGATGAACGAAGCTACTGTTGAAGCTGGCCGGGTTTGGGAATTAGAGCGAGTGATGGAAGATTAAGCATTACAAAGGGAGTGAAAGGAGTTTCGGTGAAATGACCAAACTACCTTTTACACCGTTAATTATGCTAACGGTCAACTAATAGAACCTAGTGTCAAGGACTTGATTGCGAGCAATTGATAACAACAAGGACTTGATTGTTCGTTTTTTATTTCAAATGAGGGCTGAACGTGTGATTGGGTATAAACCCAGAGACTGAAATTGTACTTTACTCTAATCATAAATCCATAAATATGCAATTTTTTAATAGGGTGTACATATCTGCACACCATTTTGCCTATTTACACACCAAAAAAGGTGTTTTTTGTCCTTATATGCACACCCTGCAGTGTCGAACTGTGGCCAAAACGCGATGTTTTAGTCCGGTTAACCAGACAAAGACTGACGGACTGACGGGTCTGTTGACCGGACCAAAACGCCGAGCTTTGGTCGCGTTTTGGTCCTATCAACCAGACAAAAGACTGACACCCGGTCTGGTTGACAGGACCAAAACGCGGCCAAAGCTCGGCGTTTTGGTCCGGTCAACAGACCCGTCAGACACCCGTCAGTCTTTGTCTGGTTAACCGGACCAAAACGCCGCGTTTTGACCACAGTTCGATACTGCAAGGTGTGCATACAAAGACAAAAAACACATTTTAAGGGTGTCTATCTACACACTTGGTGTGTAGATAGTTTAGCCCTTTTAATATTATTTATTCGAAGGTGTAACCTTTATGTAGCCAGTTGACATGCATATGAGTAAAATGCATGGATAGTCCCTGTGGTTTTGCAAAATAACACCTATAGTCCCTAACTTTTGGAAATTACACCGGTGCTCCCTGTGGTTTGACAGTTTGTTACTCGGATAGTCCCTGGAGTGGATGACGGTTAGTTTTCTCCGTTAAGTCCATATAAAATTACTTATTTACCCATCCCTTTAAAAATAAAAAAACAAATATGAATTATTAAATGTGTGAAGCCCACCTTATTTACCCTTTGACCTGAATCCAAACTCTTATGACCACCGTCTTCTTCATAGTCTCATCGCCTTATACACTTCCGACCACCATCTCTGACCACATTCATAGCAAATTGATAGATTAAAATCCATTGATTCCTTCAGTAACATCAATAATCCTTAAAATTTAAAATTCTCAAACAAACACTCTTATGTTACGTTCCGTGACAATCTAATTTTTTATGTTAAATCTCTTTTATGCGATCTCAATTTTAATGTGTTTTACATTTGTACGATATATCATTTCAATTTTTCGTGTTTTACATGCATGCTAGTATGTTATACTGGATTCGTGTTACTGGGTTATTCTTATGTGATGAACTTGTCCTTTAACCCACACCTTAACATGTATAGCACTATGCGTAGTGCTATAGGAGTAACGCACCACACGTGAACGAGAGGTCATGTTAAGTCATTTAATTGCGGTACACGATGGGTTGACCTGTTTATTCACATGCCAGTGATACGTTAATCTTGTTAACTAAGAATGTCATGTGGATTGTTCAAAAAAAAAATTTTTTTTTTTTTTGCTTATGCTCTTATTCCCAAAAAATGGAAGCTTGACATCAAGATAGGAGTGAATTCCTTACCTTGACAATTAGCTCCTCTCACTTTTCAACTTCACCAATGAGCTAGGGGTGATTTTCTTACCTCGGAGGTAGTTACCAACTCTTCTTCGTTCTCAATGAAACTTTATATTTGAACGTTACTTTACACACTATCTTCGCAATCTAAAACAAAATAATAATATTCTCTCCTGAACAAACTAAAATTATGACGCTTTCATTGTCTATGTTACACTACGCGAAATTTATGATTATGCTATGTGAAACTAATTGAACATTTTATATGCTATATGACGCATTCATGAAAACAATTTCCTTAAACAAAACATTATGATCAAAGTCTCATCTATTCTCTCTTTTAAATCTTTAGATGTCATCTTTTCAAAAGTCTTTCACTACTAGAAAACAAGGCTTTTGTCATGTAATTTTTGGTTACAAAATGGTAGCAATTTCCTTATTGTCACTAGTTTGCCACCAAAAATACGGTGACAAAAACACCCGTGTCAATTGCCCTAATGCCACCAGATTGCCACCATTTTTATATTTTGCTACCTTATTTTACCACCACAAAATTGGTCAAAATTATTTGCCACCGCTTCATGTTTGATACGCTCCGCCTTGTTTGCCACCAAGTTGTGACGCGTTTAGATACCATTTAGCCACTGATTTGCCACCATTTAACCATCGGTTTTTGCCCGTTTTGATGCCATTTAGCCACCGATATTGCCACCATTTAACCACCCATTTAGCCATCATTACCATTTAGTCATTGATATTGCCACCATTTAGCCACCATTTTTTACACAATTGCAACCATTTGCTATCATTTCCTGATTACTTGAATATTGATTTTTAATTCAGATTTTTTTTTTCTCCCTGCTATTTTCATCAAATACATATCAATAAAACTACTAATAATATAAAAAAAAAAGTCTAATAAAATCCAAAACTTATATAAAACATCTTGGTTTCAAAAGCATATAATAAAATCCAACGAAAATATAAACTAACTAAAATTATCCTAATAAGATAAACATCTAAACATTGAAAACAAAGTGTTTATAGCCTATCTTCGAACTGTAGATGTTAATGTAGCTTCAATTTGTATCATCCTATCAAGCAACGCATCTTTATCCACCTTATCTTTTTCTTTGTCAGCCAACAACCCCGCAATAATTCCATTGAACATTTCTTTTTCTTCACTTTTTTCCTTAACGAGCTCCTTGATAACTAAGTTCAACTTTTCAATCTACAAAACAACCAATGAATGGAATCAAGAAATCAGAATTAACGAAAAGTAATAATGGGTCAAGTTGGTTGCAAAGAAAACAAAATACAATTATGAGCTACAATTCAAGTGCTAGAATCTAAATAGCATGTTCCAGTTTTTTTATATATTAAGAAGGAAATTATACCTAATTTTAAAAACATTTTTTTTGTGTATGAAACAACCCGTAAAGGTGTAATCAAATCGTTATGAAATTCCTTAACATTCTCACTAATTGAAGAGCATCAAACCTAACAATAAAAAACAAACATCTCAAACCAAACAAACATAATAAAAATGGGAAACGATACAAATGCACAAAAGCTATTAGTCTAAAAGGATTAAAAATACCTCAGGGTCTTCTCTGCTATGTACACACGGGTCACTATCATTGCCTAACCCGTACACTTTTCCTTTATTCTTGCCCTCAGCTCATGACCACAAGTCTTTGTCAAATTTTGGATGTTTATTACGTTCTTTCCCATACTTCTCCTCAAGAAAACCTTCATATTTAACCTAATGGGATAAACACATAATTATATTATACAAACAACATAAACTTACTTGAATTGCATTACAACATAAACTTAAAGTAGAAAAACAAACACACCTCATGGTCTATCTTTAGCCAAATACATCCTCATATCCTAGTGTATATATGTTGTACCTATATCTACAAATGCTACTAATCATGTGCCCACAATGTCTACAAGGATAAATGTTCAAATTGATAAAATGCACCCACAATGTCTTTAGTAAAATCCCCAATTTTAGTAAATAATTTTATTAAAATCATGTAAAAAGTCTTCTTACATCAACATTCATGTCTGATATGCGAATTACTTTATATGCACTTCTACCACCAGCAAATTTCATATAATATGCCTCTGAATCAAGTTAAGATCATTATATATAGAAACCATTGCTTATTCCTTTTTCTTTTTTAAATTAATTAATGGGCAGTAAATATAGTAAAGAACCTAGGGAAACTGTGTCATTTTAACCTATGTTGGGTGTGAATTTCGGACACGACCCGAAAAGACAACACAAACCTAACACGAAATTTGCGGGTTTAGGTTTAGTCTAGATGGGTTCGGGTCAATTTCAGGTTGAACCCACGAACCCGTTTAGGTTAACGGGTCGGGTGCGGGTCAACCCGATCAGGTCGGCGGGTTGACCCGTTTAACACATTTATATTATATTTTATTTTTTTACAACTTATTTTATGTCATAAATTAAATGGGATGTGTATTTTATGCCATAATTATTCTATATATACAATTTCCGTCGATCTTAGGAACAGTTCCGGTTTCCCGGTTCAGTTAACTTGCATCTGCCAGTCATTCTCTTTTATTTTCTTGGCAGTTGCGTTTCAGAGAGAAGCGAGGGGCTAAAGAGAGAGAGCAACAGAAAGTCATTCTCTTTTATGTTCTTGGCACAAGTAAATTGTAGATAAGGCACTGGTTGAAGCTACGCAAGCTGCCAGAGTAGATGCCACATCCCAAAAGATGCTTTTGTGAAAAACTAAATGAAAAATAAACTTGTTTACAAGTTCGAAAATAATATTTTTATTTATATTTAAAAAAAATGTTAGATATCAAAATCAGTTATAAGTGGCATATAGATACACTTCGGGGTGCAAACGAGCCGAAACCAAGCTCGATTAACATATGAGAGCTCTAGCCCGAGCTCGGCTTGGTTCCAGCTCAAAGTTTGAGCTCGGCTCACTGGTAGTTTCTAAAGATCGAGCTCGCCTCGGACTTGGCTCGTTTATTATCTATTAATTAGTATATTTAATAAAAATAATATAAATAATAGACTCGTTTAGGTTTATGAGCTCGATAAGTGAAGCTCGGGATCGTGCTCGTTTACTAAACCAGCTTAACGTTCGATTCAAGCCTGGCTCGTAAATAAGTTTAAATAAGCTCAGCTCGTTTACTAGACAATTTTAAATAAGGGGTAAATGTTACTAAATATTAATAGGACTAATATCACACTAAGGCTCGACGAGCTTCACATGCCAGGCTCGAGCTCGATAAAAAAACGAGCTTTATTTTAGGCTCAAGCTCGGCTCATTTCGAGCTTTTTCTCGAGCGGTTCGCGAGCCGCTCGATTTGTTTGCACCCCCATATACACTAGAATGTCAAATAAGAAGCACATCAGCACGTTGAACAGATCACCCAATGTTAAATAACAAGGCATCAATGGTCAAAGAAAGTGACATACCAGGTTTTTGCTTACGCCTTCTAGCTCTCTTGTATGCAAATGAGCTGCAAACTAGAAGTAACCAAGAAAGCCTATTAGATTAACATCAAGAAGGTGCACGCAAAAATTATAAAACTTCTTAATTCCAACCAGCAAAATAATAAATGTAAAGAAAATAACTACTTCGTTTCACAAGTCACAACCGCAAATTATCTAACCTTTATATACTTGTCCTAAAGATGTTGCAGCAATAGGATGTAGGCTCTGGGCTGATGTCTGCAAAATTTATGAAATAGGAACACCTAAAAAGATTCAATAGAACAGAGGGCAACCTTGGTTGAAAAAGGGGGGGGGGGGGGGGGGGGGGGGGGGGTATTTGTTCCTGATATACATAAGCTTAGTAACATACAATTAAATTGTCACTGACATATAAATCTATTACCAGAAATCCGACATAAATCTACATGACTAAGTTTGGGTAAAAATGATACAAGGGCAAAATGGTGTATTATACATACCTGTTCATATTTGCCCAAATACTCCTTATCTCCTTTATATCCCTGAGCATAAAAGAAGGGCTAATTAAATAACAAATATGCATATAATATATAACAATAGACACAAAAACTAGCTTAGTAGCTATGTAACATGAACTAGTTAATCAATTAGCTTAACTAGCATTACACATTAATTCAGTGTTGAATGTTGAAAGTCTAGATGAACGATAGGTTCTAAATATCTTCAAACTAGTGACAGCTACAAGTGGATATGGCAAGTAGATAAGCAAACTAATGAAATCAATATTGACTATTTGACCAGTACACAAAAAAAGATGAAATCAATGTTCATGTAGAATACAAATGAAACAAATGTGAGAATGATGAGCAAAATTACATCCTTAAACTTAAATGTATGAACGATGAAGAACAATTCTCGACTATGAAGTGAACAGTATAATTGTGCATATTTGGTGGTTGTACATGGAGAACAAGATAAACAAGGACCTATGTTATGTTTTCTATTACATAGAACAACAAGATAATTGTGTGTTTTACTCACCTCCATAACAATGTCACAATTCCAAGTCTAAAATCACCAGAATCGAATGATGATGTTGTTGTTAAATTCAAACGACTGCCTTTAGGGTTTTGGAGCGATTGAGAGCAGTTAGGTTTTGAAGCAATAAACACTAAAATCACCAAATCGTTGGCAGTGATGTGGAGTAGAGGACGAAGATGGTTCAATTGAGGGAGTAGATGGTTCAACTGAGGGAGAGGAGATTAGGTTTTAGAGAGATTGAACAATTGGCCCGCTTAATATTGGGGAGAAATTAAAGATGGCGCTGAAAAAAAGTATTAGAGTAAACTGCAATTTTACCCCCTGAGGTTAGGGGCCATTGGCATTCTTACCCTCTAAGGAAATAATTGCAATTTTACCCCCCACTGTTGACTCTTATGTCGCGATTTTACCCCCCGGCTTCAATTTTGTTGACTGGTTTGTTGACTTGGGGGTGAAATGACTATTTTACCCTTTTATAGTTTTATTTTACCCCCCAACGTTTGCTGTTATGTCGCATGTTTACCCCCTGCCACCACTGCCACCGCCATTCACCACCACAACCACCACTGCCACCTCCAGCCACCACCCTCAACCACCACTGCCACCGCCATTCACCACCACAACCACCACTGCCACCTCCAGCCACCACCCTCAACCACCACAACCACCACTGCCATCTTCTTCCTCCCCCTCTCTCTCTCTCTAAAAAAACCCACCACCCGCCTTCATCTTCAACAATCACCACCGTCATCTCCACACCCCAGCCCCCAATCATCCACATACATACAGCCAAACCACAACGATCACTACCACCCCTACACCACCCTTCAATCAACACCTGCAACTAGTGATTCATCTCAATTTTGTATTTCGAGCTGTAACTCTCCAAAACTTTGATGGATAAAACTTGCATATAGCTAATCTGAAATTTAAATTCCAAACTAATCACAAGAAAAAGAAAATAACATATCTGTCTTTGTGCAATTCTATAAAATAACGAAAGAATATAAGCATGATTTTGATCCTAGGAAACATCAGGAACGGGTTTCTGTTCTGAGACTTGGTACTATAAAAGCTCAAGACATAACAAATAGCCACCAAGGTCACGATCATCCAAGACAACAACAAGAAAACTGATGAATTCAATGACAAATATTAAGGTAATTGTATGACCTAAAACTCTAATTAAACAAACTTTCCTTCCATAAGTTCTACATTGTGTGCAGAACAAACACATACACAAACAATTATGTCCATGGATACAACCATAAACCCAACCCTCTACTCTCTGTCTCACATGACAAAAATAAATTCAGCAAACACTTGTCAGGTAGGTATATGACATTCGAATAAAAAACCTTAAATCTTCTGTTTCAGTGTAACCTCAATTATCCCAATTCGAGAATTAGGTCTGTAATGTTCATCTGTGTCCACCTCCTCAATTTCCTAGATAATTCAAATTCCAAAATAAGACCGATCAATGTCTACTAGTACTAAACAAGAAAAGGTTCAACGATTGTATATTTCTATTTTAACCAAAAAAAAAAAAAGAATAAGCTTGATAAATTGTAGCATTAAACTTACCTGAACAATATCTTCGCCCTTGATAACGCGTCCAAAGACATTAAGTTTTGCATTTAGATCTGGAATTGGAGCAGTTGTAATGGATAAAAAGCCATTCAGATATACTAGAAAATACCGATGGTTGTGGTGGTGGTTGTGTGGCGGCCATTGAACCTCCTCTGTCTCCGGCGACCATTGAACCTCTCCGGCGACCATTGAACCTCCTCTGTCTCCTTCCGGATGGTTGTGGTGGTGGTTGTGTGGCGGCGGCAGTTGCGGTGGTTGTGGTGGTGAATGGCGGCGGCAGTGGCGGTGGTTGTGGTGGTGAATGGCGGTGGCATTGAACCTCCTCTGTCTCCTTGAAGAAGAACTATGTATATTATATATATATATAATAACAATTAATAATAAAAATAATAATAATAATAAATATAGGGTAAGATTACCAAAATACCCTCCCAAGTCAACAGACCAGTCAACAAAATTGAAGCCGGGGGGTAATGTTGCAACATAACAACAAACAGTGGGGGGTAAAATTGCAATTATTTCGTTAGGGGGGGTAAGAGTGCCAATCACCCCTAACCTCAGGGTGTAAAATTGCAGTTTACTCAAAGTATTATTTCCGGTTACACTTTTACCTAATATTGCTACTCCTAGGACGGTCGCAATCCAAGTGAGCGGTCACAACTCCCACCAAACTTTTTATTTTTTATTTATTTATCACCATATTGTCACCGAAAATAAAAAGTCACAAAATTTGTGACCGTTTTGTGACCGCATCATATAATTTGCTACCAATAAGATTTTGGTGAGAAAACGGTCACTAATTTTGAGACCATTTTTTTTCCATGACAAATTCTGGTGACAATTGCCCAGTTTTTTAGTAGTGTTTCTATTAGATTTCGAGGACGAAATCTCCTCAAGTAGGGGAGACTGTAACATCCGTCAAAATGGGTTCCCGAAATCCGACCCGTTTTGAAATTCGAATCTTAACCTTGAACCAACGAAAATCTTCACGAAATGAATAATCGTCGAAAGATTTTTATACCAAATTTAATTCGTTTATAAATATCATTACTTATCTAATAATTGGTTTATTCAATTTGTTAATTAATATTGCTATGATAATAAAAACGTAATAATAATAATAATAATAATAATTAGCTATTAAACTTAGTTAGGTTCGTTAAAGGTTTCAAGGACGTTTGTAAACGAGGTTATTAAAGTTAGTTTATTCGACGAAATGTAACTTAAACAAAGTTAGTCTACCTAATCTATTAACCTCCCATGGTTAAGGGACTACTTGTGCAATTATTAGGCTGGAGGGTGTGGGATAACCCCCTTGGGGCTTTATAAAGGACACCTCAGCGCCACGTAGGCGCCACGTGGGCTGAAGCTTGATGGCGCCCCCTCTTTAATATGGAGGGTGTGGTCTAGGCGCTATATTTGAAAAAAAAAAAAAAAAAAAAATCAAAAAAAGATTTCATTGGTTGAAATTGACGTGGGCCCCACCTGAACACCTCTTCCTCCCCGTTACCATGATGGCGGCACCTCCATAGCGCCCCAACTTAAAGTGGTGGGTGTGGGTCGATGGCGCCGGCGGCGCTATAGGTGCTGAGGTGGCGGTGGTGGCGCCTCCCACACCCTCCGGCCTTAGAAATAAAGCAATTCAATTTCACTCTCTTTTGCCGGCGGCAACTGTAACCTAACCTCTAAGTTTTAAGTAAGCATTAATTTCATTTCCATTTTTGAGCCCACCATTGAACCTATACTTAGGCTGGAGGGTGTGGGATAACCCCCTTGGGGCTTTATAAAGGACACCTCAGCGCCACGTAGGCGCCACGTGGGCTGAAGCTTGATGGCGCCCCCTCTTTAATATGGAGGGTGTGGTCTAGGCGCTATATTTGAAAAAAAAAAAAAAAAAAAAAATCAAAAAAAGATTTCATTGGTTGAAATTGACGTGGGCCCCACCTGAACACCTCTTCCTCCCCGTTACCATGATGGCGGCACCTCCATAGCGCCCCAACTTAAAGTGGTGGGTGTGGGTCGATGGCGCCGGCGGCGCTATAGGTGCTGAGGTGGCGGTGGTGGCGCCTCCCACACCCTCCGGCCTTATGGGAAACCACATACAATCAATCATACCCTACTTCCAAAAATCTCGAGTCGCACAAACGCATTAAAACCGAAATCCTTCTCTTTTCCTTGTACCCACACCACCATTTCTTTATACATATCTTGAGATTTATCACAGATCGTTCATCACCCTTCGACCATTTACAAGCCTTACCATCTCACCCTCTTTGTTTCGATAAACAACCACAATCTCGAGTCCGAACGCATATATAGA
Source organism: Helianthus tuberosus (assembly GCA_030545235.1). Taxonomy (NCBI): domain Eukaryota; kingdom Viridiplantae; phylum Streptophyta; class Magnoliopsida; order Asterales; family Asteraceae; genus Helianthus; species Helianthus tuberosus. The sequence continues at coordinate 145,052,075 of CM060407.1, read as the reverse complement.
TACGGCTTGCGGTTGGTCCGAAACCCCCATCTATGTTACTCGCTCTGCCTGCTCACTTAACCCGCTCGACACCGGAACCCATTGGAACACGTCGGAGCTGCCGGAGATACGAGAACGTCGCCGAAGGTGATCGACGTTCACGGCAGAAGACTTTTCACCTCGCGTTCGGTATAATTTTCTCTTACTTTTTTTTTTGTTTTCCTTTCGTTAATCAACCTTCGATACACACCCAATGTTCAAACAAATTGAAACTTTGAGTTTTATTATCAAACTGTACGTATCACTTTTTCTTAAAGAAGATGGTGAACACTTCTATATATGGTCATAAGCATTATCTATGAGTTAAAGGGATTAGAAATCTAAATCTTTCAATATTTATGGTTCTGTGTATATGAAGGTAACCAAAGCAAAAAGAAAGAAGAAACAGTTCGATTTTATATTGTCTAAAAGGAAGAAGAAGACTTATTTACTGTTAATGAAAAATGCTGGTCATAGCCTTTTTTTATTTTCCTGTGCACCATAACTAATTATATAATATTTTTTTTATATAGTAATTAAAAGTAACAAGCAGGCATTGATTTTGCCAAGATTGAAGGAAATAATCTGGCCATAAGCGTTGTGGATTCTCAGCGTTATTCGAATGTAAGTGGATCGAGTGATACGCTTATCTATAACAAAAGACGGATGCGGTTTGCATATTCAATCTTCATTGCTTCATTAAAATTACAACACACGATAAAATGCTTGGAAAATTGCATCAACTCTCCTATATCAACTTGAACGGTTGATGGTTACAAGGATCGTTCTAATAGAATAAAGAGAATAAACCATTTTTTTACCAATTTTCACTCCAGTAGTTGAAACTTGAGCGCAGGAATCAATTCAAAACCCTCACCCTCAATATCAACCAGAAACCAAAGGAAAAAAAGGCTGATAATGGTTAATGGTTCTTCGTTGAGGAAACCAAACGTAGACGGAGATGATAGGCCTGGTAACCGGAATGTTTCGAATCATCACAGAAGACGCGTCGGGTTCTTCTGCTAGTAGTATGATCCAAAAATTCCGTTGTTTAAATCAGAATCAGGTTCTCAAGACAAGGATCGTTCTAATAGATTAAAGAGAATAATCCCTTTTTTACCATTTTTTACCCATAGTATACGAGCCGTATAATAATATACGGCCCGTATACAACCATCGTATACATTGTATACGATCGGTAAAAATATTTTTTACCAATGGTATACAGCCGTATAAACCGTATACGACTCGTATACATATGGTAAAAAATGGTAAAAACCTCTTTAATCTATTAGAACGATCCAATAAACGAAGAACAAAGCCTATTTTCAAAACGCAGGTTCATACAGTGCTGTGATAGGTTGTGGTTCAGCCAAAATGACATTTAGCATTACTAACGGTTCAAGTAAGTGTCTAAAATTTTGAAAATTAAGGTTTACCTTGTTAGTTTCTCAAACACTACTAAACATCTGCTTTCTGAATCTGAATCAGAATGTTAACTTTTTAGTTGCTTATCTTGTTAAGTTTCTGACCCAACCGAAATCCACAAATTCTGTCACTTTGTGTATTGACGAAGCTGACAAACACATTGGTATTTTCTCAAAATGTGCAAACTTGAAGAATCTCACATTAAAGGAGTTTGCAACAACGGGATCAGATGGTTTGAGTATCTTTCATCCTCGTTTGGCTAATCTCACACTTGAAAATGACAACTTTGTGAGGGCCGTATATTGTTATTTCTGTTGTTCAGTACTTCCGAGATCTGACCCAACCGAAATCCACAATTCTTTTACTCATAAACCCTTGAATCCCAACGCTTCATTTGTAACCGTAAGGATGATGCAAATTTGTACGTAAAGATCTCTACACAAACTCTTCTACATCTTTTAACCAGTTGTCCATCACTTAAGACCTTGAAAGATTTATTGAAATCGAAGCATTCACGAACCACAATGGACTCAGACTCATGTTCAAGTAAGTGTCTAAAAATCTGAAAATTCAGGTTTACCTTGTTAATTTCTCAAAACAAACTCTCGTTTCTTCATCTTCATCTTCAAGAACAATGATGAACAGATGATGTCAGATAATACTTCATTTGTCGAGAAACCATTATCTTGTGATACATGAACGTTGTATTCTTGTCTTTCAGAAGAGTTTGTATTGAACCAAGAATACTTCAAACATTCTATACCTTGCAACGTATACAGGTGCAAGAGAATGGCGAGTTATTTTCAGTTATTTCTGTTGATCCACAAATTCCATTGTTTAAACCAGAATCAGGTTCTCAAGACAAGGATCGTTCTAATAGATTAAAGAGAATAAACCATTTTTTACCCATAGTATACGAGCCGTATCAGAATATACGTCCCGTATACAATCATCGTATACATTGTATACGATCGGTAAATTTGTTTTTTACCGAGAGTATACGGCCGTATAAACGGTATACGGCCCGTATACATATGGTAAAAAATGGTAAAAAATTTCTTTCTTTCCTTTTTTTAGTTGCTTCTCTTGTTAAGTTTCTGAACCAACCGAAATCCACAAATTCCAACAGTTTCTTCGTAGATTCCGTCCGGTTTCCAAACTCTTTCACTCAAAGTTAATATTAATTGTGGTGGATGCAAGCATAAAGTTAGAAAAATACTCAAGAAGATTGAAGGGTACACAACTTAAGCTCAACTTGAACGGACGATATGAGTCAGGCGTTGGAAGGATTGTAGTAGCAGGACATTGGTACCACTGTGAAAATTGCATCAGGAGGGGAGAGAGTCTGATACAATAAGGATGTTGGGAATTAAACGCATGTACGTGACAAAATAAGGATGTTCGCATAAACGTATATTCGTTTCATAACCTCCTCCTATAAATCAACCACAACTGACAAAGAGCCTGTATTAGAAGCCATCCTATGTCTTTTACCAACCGAAGAGGCAGTAGAAGACGTGTCGGGTTCTTCCAACATTCACGAACCACAATGGACTCAGACTCATACTACTCACCCTCCCCTGAGGAAAAGTTTTCCCGACGACTCAAGAAAATCCACAATCAATGTATACATGTGCAAGAGAATGGCGGGTGATATAGTAATTTTCAATAATGTAGGAAGGATTGAAGTAGTAGGACATTGGAATCTGGTTCTCAAACAAACCAACAAAATCCTGATAGTGAAAAACATCAACAACCATTTTTTCTTTTCCTTCAATTTCGAGAACATTCTCCCTGTGTATGTGCTTGTGCTGTAGAAACCGGTGATGAATTTGTATACACAACTGAACGTTAATTGATGTTGTTTTAGACAACAACAGATAATGAACGGATTGTTGGTGGATAACGCAAACAAGTTCTCCACAGTTTGTTATTCAGATCTCTATTCGGTCATCTTTCCAAACTACAACACACGATAAGTTTAAACTTTATAGTGTGTGATTTGACCAGGAAATGATTGGAGGTGAAGGTTCAGTGCACGAAAAGTTTCTTACGAAATGTACGTGACAAAACAAATATGTTGGGAATTAAACGCATGTCCGTAATCCCGCGTTGATAGCTTCCGTTTTATTCAGACTCCTTACAACTCTCATCAAATGCCTCACCCTTCCTTTTATTCTATAAATATTAAATAAAGAATAACACCATGCCCGTAATCCCGCGTTGATAGCTTCCGTTTTATTACAGTCATACGACACGTTTTCTTGTTCTTCAATCTTTGTTACTTGTTGATGTTTTATTTTTTTTCTACTTTTAGAAAGGTTTGAGCACCTCCCGACTGTAAAATACTTGAAAAATCAAATTTTCGTTCCATACGGGCCGTATAACAGTATACGGCCCGTATACACGTTCGTATACATTGTATACGACCAGGCAAACTTATTTACACATGGTGTATACGGGCCGTATACTGTTATACGGCCCGTATGGAATAAAAAAACTGACAAAGTCTGCTGGCACATTTTCGTTCCATACGGGCCGTATAACAGTATACGGCCCGTATACACCATGTGTAAATAAGTTTTCCCATGTGTTAATATTAGGACCCATAAAAAAATCACTTTCTTTTTACTAATTACAGTATGTTATACAACATCATGAAGAAATAAAATATTGAAAATTATTATATATAAAAAAAATAATAAATTTTTTGTTTTGTTTTGTTCTCATGTGGGGGGATCTGATTCTCTAGGGAAAACTTCCTTTTTTTTATTTATTTAAAAATTTAAGTCATGAGACTTTTCTGACAATTTGTTTTGTAAAACCATACAACTACTAGAGTTAAAACCACGAGCGTTTAAAACCATTTAAATTACTTTATATCTCTTCAGAGTTCAATCTCACATAAAACACTTCACAGTTCACCCCTATAATCTTTACCTTTTGATTTATCAAAACAACTTTCATTCAAACAAAGATTAAGATCGGAGGAACCGCGTCGTCGCCGGATTATGTGTCAGACTGGTCACGGTTGGCGGTTAAGGACAATCGCCGAAAAAGGTTTTCGGGTAAGAGATTTTATGTATTATGGGTTGATTTATATGTTTTGTTTCGGTGGCTTGTGGCGGCAGTGACCGCCTGATTGTTAGGGAAAAGAAAAATGTTCTTTGATATTCAAAACAATACTTTAAATTTAAGTTCGATGTTTCCGTAAGTTTAAATCAGAGGGAAATCCTATGTGGTTCTAAGTACCGATTAAATAATCCTATCCTGGGCAATCTAAAACACATATCGGAAATCCCATTTGTTATGTTCCAAAGGATCATATTTTAAAACCAATTAAAAAAATATGTGAAATCATATGAAAAAGTTCTTCGTATTCTTTTTCCTTTTTTTTTTCCGGAGTACAGACTTTGTACTTTATAAAATTGGTAATTCATCCTTTGGATATATATGTTCCGATTAGAAAGGAAAACTTACATCTAAAGCTCTTTTGATTTCCCTATCTATCCAAATGATCACGTGGTCGGGAGTAGCATTGCAAAAAAGAACTATGTGCTCAAATCTCCCATTTAGAGGGACCAGTCTCCTTACAACTGGTGGAAACCTACCACATCTGCAACCACAATTAACACAAATCTGTTCAATTCATGTTTTCCGGCTTGAACATCACACATGGAATAATGTTGGCTAGTTATAAAAAATGATATAAGTGGCAATCTTATACCCGAAAGGTTTTCTCTCTACGATGTGATAAAGGCAACCGGGTTCATAAAGCCTCCTCGGATCTTTATTCTATCCCTTATCCGATGTGAATGTGTCTTTTATGCATCTTAAGCACAGCAAGCAGCAAAGCCTAGCAAACTGTTCAAAGAAAATATTACAACTCTATGATAAATTAATAATGAATGCTTAAAGACCATGTAATAATATACTAAATTTGATATTATCAGAAAAGTGATTTGCAGATGTCTTCCAAAGGTGTGGCTGTCCGAGGAAAGAAATCATCATGCCGTAGCAAACATTCTGATTCAAACCTAATCAACCAAAACTACAACTTTCTTAAATTAAACGATTCAAAATAACTTCCCCGAAGAACAACACAATCTATGATGTCTGCATATCTCAAAACCAAATAATCAAAGATTAGAAAGGAAAACTTACATCAAAAGCCCTTTTGGCTTCCCATTCTCACCAAATTGTGATGGCATCATCGCACACCTAACCCCACTACATCCCCATGTAACCCTTGAATAAAATCATCTGAATCAATTTCAAGAATCAAACATCGTTTTTCATTTATATTCTTCAACCAATAACATTCAAGATTCAATCTTTTAGTTGCAAATTCAAGAATTTACATTACATATATATAACATAAGAGATACTGGAGTAAGCAAAAACATTGCAATCCAGAAAGATCAAACCGATTAAAGCCTATTATCAATTTTTGGTTTATCGATTTCAGGAGATAGATTTAGGGCTCACCTGTTAAGACATGGGTTTATCATATTTTAAGGGAAATCTGACACAATCGGATGTGCGACCTTCCCTGCCTTTTCGTCGGATTGGCCGCCGGTGGTCCGCCAGAAACTTTATATCAAAGTTGTGGACACACCTGTAATCGTAAAACTAATCAATCAACCACAACACCATGCTTCAATCCGATTATTGGGAAAACCCTAACCTGTCCTACGGGTGCAAACACAAAAACGAACCGAAAAGATTAGGGCTTAAAGTAAGAAGAATACCTCGTATGGGTTGATTGATTGCAAAAGATTTACCCAACTCACAAGGTTCTGTTCGTTTTCCTCTGTAGCCTCCGTTCGCAAAGCTTCACCATCGCTGGTTGACCAGAGACAAAGTTGAGGCAGCTTAGGGTTGCAGTCGCCGGAGCGACGGAACTTCCGACAAATGCGTCGATCTCTCTCTCCCTCTATTTCTAACCTTCTCTCTCTCCTATATAGGTGGGTTATTAGATGTGAACACAGAAGATACGTGTCAAAGCAGAGGAGAAGCTGAATCACAAAACCTATCCAAATATCAATGCAACCGTACAATATTCAAATGCATAAAACACCTTTTATGCATAGCATACAACACACAGCAGCCAAAACTGGTTGCTAATTTATAATATATTATGCCATTTCTTTCTTTTCAAAGGAGTTACAGTTTATTTATTTATTTTTATTACTTTATCCATTCTCTTTTTTTTTTTATAATAAAAACCATTAAAATAAGCGTTTTACTTTTAGTTTCTTTAATTCACAATATTAATGGTTTAATTTATTTTCATTCCCCTTTATAATAAAACTATAAAAAAATCAATAATAACATAAGTAATTAACCATTTATTTCTTTTATTCTTTCTACAACATTAAAAGTTATTAATGAGGTGAATAATAATAACTACAATATTAGGAATGTTATTTAACCTATATTTATTAACTGGATCATTATGCGGTATTGGAAAATATAGGATAACCTCTCTCGTTCGTCCTCTTGGAATTCTCCATTCTTACTCGTGCGTTACTTACAAGAAATCGCAACGCAATCAACGTGAGTATACTCGATCCCATTTTTATTTTAACACTTTTGGGTGCAACATGTATTCTATACAAAACACGCAACGCTCGAATCTTGTTTTTATCACACTCTATCCGCATTTAAACATGAAACAATTTGATGCTTGTAATCTCATATGCTATGCAAGTTGAACGTGGTAATCTCAATGCCCTTGAGTCTTGGGGTATTGTGAAGTTGAACGATATTTGAACGATGTTGAACGATGTTGAACGATATTGAACGATGTTGAACGATGTTGAACGATATTGAATGGCAAAGTAGTAACTTGTATCATTTTATTCATGTTGGATATGAGCACATTTAAACATTTTATTCTACTATGCTATGTATCAAACTTGTATACTCGCCAGCATTTTTGTTGATTTTATTTTAATATATGTTGCAGGTTGATAGACGAAGTGATCAAGAAAACAAGCTAGGATGAACCTAGAAACCCATTTTAGAATAAGCAATGTTTTGAATTATTTTGTTGCAATTTGTCTTATTTGGAAACAATGTACGAATTTCAGCATTTTATGAAATTGAATTAAACTATATTGTCACAATTGGTGTTATGATGCTTTTGAGCGATTTGTTCGTCTCATCCCGATGTTTCCACCATCGGTTGGGGTGTGACAATTAATAATACATACCTCTTGTGTTCGATATTAACTACGGTAGAAGGCTTCAAAATCGGTTATTTGGCTGCCATTGTAGGAGTGGTTGATAAGATAGATCTGGTTCAACAATTGAAGCAGCTTGAAGTTGTTGAAGGGGTTGTCGAAGATCTTGAAAACTTTTTCTGAGATGGGGTTTTGTTTGGATCAGGATGATGATGGTTCTGTTGACCTCTGCAATCGTCTCCTCTTTCAAAAAGTCACAGAAATGAAAAGCATCAAACTCGTAAGCGGAATCAAAATCATGGGCGGCGTCATCTGCAACCAAATCCTCCACAATTTCCATAACAATTTCCATATCAATTCAGTGGCGGTGATGGTGGAGGGTGATGGTGGTGGGCGGAGGTTGAAGATGAAGTATGGTGGTAGGGTTTTATAAAAAAAATGATATAAAAAAGAGTGGGCCCTAAAAAATTCTATTTTAATTTTTTTGTTTTTTTTTTTGTTTCATTAAGGGTATTTTAGCAATTTTACATTGACTTAACCGGAAAAATTAACCTCCATCCACTCCGAGGACTATCCGAGTAACAAATGAGCAAACCACATGGAGCATACATGTAATTTTCAAAAGTTGAGGACTATATGTGTTATTTTACCAAACCACAGGGAGCATCCGGGCATTTTACTCCATGCATATAAACATTTGCACCATACTTTGGCATAGGTTTTTTGGAAATATATGAAATATATTTGTCTACCACGTTAAATAGAAATTGGTTATTTAAAGGAAGACATGACTTTAGTTGCACTGAAATTCTTAAATTCACCTTTCCTTTCAATAGATGTCACTTATTTGCTTATATACATACATGTATATGGTTTTTCTAAAAAAAAGACATAAGAGACTAAATATTAATTTAAAGAAAATTTCATGTTATCTTGTCGATTGAGATGAAATTCAAAGCTTTCCATATGCGGTAACACTCTTATTTTGTTACGAAATCATAGACAAAACAAGCAGAATTTATAGTTTAACTCGTAAGCAATCTCTTACGTCCAAGTTATATTCTCAGACTAGACGGTATGGGGGACGGCCAAGGGCCGTCGAGCCCCGGAACACCGCCCCCCTATGGGCCGGCCCGTCTTCACCTGCGGATCCCAGACGATCTTGCCGTCCCTCTCCAACACACACACCTATACATACATACATACATACATACATACATATATATACATAAAGGGGCTCATGCCTCACCCCCTAGGTCTATCCCCTTTAGGCCCATCCTCACACCTGCTTACGTGGCGGTCTACGTGGCGGTCCATCCCCTTGGGGATGACCCTCACCATACCTTCCAGTCTCATTAAACTTCATCAGTTTGCACTTTTTTTTTTATTATAAATGTTATTTTTTTATTCCACACGAAAAAGGGCAATTACAAAGCAATGACAGGTAGTCGGGCAACAAGTTGCGTCGCCACCCCCTTTTGAATAGAAAAACCAATTCTATTAAATACAAAGTTTGAAACCTTTAGCGACGAAGAATTACTATTAACGACTTTTTGAACCCGATTCAAAAGTCGCACAGCGTCAGGAGCGAGACCACCAAAGGTATCAAACGCAAACGGGACAAACACATGTTGATTCTCCAGGCAGACTTTCTCATGTTTTGCCACTTTGCTTGCCTCTGCCTTGAGCACCGCTTGCCCTACGACAAAGCCCTTTTCCTTGAGCCCGACAAGGGGGGAGACTCCAGTTAGATTTACACAAGCTTGTTTCCCCCTTCCCATCCAAACACAAGGATGTCCGCCGGGTGTAAAGTGGACCTCCCCTCTAAGGGATCAGTCAGGAAATTTACTGGAGCCTCCTTTTTGGCAGAGATCCCGGCCCGCTTAAGAACATCACATAACACATCTCTCACCCAATCATGCCGATATTTAAACCCCGGTAGCTCTTTACAGTGGATCGCGTGCTCGCCGAAAGAATCCAAACACGCTTTGCGGCATACCGGACATGGCTTGTTAACTGGGAACAAAGGAATCATCAGTCGGTATCTAAGGATAGCACGGTATTCCACAACCGACATGTGTTGCCCCAAGCCTTTAATAGGTGCGACAGACAGAAAATCCTGAGTATGTGGGGCACGTAGACATTCAAACACAACTCTTTGCCGAGGGGATAAAACAAACTTCTCTTCAAACCTCTTGACAATTTCGCCATATAAGGCATTCGCCAAAATTTTCTGGGATTTAGGAGGGGCAGTGTCTTTAATGTAGAAACCGCCAATATCAAGGTCAGGAAGAGAACTATGCAAAAGGTCCAACGCACTCCTGTAATCGGAGTCTAAAACATCCCCACCACATTCTCGGAGTATGTGGTCTTGTAAACCCCAAGATTGGGCCCTTGAAGCCATGAAAGCATGTTAGTGTATACGTCTGTAGCTTCCGTCAGCATTTAGTCATGTTTTGTATATTTGTGTCCTTTGTAATGTATTATGTAATGTATGTGTGACAACCCGAACCTTTAAGGTTAGTAACGTCTAACTTTCTAAATAATATTCTTTATTATTCCTCTCCGATGTGTTATATGTTCCGCATTTGGGTTTGCTTATTAGTCTGTTTAGTGTGCATGACAACTTTACCGAACTAACATTGTTAGCACCGCGTTTGGGCCGCAAGTTATCGGGCCACGTTAGCGACCTTTGTGATACACTTCTTTTCGGCCCGAACAAACACAACCGAGCCCAACTTAGCCGTGTGTGCTTTGATCAAACCGAACCCAGTTGTGGTAACAAATAAGTTTAGGAATCGGCCCAATGGGTTAGGTTTTGGGCCTTATATTTGTGTGTACGTAAACCCTATGCCTATTAAAAATCACAACTTAATAAACCAAACCCTATTGCTCTTTATTCACATCGGCAGACCTCAAGATCTTTACCCTTCTCGAGACATCAATTTATTGATTAGTAAATCTATGTTATGTTGATATTTATTTGGTAATCTTGTTGTACGAAACTTTGATTGACAATCTGTATGTGCATGTATTGTTGTAATATTAAGTAAGTGGTATGGATTGATATTAAGCTACAATTAGGGTTAGAATAATTGATAGATTAACAGAATGTTATATTTGTATGACCTATACAACCTATTGAACCTCATGATATTAGGCTTCGAATAGGGATAGAGCAATGATGAGCAACTGAAACATATTTATGTGATGTCATCTTGATCATTATACACATGAAACGAATTTTTGAGTATTGGTAGTAACAGTGTGTGTATTTGGGTATATATGCATGGTAGCATGTTTGGGCTTAGTGTTCTTGCAAATATGATATAACAGTGAATGGTTCCGTATGATGGCATGGGTATAGGCATGATATGTTAATAGGTTGATTGTTTGGTAATCTCGACTTGTGTTATAAGTTGTTGTCATTATTCTGTTGCACTCCCACAAATAGATTGTAATCATGATTTTGATTTTGTAAAGTGTAATATAGCTGGGTGATATTTTTGATGTTCATAATCTTTGCAAAGGGGGGTGGGATCGGTTGTGGGTTAGACTCGAGGGATGCTTAAATGGGTTGGGCTCGGATGGTTGGCTACTGGTTGTGGGGCTACCAACCGAGCGGACAGAATACTAGATCATGGGCCGCACATAGGTTAAAGGTCCACGAATGAATGGGCCGGTGGTTTGGGGTTTGGACTTAATGTTTTGGGACGGGTAGGGTATTGACTAAACATAGCATGCGAGTTACATACTAACTATTGGTAGGATGGGCCACGTAACAATCTGAACATATTCGAGCTGGGCCAGCAATGATTGGGTCGAATGGACTTGTAAACTCACATGAGTAATGCTTGTGATTTAATGCGTGTAACGGTTTAGATGGCATGAACTGATAAATGTTTCGTGAGACATGGACAACGTGATTGACTGAAACAACTTGCATAACTTGTTTAATGCTAGTGCACTGTTTGCATAACATGTGAAATATTGTATATCATAAGAGAAATTGGAATACTAAACTGAGTGTTCTGGTAAAACATGATAGGACGTATTTGGTCAACTGTTAAACAAGTGAATAATCTTACTGACCAAAACCAAGGTGAGTTCACACACTTTCTAAGGCATGGGATTCCCGGTGGTTGGGAATGGGTTAAAGAATTCAAAACGGAACCTACATATCCTCCTTGGGTAGGATATGTACGGCCATCCTCCATGGGTAGGATGCCAATATTAATCCTGCGTATTCTCCTTGGGTAGAATACGTACGTTCGTCCTCCTTAGGTAGGACAACAACCTTAAACTTACTAGACAAAAACTCTATCATTAAGTCCCTCATTTCGTATCGACTTAATCGCCGAGGCCGATGGCGAGCGGGTCATTAGTTAATAGCGCTATTAGGTTTGACAAACCTCACACCGTGCCGGTCGGAAGGGCGTGTACTAATGGATCATGGCAAACTGTCAATGATGATAGACATTGACATAGGGCACAACTTACTTTCGTCAGTAGTCGATATGGTAACGGTCTAGTGGTTCACATGGGGAAGCCCCCACTGGTTATGGTTTGGGAAAGAAGGAATTGCTTAATCATATTTTCAACTATGGGGTAACCCCCACGGCAAGTAAGCCAGCTAAAGAAACACTATGTTTTTGAAACAACTTAAAACGAACACCCAACTGTGAACTCGCTCAACTTTGTTGTTGATTTGTTGTTACATGCCTTGCAGGCCTTTAGCTGCATATCTCTGGAACTTGCTGTCTGGGATGCTGGAGTGGTCATGGGTCGAGATACATGAAATCTCAAAACAAGCTTAAAATGGTTTATGTACATATGGTTTACGAAACACTTACAAATGAGTTATGCTTCCGCTGTATGAAATGAATGACATGTAACGTTTGTAACACTTTATGTTAATGAATGAAAATTTTATTTAAACATATTTATGAGTTCAACGTGATTGGTGGCTTGGATCCTGGTATGTCACACGCCTCGCGGGGGATTCCGCATGTGGTATTTTGGGGGTGTGACAGATTGGTATCAGAGCCATTGGTTATAGTGAACTTGGTTTTAAAAAGGGGAAAACGTTTTTGTAAAACCAGACTATAACCGAACAGTTCTGAAAACGTGAATACGACCATGACACTCAGCTCCAGATTGCAAGGGTCGTCTCTCGCATACTCATTGTACTACATAATTAGTGAAAACTTACATATGATGTTGCATGTGATTGCACATTTAGCACAACAGTATGAATTCACGTATTACTTGTATGTGTTATGTGACTGATAGGGTGGTATTCCCCTAAACATTCATGACTTACACTTCGTGATGCTCTTTGTTTGCTACTCGAGTTTGAGGAACCATTTGACATGAGTTAAGAAGAGCTGAGGTGAGCATGCAAATCACAATATTATTGTGGGTGCACACATAATAATATGTGGGGTGCATGCGAGTCCTAGTGAGGCTTAATAAGTGAAAAAGGGGTTCCGTTCCGTTATTTGATCGATGTGAAACATAACAAACCCATAGGGGTCATAGCAGTGATTGTCCCCTACTCGAATGTGAACTTTTCATTCCTCTCTGGATCCTTTAGAATCTCGATGCTATCGAGTATTACCTGAACTCCCATCTGCACACCTAGCGACCCGTGTAGAATGTTAGGTGCATATACGAACGACCCTGAGTTGGATGTCGCAGCGTCAAATGATTGATCGATACCTTTCTTACCCCTCTTCATTTGCTGGAACTCATGTATTGGCATCTTAGAATCCCGAAGTGTGATCACTTCCGCGTTACCCTCGCAACAGGCCTAGTGTTACTCAAACAACTTGCAACATCGATGGACCGGAGGATGAGCGTAGTACCTTACCGACCTCAGTACTTTGACGACCCTGATTACTGGTGGTGAGCACCAGCGAATTGGCTTCAATTGAATCCTTACCCGTGTCAGGGACTCATAGGAGTCAACTCTTACGAATCAAACGGGACATAAACAATGACAATCGACTATAACGTGGAATGTGTAATTTCCAGCACAATGCGTAGTACTTTAGGACATGGCTCAGAATGTGGAAAGATGGACCTCAGTGGCGAAGAATCGTAGGGCTCCGTTTCAAGCAAAGACATTGGGAGCAACAGTCACAGTGACAACAAGGTACTCGTAACCCTAGCCTACAGTAAGGAAATAAAAGTGACTACAACATGGATTGGCCATGGTTAAGTTAAGAAGACAACAACCAAAGGAACAACGATAGTACTTGAAAAACTTGTAATGAAAACAACAACACTAGAAATGATGCTCATGGAAGGGCATTTAGAATTGGCATGGGCGACGCCAGGACTTTAGCAACATGGTGGCTTGTATGAGTAGCTAATCGCTTCGTCTTTGCTCCGTTTGACCTGATGCTCCTTGAAATTGAACCTGTTGTGGAATCGGCTGACGACAAAACAATTGACATCTTGGGATGTAAATCCAACCTTGTGGAACAAGCGATCGACATCGATCTTACTTCTGCTATCCTTGATAGTTTGAAGCAGTAGTTAGAATGGATTGGTAATCCATACTTCGCGCAGATATACCCTGTGAGGAGAAAAACTTCGCGTATCCCTCTCCCTAGTGGAGAATCGTCATCTGTTTCAAGGTATTGGAATTGTGAAAAGGTTAGCGTCAATTCTGCAATGAAAGCTTGGAAGTGTCCACGGAAGGATTATCCCGCTATGTTAGCACTTATTATTGATGTTTAGGTTGAGGAAAAGAGGATCGAGGATCCACCCTTTGTTCGTGATTTCTACCTATGTGCTACCAGAAGAACTATCAGATGTACCCTCACATCATCCGGAGGAGTATCAAATCAGTATCAGGTCAGAGGCAACCCTGACTACTCGTACTCTTACCGTTCTGCACCAGGGGGGTTGCAAGAGCTGTGTTAATCAACTACAGGGGTTATCGAACAGGAGTTTTGTTGAACCTAGCTTTTCGCTTTGGGGAAACCCCAGTTAGATCCATGAATTTTCGTATGTGTACTGATTATCGAGAACTTACTAAGGTGGCAGTTAAGAACCACTTTCCTCGACCATGTATTGGCAACCTGTTGACCAGCTGCGAAGATCAAGCCCCATTCGAGTATTGAATAACGGGTGAGCTATCACCAGATGGAAGTTCAAGAGGGAGTATGTTCCTACAACAACATGTCGAACGCGATGCAGCCATTTCAACTCTGTATACCATGAACATTGAATTGAACAGCACACCAGCAGCTTCAGGGATCACATGAATCGACCGTATTTATTGGCGATGTTCTGAATCATGACCAGGGGAAAGGAACACCAGGAGTGGCATATGCATTCTACTTCAGCACTTATGTGGGAGGAGCCATTACGTGCGAAGTCATGCATGTTGATCAGGTAACCAACGGAGTGGGAATACTCGTGGATCTCGCTGAGATGCATTTTGATAGAAGCTGATCGACACCAAAGATTCCTTCGGGGATGCAGCAATTCCTTGGTTTCACTAAATACTATCGCAGCTTACCCACAGGATTTTTGAATGTCACACAGCTTAAATCTATTTAGCACAGTAGGGTACTGTGTTCGTGAAAGATGAAACAGGAGGACGTCTTTTCAACTTTCGAGTTCCAACTCTGCAATGCACCGAGCATCGTCTTTACCCGAGGGTGCGGATGATTTAGTGGACACCACGACGGCCCGAATCAGAGTCCCGGTTACACGCAGACGCAACACGAGAGAGTGATAAATTACGTGATGGAGTTACAAGGAGGAACTGCACGACACACGACTGATGGTGAAAAACCGTGGCCTTGGGATTTTAGTTGGAGGCATTACTTGGACGGTACCAGATGCGCTATTTAGACCGATCACAAAGGCCTCCCGCGTACTTTGGCTTCGTCAGAACTGAAGCAGTAAATGGCACCGCTGGAGGGAACTTTAGGATGATTACAATTATGAAACTTGAACGTGCACGAGCTTTGCAGCTCACTATCGACTCTAACTTACCTGATTAGACTCCCTCTGTTCAAACTGGAGAACTGAAGGAAGAGGATTCTCAAGTTGAACCCATGCAGGGCATGGAGAAGCAACCTTCGACAGGTCGGACGATGTTCGCTACCTCATGGAACAAATGTGGGTCTCACTATACGACTACTGTAGGGAACTTGTGTTGAGCAAAGCACATCGGCATCGATACTCTAGCCACTTGGGTTTTGATGAGAGATAGTAGGATCTATAAACTTTGTACTGGTAATCGGGCATGAAGGCCCACCTAGCTAGGAATGGGAATGATGTTTGGCTTGTGGGAAGGTCAAGGTGTAGTGTTAGCAACCAGAAACACCTATATGGAAAGCGAAAACAGACAACCATGGTTTTGGTCGCTAGTCTACTTACAAGTCGAAACGGAAACAATATCACCTGGATGATCGTTGATTGTCTCACGTAACCAACACACCTTCTAGCCATCTAGGAAATGGATAAGTTTTCTACACTTGCAGTCATCTACCTGAAAGGAGTGGGTGCTAGGCACGGGGTGCCAACCTCCATTATCTCTGATCGCGACCCACGATTCGCATCTGATTTGTGGCAAGCGATGCACAAATCCTTTGGCCCACATTTAGGCATGAGCACAGCATATCATCCACAGATGGATGGGCAGACTGAACGCACCATCCAAACTCTTGAAGACATGCCTCGAGCACACGAAATCGACTTTGGCAACGACCGGGGAAGACACCTCCCTTTAGTGGAGCTTACGTATAACAACAATTACCACACCAGCATTCAGGCTGCTCCATTCAAGGCATTGTACGGACGGAAGTGCCAATCATTTCTTTGTTAGGCAGAAGTCGGAAACGGCTAAATCACTTGCCCAGAACTCGTCATAAACACAGTAGAGAAGATTGTTCAGATGCGACAACGAATGGCGGCAGTTCGTGACCGTCAGAAAAGCTACGTTGATAAGCGTAGGAAATCACTCGAGTTCCAGGTTGGGGATCGAGTACTATTCAAAGTCTCACCTTGAAAAGGTGTAGTTCGTTTTGGTAAACGTGGCAAACTCAACCCGAGATATGTCGGACCTTTCGAAATCACGGAGAGAATTAGCATGATGGCCTACAGATTGAATCTACCCGAAGAACTCAGTGGAGTTCACAACGTATTCCATGTGTCAAATCTGAAGAAGTGTCTGTCAGATGAAACCCTTATAGTTCCTTTCAAGGAGCTCACCATCGACGATCAGTTGCAATTTGTCGAAGAACCAGTGGAAATCTTGGACCGGGAGGTCAAGATTCTCAAACGCACCAGGATACCTATTGTTCGAGTTCGTTGGAACTCCCGTCATGGCCCAAAGTTTACCTGGGAACGAGAAGACCAAATGAAACACAAATATCCCCAGTTGTTCGAGAACAATAAAACCACTACTGAGGATGAAGCTACTTCGGAATTCCGGGACGAAATTCCAAACCAACGGGGGAATGATGTGACACCCCTGGAAAACCAGGAAACCATGCAACCTAACTAGCTTCCTAAGTAACTACGTGCTAAATTTCGGGACGAAATTCCTCTTCAGTTTGGGGATGATGTGGCACCCGAGCAAACCTTGCAACAATCCTGACTTATATCACTTCATCTCTCCGACTTACTTATCAAATTTCGGGACGAAATTTCTTTCAAGTTGGGGATGATGTGACAACCCGAACCTTTAAGGTTAGTAACGTCTAACTTTCTAAATAATATTCTTAATTATTCCTCTCCGATGTGTTATATGTTCCGCGTTTGTGTTTGCTTATTAGTCTGTTTAGTGTGCATGACTACTTTACCGAACTAACATTGTTAGCACTGCGTTTGGGCCGCAAGTTATCTGTAACACCCCGAAAATATAAAACTTTATATTAGAATTATAAAGTATAAATAAACAAGAATTTACTAACTAGGAGTTTTAACCTAGTTAGCTACAAGTCTAGAAATAACTTATAATAGGGTAAAAAACAACCAAACTTTAAGTTAAACAAGAGTGGAGGGGCTTATCTTGTAAAATTCGAAACTTAATTAGATAAAAAAAATTAAGGACCAAACACACAAAAGTGTGTCTGGTCGTACATGGGACGTAGGGGGCGACCAGGAGACATCACCAAGCCCTAGTTCATCACATAATTCACAAAATTGAAGGTCCAAATCTGATCAAAAACAAAAATTGAGCATAGATTACTGATCCTCATCACAAGAGGATTACAAGGTATGTAAAATTTGATAAAAACTCTCAACTCGAAATTCTCATGAAATTGGGAAAATCTGAAATTTATGGTTGCATGTTTGTTTTATGATGAACTAGGAACAATATAGAGTCTAGGGACAAACCCTAGACAAATACAAGTTGAAATCATGTGAAATTTTAGTAAAATCCATGAACACCATTGTAGGTGATTAGTGGGTTTTGTAGAACTTGATAAACACTAGGAAATTGGGTGTTGTTCTAGTGTAATTTGACAATGGTAAAGTGACTTCAGAATTTTAGAAGCTAACAATTGTGTAAAATGGGTTGATTGATGTGAAATTTGGGCTAGTTGATAAGCTAGGGATTTGCTATATAATCATGTACAATTCTGCCCTTAAAGTGTTTGTTGAAATGCCTCAAAGAAGGCTCGAAACTGGAATTTTGAAGTTAAAACACCTAATTGTGATGTTTTGGCTATTATGCGATATGAGATAAAAAAGAGTTCTAAACGCAATATAATTGAACTCTATAGGAAAGGTTACCGGATCGTCGAGTGGACAAGCTGGTGGTGAATTGCGGTTAAAGGGCGTGCACTTAAGGTATGTAACTTGACCCGTTACATTCAATGAATTGTTGTTAAATTATGCGTAGTTGCGTTGTTGATTAAAAGTTGTGTTGATTTTGGTAATCATGATCATTATTGGAATTTAATAGAGTTAGTCTAAATAAGGAACCAATTGGTAGTCATCATATTGGAGGATTTTCCACAAGATGAGCCAACGGGTCGAATAATAGTGTAAATTGTAGTGATAGCGTCTTAGCTAGTAGCAATGGCGATGTGAATCACAAAAAGCATTAAACCATGGAATTTGGTAAGGTAATGCAAGTGATGTTAAGCCCCGGATGATGGGTAATAGGCGCCATAGGCTTACTAGTGAGAAGTAGTAAAATAGAATAAGTTAGAATGGGTCGAATAATAGTATAAGTGGCTTTTAGTCGTAATGATCGAAGAATCAAAGTTGGGTATGATAGTCGTAAGAAACATGTCCGTAATGAATTTACAAATATACAGGAAAAGAATCACCTAAAACGACGTGTGGAACAGGGTGAAATCAACAAAATAGTCAAATGGAAAAATCACAGAGTCCACCGTAAATTACGGTCTCCACCGTAATTTACGGTGGAAAATAAAAACGTTACGGTGGTTCACTCCTGTATTACGGCAGACCAGAATCACTCAGTGTCTACCGTAACTTACGGTAGACACCATAAGTTACGGTGGAGCCCAGAAAACTTGTATTTTATTTATCACATTTCGATGTCGGAACTTGTGTTTATGTACTATATATCAATGTCAAAACTAATGTTTTAGTGGTTTTGACCCTAGGTGACCATGTGGATCTTACGGATGGCGGTCAAGCAAATGAAGAAGAACCGAACACGACTTTTGAAGCTTTCGCAGTATTTTAACCGTTAATAGACTATGTTTATGGGACGTAAACAAATTGTTAAACAACTTTTGAATGTTTTAACTTAGTCGTTAGTTGACTAAGGTTTTGCCACTTTTGAACTTACTTATGGAATTTATGTTATAACCAGACATCTTTATCTAACATGGTGTGAATTATTATTAAATTCAAGTAAATTAATACGGGTGTTACAAGTTGGTAATCGGAGCTCAAGGTTGTTAACAAAGTGTTCGGTTCAAGCTTGATCGATCGTCCGGTAAGAATTAATTGCTTTAGTAGAATTACTAGAATACTAGAAAAAGGAAATTTGAATTGATATGCACGGAAAGTACATGTTTACACACTCAAACCCGGAAAAGTGCACTAAGCATAAATGGTTTAAGCAAGTGGTGAACTTGGCTAGATCAAAATGAATGACGCATATGTCATAAATGAAATGTTTAACAATTAGTGTAAACATTTCAATTTCAAGATGACGGAGAGATGGGAGGAGTGTATGAATACGCTTGAACCCGGGAAAATACACTAAGTAAGAAAGGCAAGGCAAGATATATACTTGACCAAACCGAAAAAGAATAACACATTATTTATGTCTGAGTGAGAGTGATATAAATTTCCGTATAATAAGATGGAAATGAATTAAATAATTATTGATAAATCGTGATGGATGTTTCAGTTAAAGAAATGTCTGGAGTAACCGAAGATGATTCGACATCTCAATTGACTGAACAAATGAAAGCTAAGATTTCCGAGGAGGTCGGAAAAGCTCTAGAAAATAGTCTATCACAGTATATTGATAGATTACAAACCACAATTGTGCCGGTGGTGAACGATATGATGGCTGAATTGAAAGACATCATACTACAAGAAATAGAAGAAATGAGGGTGTTGAATATGAATCCAAGATCCGTAAAGAAGTCCAAGTCTAATAAAGCTCCCAAGAAGGGAGTTACAAAAAGTGTGTTACATCAGTGTAGATTTTGTGGAAAAATTCACAAGGGCACATGTGGTAAGCCAAGACATAAAAAGTCTAAATGTCCAGAGAGGCTTGGAACCAAGGACACAACCGACACCAAGTCTGATGCCCAGAAATCAAGGACAAAGTTGTTTTATATAACAGCCACGAAGGCTAAAGCTGAACCTGATGTCGTTTCAGGTATACTCTTGTAAATTAAATTTCAGCATGAATTTTTAATTATTACGAGTGCAAATAAATCGTTTGTTTTATATCGATTTATTTAACATTCTACATTAGTGTTAACGAAATTACCAAGGCTTTGAAAAATAGAAAGAGGTAATAATAAAAGTTCTATTGTTTATAAGAGGTGCTGAAACTGTACGTTGAGCATCGAGGTAAAAATAATCATGATAAATATTGCCTTGGGAAGGGGTGCGCGCACACTCGAACCCGAAAACGTAATGAAAGATAAGCGTCATAATAGGGAGGAGTGTAATAACACCCGAACCCTTGGAGTTTACAATAGTAATAGATGACAAGGACATGGTTATAGACTAAGCCAAACTAAATGAAACAGATAGAAACATCGTTTATGTCAACAAATGATGTGGATAAATTCCATACAACGATATAAAACAATAACATGAAATGAATTGATTTTGTTATTGTAACAATGGGTTAAAGTCAGAAATCAAGAGATTAAGATTTGGATAGGAATATCCTCGAAAAAGAAACTAAATGGACAATATGTATTATTTGTGCTGTAAATAATGAAATACCAATAAATTTGGATTTAAAAGCTCGGGTATGGGTAGATACCCAAGTAACATGTTATTAATAAATTCCTCCCGAGGAAGAACGATAATCACCTTGATGAGGGTGAATATGTAAAAAGAATTAGTAAGACAAACATTATGAAAGCGTTAGAATAAGAATGAGTAAACCCCAAAGGCCGAATAACAATAACAGTAGTTTACCAAATAAGACTTGAGACATGGGCCTTCGGGACATTTGTAAAAGAAACAGACCTAAGGGTCGCTGACAAAAAAAAAAAAAAGGGTGGTGTACGGATTAATTAAGTAAAGTGCTTGATAATAAAAGTAAACGGAAGCCGGATAATGGGAGCGTATTACATTAAGATAATGAGCCCAAGGGAAGGGATAAGAATCAAGTAAACGAAAATATGAATCGACAATTTAGAATGTCAAGGCATAAGGATAAAGTTGACTGTCATAGGAGATGGAACTCACACGAACAAGTTAAACCAGACGAGTGAAAGAATAAAAGACTTGGTTGAGTAAAAGCGGTGGGTTTTGCTGATACGACCAAATAAACCGAGAAACAAAGTCTTAAGGAATGACGGAAGGGTTGCTATGAAAATAATATCGATAAAATACTCAATTAATAGGTATGTTTTCAGATAAATGCGTAACCAACAGTCAAGAACGTGAATTAAAAGTCAAGAGACTCGGATTAAGAGTTATGACTGAGAAAACGATAAAATTTTGCAAAAAACAGAAATTTCGATAGTCATGTTCAACTACTTTAATGTTGGGCGGGTTGAATAAAGTATAGTAGTTGATATCCCAAGTAAGCGCAACCTGGATAATGAAAGCGTGAAATATTATTGAATCTATGGGATAGGTCATAAAAGAGTATAAAAGAGAAAATGCAAACCAATGAAACCAGAGTGTTAAAAAAAAATAAGATCAAGAACCCGGGTAACGGGTTGAAAGGAAATAGTGGCATAAACCAAATAACGGTATGAGTAAAATAAACCGACGCGAAGGACACATAAGAAGTCATAGAGTCGGAAAAATAATCCGAAAGAAAATGAGTGTAGCCTTAGACTACGGTCAAGGTCAAACGAATAGAAGATGATCCATGGGATCACCATAACCTCCAAATTATAAACAATGTAAAGACCTACGGGAACAAAATGACCATTGGGTCGCAAATACAAATGGAACATACTAGGGGGGGGGGGGTCTCACCCTAAAAAGGTGAAGACCTAATAGAATAGTCTACAAGGCTAAGTAAAGGAACCTACGGGTCGACAATATAAAGCGTGGAGAACCAATTATGATCTCTCGCGTAAAATGATAATCCCGAAGAATAATCCTTGTCGTCAATTCCTTGATATGATTAATCGACATGGTTAAAGAGAAAAACATTAAACTAAAATTCAGTTTTAGTAAAGAAACGATGTTCTAACACCTATGAATACCGAGAGAGAAATTAGAAAATGGTTAGTATTAAAGAATATAGGTCTAACGCCGAAAGCTGTAAGATGATGCATTCGGAGGAAAGATTCTTAAGAATGAAAAGTCGATGTAAAACTAAACATGGCGTGATGTGATCACGGACACAAAAGTAATATAGAATGTAATCACGTTATAGTATGAATGACTAGATATGAAATTATAAGCACGCAAAGGGCTGATGACGGCAATATTGCATACCTGAATGACGAGGTATGAGGTAAAATGGTGACCAATTAGTTTAGGCAATAAAACAAGTTGTAGCCTAAATAACACTGTGACCTATGTAGAGCGCTTGTTAATATAAGACTAGCGTCAAGTAAGTATGCTGACGGGCTCAGTGACTGAATGGTCAAAAGACAACCCGATCAAAAGGGCGACAAAGGATAGGAAATAGGTGATATAGTTATGCTAAAAGTTTTCCCCAAGGAAGGGTGTTATCCGATTCAGGAAAAGAGAGAAACTAAGCCCGAGGTTTATCGGGCCATTTAAAATCATCGAACGGGGTTGGCAAGGTGGCTTATCGCCTCGAGTTACCGGAAGAGTTGAATGGAATACATGGCACGTTTCACGTGTCGCAATTGCGGAAGTGTCTAGCGGACGAAACAGCTTATATCCATTATGATGATATCGAGGTGGATAATAGCCTGAACTATGCAGTGAGACCAGTGGAGATTTTAGATTGAAAGGTCAAACGCTTGCGAAACAAACAAATCGGTCAAGTCAAGGTTAAGTGGGAGCATAGGAAAGGTTCGGACACTACGTGGGAATCCGAAGAGGTGATGCGACGTCTCTACCCTACTTTATTTGGTACGTAATTCGGTTTCGGGGACGAAACCCTTTTAAGCGGGGTGGACTTGTAACACCCCGAAAATATAAAACTTTATATTAGAATTATAAAGTATAAATAAACAAGAATTTACTAACTAGGAGTTTTAACCTAGTTAGCTACAAGTCTAGAAATAACTTATAATAGGGTTAAAAACAACCAAACTTTAAGTTAAACGAGTGGAGGGGCTTATCTTGTAAAATTCAAAACTTAATTAGATAAAAAAAATATTAAGGACCAAACACACAAAAGTGTGTCTGGTCGTACATGGGACGCAGGGGGCGACCAGGAGACATCACCAAGCCCTAGTTCATCACATAATTCACAAAATTGAAGGTCCAAATCTGATCAAAAACAAAAATTGAGCATAGATTACTGATCCTCATCACAAGAGGATTACAAGGTATGTAAAATTTGATGAAAACTCTCAACTCGAAATTCTCATGAAATTGGGAAAATCTGAAATTTTTGGTTGCATGTTTGTTTTATGATGAACTAGGAACGATATAGAGTCTAGGGACAAACCCTAGACAAATACAAGTTGAAATCATGTGAAATTTTAGTAAAATTCATGAACACCATTGTAGGTGATTAGTGGGTTTTGTAGAACTTGATAAACACTAGGAAATTGGGTGTTGTTCTAGTGTAATTTGACAATGGTAAAGTGACTTCAGAATTTTAGAAGCTAACAATTGTGTAAAATGGGTTGATTGATGTGAAATTTGGGCTAGATGATAAGCTAGGGATTTGCTATATAATCATGTAAAATTCTGCCCTTAAAGTGTTTGTTGAAATGCCTCAAAGAAGGCTCGAAACTGGAATTTTGAAGTTAAAACACCTAATTGTGATGTTTTGGCTATTATGCGATATGAGATCAAAAAGAGTTCTAAACGCAATATAATTGAACTCTATAGGAAAGGATACCGGAACGTCGAGTGGACAAGCCGGTGGTGAATTGCTGTTAAAGGGCGTGCACTAAAGGTATGTAACTTGACCCGTTACATTCAATGAATTGTTGTTAACTTATGCGTAGTTGCGTTGTTGATTAAAAGTTGTGTTGATTTTGGTAATCATGATCGTTATTGGAATTTAATAAAGTTAGTCTAAATAAGGAACCAATTGGTAGTCATCATATTGGAGGATTTTCCACAAGATGAGCCAACGGGTCGAATAATAGTGTAAATTGTAGTGATAGCGTCATTGCTAGTAGCAATGGCGATGTGAATCACAAAAAGCATTAAACTATGGAATTTGGTAAGGTAATGCAAGTGATGTTAAGCCCCAGATGATGGGTAATAGGCGCCATAGGCTTACTAGTGAGAAGTAGTAAAATAGAATAAGTTAGAATGGGTCGAATAATAGTATAAGTGGCTTTTAGTCGTAATGATCGAAGAATCAAAGTTGGGTATGATAGTCGTAAGAAGCATGTCCGTAATGAATTTACAAATATACAGGAAAAGAATCACCTAAAACGACGTGTGGAACAGGGTGAAATCAACAAAATAGTCAAATGGAAAAATCACAGAGTCCACCGTAAATTACGGTCTCCACCGTAATTTACGGTGGAAAATAAAAACGTTACGGTGGTTCACTCCTGTATTACGGCAGACCAGAATCACTCAGTGTCTACCGTAACTTACGGTAGACACCATAAGTTACGGTGGAGCCCAGAAAACTTGTATTTTATTTATCACATTTCGATGTCGGAACTTTTGTTTATGTACTATATATCAATGTCAAAACTAATGTTTTAGTGGTTTTGACCCTAGGTAACGATGTGGATCTTACGGATGGCGGTCAAGCAAATGAAGAAGAACCGAACACGACTTTTGAAGCTTCCGCAATATTTTAACCGTTAATAGACTATGTTTATGGGACGTAAACAAACTGTTAAACAACTTTTGAATGTTTTAACTTAGTCGTTAGTTGACTAAGGTTTTGCCTCTTTTGAACTTACTTATGGAATCTATGTTATAACCAGACATCTTTATCTAACATGGTGTGAATTATTATTAAATTCAAGTAAATTAATACGGGTGTTACATTATCGGGCTACGTTAGCGACCTTTGTGATACACTTCTTTTCGGCCCGAACAAACACAACCGAGCCCAACTTAGCCGTGTGTGCTTTGATCAAACCGAACCCAGTTGTGGTAACAAATAAGTTTAGGAATCGGCCCAATGGGTTAGGATTTGGGCCTTATATTTGTGTGTACATAAACCCCTATGCCTATTAAAAATCACAACTTAATAAACCAAACCCTATTGCTCTCTATTCACGTCGGCAGACCTCAAGATCTTTACCCTTCTCGAGACTTCAATTTATTGGTTAGTAAATCTATGTTATGTTGATATTTATTTGGTAATCTTGTTGTGCGAAACTTTGATTGACAATCTGTATGTGCATGTATTGTTGTAATATTAAGTAAGTTGTGTGGATTGATATTAAGCTACGATTAGGGTTAGACTAATTGATAGATTGACAGAATGTTATATTTGTATGACCTATACAACCTACTGAACCTCATGATATTAGGCTTCGAATAGGGATAGAGCAATGATGAGAAACTGAAACATATTTATGTGATGTCATCTAGATCAATATACACATGAAACGAATTTTTGAGTATTGGTAGTAACAGTGTGTGTATTTGGGTGTATATGCATGGTAGCATGTTTGGGCTTAGTGTTCTTGCAAATATGATATAACAGTGAATGGTTTCATATGATGGCATGGGTATAGGCATGATATGTTAATAGGTTGATTGTTTGGTAATCTCGACTTGTGTTATAAGTTGTTGTCACTATTCTGTTGCACTCCCACAAATAGATTGTAATCATAATTCTGATTTTGTAAAGTGTAATATAGCTGGGTGATATTTTTGATGTTCATAATATTTGCAAAGGGGGGTGGTATCGGTTGTGGGTTAGACTCGAGGGATGCTTAAATGGGTTGGGCTCGGATGGTTGGCTACTGGTTGTGGGGCTACCAACCGAGCGGACAAAATACTAGATCATGGGCCGTACATAGGTTAAAGGTCCAAGAATGAATGGGCCGGTGGTTTGGGGTTTGGACTTAATGTTTTGGGACGGGTATGGTATTGACTAAACACAGCATGCGAGTTGCATATTAACTATTGGTAGGATGGGCCACGCAACAATCTGAACATATTCGAGCTGGGCCAGCAATGATTGGGTCGAATGGACTTGTAAACTCACACGAGTAATGCTTGTGATTTAATGCGTGTAACGGTTTATATGGCATGAACAGATAAATGTTTCGTGAGACATGGACAACGTGATTGACTGAAACAACTTGCATAACTTGTTTAATGCTAGTGCACTGTTTGCATAACATGTGAAATATTGTATATCATAAGAGAAATTGGAATACTAAACCGAGTGTTCTGGTAAAACATGATAGGACGTATTTGGTCAACTGTTAAACAAGTGAATAATCTTACCGAGCAAAACCAAGGTGAGTTCACACACTTTCTAAGGCATGGGATTCCCGGTGGTTGGGAATTGGTTAAAGAATTTAAAACGGAACCTACATATCCTCCTTGGGTAGGATATGTATGGCCATCCTCCATGGGTAGGATGCCAATATTAATCCTGCGTATTCTCCTTGGGTAGAATACGTACGTTCGTCCTCCTTTGGTAGGACAACAACCTTAAACTCACTAGACAAAAACTCTATCATTAAGTCCTTCATTTTATATCGACTTAATCGCCGAGGTCGATGGCGAGCGGGTCATTAGTTAATAGCGCTAGTAGGTTTGACAAACCTCACACTGTTCCGGTCGGACGGGTGTGTACTAATGGATCATGGCAAACTGTCAATGATGATAGACATTGACGTAGGGCACAATTTACTTTCGTCAGTAGTCGATATGGTAACGGTCTAGTGGTTCACATGGGGAAGCCCCCACTGGTTATGGTTTGGGAAAGAAGGAATTGGTTAATCATATTTTCAAGTATGGGGTAACCCCCACGGCAAGTAAGCCAGCTAAAGAAACACTATGTTTTTGAAACAACTTAAAACGAACACCCAACTGTGAACTCGCTCAACTTTGTTGTTGATTTGTTGTTACATGCCTTGCAGGCCTTTAGGTGCATATCTCTGGAACTTGCTGTCTGGGATTCTGGAGTGGTCATGGGTCGAGATACATGAAATCTCAAAACAAGCTTAAAATGGTTTATGTACACATGGTTTACGAAACACTTACAAATGAGTTATGCTTCCGCTGTATGAAATGAATGACATGTAACGTTTGTAACACTTTATGTTAATGAATGAAAATTTTATTTAAACATATTTATGAGTTCAACGTGATTGGTGGCTTGGATCTTGGTACGTCACACGCCTCGCGGGGGATTCCGCATGTGGTATTTTGGGGGTGTGACAGATTGGTATCAGAGCCATTGGTTATAGTGAACTTGGTTTTAAAAAGGGGAAAACTTTTTTGTAAAACCAGACTATAACCGAACAGTTCTGAAAACGTGAATACGACCATGACACTCAGCTCCAGATTGCAAGGGTCGTCTCTCGCATACTCATTGTACTACATAATTAGTGAAAACTTACATATGATATTGCATGTGACAGTATGTGTGTTAGATAGATCAACAACTCAGGAAACGGGACTGTTTTTGTAAGTGTTGACTTTATTGTCAAGAGTCATCCGACCGGATTGGTGATCCGAGCGGGACAGCACTCATCCGACCGGATTGGTGATCCGAGTGGATCACACTATCCTTATTCCTGAGTTGCTATAAATACCCCGCCCGGGTATCTCATTTAGAACTTTTGTATCTCTAGATCTACTGACACCTTTGTGTACTCTGTCATCGTCTAACTTTCTTCCGGCTCTTGTACTTTCACAATATCTTAATAGAAAGATTCAGATAGTGTTTAAACGTTGAATTACATGTTGTATTTCTATGACTTGATCAAATGATTCCGCACTTTGTTCAAGATCGATTCATCTACGGTTGCATCAATCAGATCCGGTACAAACAGGACCTAACAATTGGTATCAGAGCATCCAGGGAGCTGAATCGAGATCTACGACAACGAATTCACCGGAATTCGAGCTTTTCTTGCTGATCGGAGTCAAATTTCACCGGAAATTTGACATTTTCTCTCACTTTCTACTCAATTCTTACATTGTTTTTCAGTTTGTCACCATAAAATCAGAAAAACACAAAATTGGACGTGAATCTACGGTTAAAATTTGATAAAACTGATTTCAGTCGATTCGGAATCATTCAAAGTATAATCCTACCAAGTTTCATAATCAAATTCAATCCAAAACTAGATCAAATTCATCAAAAACCATGCTGAACTGTTCATGTTTGCTGACGTTATCCCCTCGCTCGGACAGTTGTCCGAACGGATTGGACTAGACAGTTCTTGTTAGTTGTTGCTGACATCAGTAGTGTTACTCGCTCGGATTACAATCCGAGTGGTGTGATTTTGATTATTCAAGTTTATTTTCCTACATCATCATCCCACCCGGTCGAACAAGCAATCCGATCGAATAGGATTTGGAAGTTCTTGTACAAAAATTTTAACCTGTCATCCGGTCGGATTACCTATCCGAGCGGTGAAAGGTTAAAAGTCAAACTTTTCAAGTTTAAGTGTCACTCGAACGAACGACCAATCCGAGCGGATCACCAATCCGGTCGGATAGCCTTTTCTCAAATAGTACAATTGTTTACTTGTGTCACTTGTTCGGATTGTGACTCGACCGGATCACTAATCCGATCCAGGTGCTTTTATTTGAAATCTTTGAAATTTGTAAAAATTTGTCTAAGTGTTTGTAAATTGTCTCAGGTACTCTAAAAATGGGAGACGGTTTTCTCAATCCTTTCAGTGACAGCTTTGCTTATACCAGCAACACAAGAGATACTACATCAAGCAACACAAATGAAATGACTCCAAACCCAAATTCCAAAAAGACCTTTGTTGACTCTCTGAGCGTTGATAACGCCTATGGCACCTACAACAGACCACCAAAGCTGATGGCCATAGAGGAGTATAACAGATGGGCACTTAGGTTTGAAGACTGGTTAAAGGCTTTTGCATACCAGAGTTGGAAATGCTTGAATAACGGGTTTAACATTGGTAGAAGTGACTATGAGAACTTAGTTGAAAATGAACAAGAAAATTTTATCTCTGAGCAAAAATGTATCGCATTGCTACATCAGTCAGTAAGGGATGATATCATATCTCTAATTGACTACAAAGATTCCAAAGATTTATGGGCAAAATTAGAGAAACAGTGTGTGGGTGGAGCAGAAATTGTTAGAAACAAGAAAAATTTGTTAAAAAAGGAATTCGATTTATTTGGGTGTATGAAAAATGAATCGGTTTCAAAGATGATAGAAAGATTTTGTCATCTAAAGATCGAGCTGACTAGACATGGGTTTACGTTCACAGAAGAAGAATTAGTTGAAAAGCTGATGGATTCACTACCTGATGAAAAAGATTGGTTGTACTTTGCTTTATTGTTGAAAAACACTGTGGAGAAAAAGGACCTGACAGTTGATTTTCTGATCGAGAGGCTTGAAAGTCACGAGTTGGAAATAAGGAAAACAAACAAAGTCAACAGTACTCAATATCTGTAGAATGTTGATTTGTATTATCGAGGAAGTATGATTCCAAAAACAGTATCACCAAAGACTGCATTCTCAGCAGAAAATCCAAGTGTGACAAATCAAGAGAATCAAAACAGGAGTCCTGCTCCAAGCAACGGATATCATGGAGGATCATCTTCATTGACTCCAAGTCAACAGCAATAACAATCTGTTCTGAAAAACTTATTCCAGTGCAATATTGCTGTAGACCTCAAAAATGCACTAAACTTCAGTGAAGAATCTGCCAAGCAGCAAATGGTGTTTTTGGCATCTGTGTTAGAATCATACGAGAGTCTTGTTACTGGAAAGATCGGAAACACCAATCTCACCAAGGAAGATTATGATCAAATCGACCCTGAAGAGATGGAGTTGATAGATATTAGATGGTGTATGGCAAGTGCAGTCAGGAGGGCTCAGAGATTCATGGAGATAACAGGAAGACACTCCATTGGTGGACCGTCAACTAAATTAGGGTTCGAAAAATCAAAAGTTACATGTTTTAAATGCAAATAAAAAGGGCATTTTAAAAGAGAATGTTGAAATGCTCCTGCTGATGAAACTGCCAATCCTTTCCGTGAAGACTATTATAAAAGGGCCATCTATCATCAAAATAAAGCAGAATCTCCCAGAATGAAACAATTAGAAGATGCTCCAAAAGATAAGTCAAGAGCATTAGCCGTTATGCATGATGACGAGGGATATGATTGGAGTGATGTGTTACCAGAAGAAGATGCTGTGGGTTTTGCATTCATGGCAAAGATTGTTCCTTTCAAGGATACCAGAACTGAAGAAGAAAAATATGTCAACAGGAAGATGTTAGCCTAAAACATGAAAGATAAAATCCATCGAACATGGAAAGAGGCAAAAAGCGCAAAAAGGTGGGATGCAACTCGGGAATGTTATTTGGATCCCAAAGGAAACATAGTTGTTGAACCTTCACCAGTCACTGTTGAAACTCTCATTGAGCAACTAGCAGAAGATGAAGAAGAAAGACAGAGACTGTGGTGGGGAAGTGAAGAAAAAGAAAAAGAAAAGGAGAAGGAGTTGCAGTTAAAGAAGGTCGATGATGGGATTATTGACACGACCAAAGAGTTCACTGCAGATAACCTGAAGAAAATGGCTGACAAAGTGCTTGCAGCAAAAGAGTTAGAGGTAGTTTTTGAGTCTGGAACTGAGTCTAAAAGCAAGGTCAGTTCTAATGATTCAACCAATGAGTCAGGTAAGAAAGCTAAAATTAAGAGCGACTGCAAAAATTGCATGAAAGACTGCAAGGTTTGTAGTACACTTGCTTACCTCAGAGGTAAAGAGACTGAAGAACTGACAGAAGAGTTTGAGAAGTTGAAAATCAAATCTTAAGTCGTGAGAAACTGGTAAAAGCTTCAAATGATCGAATCAAAGAATTAACTGAGAAAATTGAAAAGGATAAAATTGACGTAGAACGAATCAGGAAAGAAAACGAAAAGTTAATCCATGAAAACCGTCAACTTTTTGAAAATCATGAGAAGTTAAAAAGAACGATTAAAGATTCTGATGAGAGAAACAGTAAAACTAGCAAAGAAAATATGCAATTGATAGGAATCCTTCAGTCGAAAGAAAAGCAAATCAACCAACAATTGGATGAGATTGCTAATCTGAAGCTTCAGTTTCAGGAAGCTAAGATAGAAAATGAACGCATCAATCTGAAACTCAACAGTTACAACTCTGCAAGTTTTGTTCTTTAACACATAGTTCCCAAACCCATTGGGAAGAACAAAGCCGGCGAAGATGTATATGCTGATGGAACAGGGGTTGGGTACCATCAAGTTCCACCACCTGTGTTGAATAATTTTTCAAAAAGGAAATCTGGGTTGGTTAACAATGATGAAACAAATGAAATCAAACTACCAGAAACAATTGACATCAAATTCACTTCATCATCAGATGATGACAGCGTTCAGTCTGAAGTTGTTAAAAATGTAGTTGAAAATGTTTTGAAATCTGACAATGACTCAACTGAGGACGAAGAATGCTTCTTAAACAATTACATTCCGAAATTAACTTCCAAAAACAACTTAAGTGAAAAACCTACTCTTGTGATGTACAAGATGTTGGGTTCAGATAAGATGTATTCGGATCTTGAGTTTCCATTAGAGAATGTGAATGTCGACAGATTGAAAAATGTTTTTAAATTGGTTGAGATTGATATTTGTGAAATTGAAGGTTTGAAACGTTCCGAAAGACAATTGAACTTTGAAAAGGATAAATCTTACTACAAAAAACCTGTAGTACCGCCATGTTTTTCTAACAACAACCAAAACAAATGGTCGGGTGGTTATCAGGGTGGTAAGAATAATCAAAGAAGGAACTTTCAAAACAAGAAATTTGTTGAGAAAAAGGTGTTTGTGAAAAGCTCGAGTTCACACTTCGAGCAGGAATCTGAGATTTTTTCAAAAACCAATGAAGAATTCTTTGAGAAGAAAGCCTCGCAACCCCAGACTGAAGGCACAAGTCGGGTAGTTGACACCCAAACATGCTTCAAATGCAATCAAGTTGGACACTGCACGAAAGTGCACCAACTCTAAGTCTAAGTCTGTGGTTGTCGAGAATCCGAAAAGAAAAGACGATGTAAAGGGAAAAGCTCCAATACTTGTTGAGAAAAAGTTTTTAAAGAAGGAAAATGCCAAAATTAAAACTGAATCTGCAAAAGAGTCAGTTAAGAAAACCGAACCCGTAAAGAAGTTGGTAACTAAAAATGACAAATTTTACAAACGGGTTGCGTCATCTCAACAAGCATGGAAGCCGAAATCTGTTGAAGAGAAAATAAGTTCTTCAAAACCAAAGGTTTCAGAGACTGCAAAACAATCATATTCTACCACACCGGTAAAGATGAATGTTCCTTTGGATCACTATGAGAAACCTGTGAAACAAACTTCTATCCCACCAGGAAAGAAGTATGTTCCGAAGAAAGACCAACCATCTGGTCAACCTCAAAAAGACGAATTTTTCCAATACAAAGAGGTTGAGGTTGGGACTGAAGAAAGTTTAAAGATGAATGACAAAAATTTCCTGCCATTGTACACCAAAATCACAATTCTAAATGTCAAGCTACCTGAGTCGAAAGAGGCTTGGGTTGCTTCAAAATCTCACTAAATGTTTTTAAAATGTGCAGGAGCTTCCAAGATCCATCTCACGTTGGATAATGGATAGTGGAGCTTCTCGCCACATGACGAGAATGAAAACCCTACTGTATGATGTTCGAGGGTTTAATGGAGGATATGTGGGATTTGCAGGCAATCAAGGTGGTCGTATAATTGGTGAGGGTACTTTATCAAATGGAATTGTCACGTTTGAAAGAGTGAATTATATCGAAGAGCTAGAAAACAATCTTCTGAGCATCTCCCAGATTTTTGATCGTATGTATTCGACGCACTTCACAGATAAAGAATGTTTGATATTGAAACCAGGATTTGTTGTTCCCGAAGAATGGGTTATCATGAGAGCACCAAGAGTCGATGATCTGTATGTGTTGGACATGAGTGTAGCAACTACTACCACGGGTCAGGCTCACTGCTTCATGTCAAGAGCCACTGAGAAGGAGTCACAATTATGGCATAGAAAAATTGGCCATATTCATCTGCGAAAAATGAACTACCTGGTACACAACGAATTAGTAGATGGAGTTCATCTGAAAGGTTTTCATCTTGAGGGGGAGTGCATTAGTTGTATCAAAGGTAAGCAGAAAAAGAAATCTCACCCTGGAAAGAAGATGAATTCAGTCTCGAAGCCGTTAGAGAGACTTCACATGGTTCTTTTTGGTCCAGTGAACGTTAAAAGCATAACTGGTGATCTCTACTACCTAGTTGTCACAGACGACTATTCGAGATTTTCGTGGGTAACATTTCTGAAGACAAAAGATGAAACAGTTTGGAGTTTAAGGCAATTGTTCAGAAAACTTGAGAACCTGTACCAAACTCGTATCAGAAGAATAAGAAGTGATAACGGTACAGAATTTAAGAACGACAGAATGAAAGTATATTGTAATGAAAGAGGTATACTACATGAATTCAGCGCGCCATACACTTCGCAACAAAATGGAGTAGCAGAAAGAAAGAATATGACGCTGATTGAAATGGCTAGGACAATGCTTGCTGATTCAAAACTACCTGTCAACTTCTGGGCAGAAGCAGTGTCAGCCGCTTGCTATACGCTTAACCGGGTTCTTACAGTGAAAAAGTTCAATAAGACACGTTTCGAGCTCATGAATCTCCGCAAACCTAACCTGAAGTATTTGGAACCGTTTGGGTCTCCCTGTACAGTTCTAGAACCTTTTGGTAAATTTAGTCCAAAGTGCATTGAAGGTATATTTGTGGGATATGCAAGCCCATTGAAAAGAGTCTTTGTTCCAAGCATGAAGCGGATCATCGAAGCACAAAATGTTGAGTGTCAAGGTTATACCATGCCACCTCAGAATCCCGGCGACTCATGGCGTTTCAATTATGATACCCTTTGGGATTCATTCGATATAGAAGAAGAAGCAGATTTCTATGATGAGTTTGATATTCTGAGAGATTATGAAGAATCACAAGAAAGATTCCCAGCAGAACCTTATAGTCGTCAACGACAAGCTTCGAAAGATGATGAAGTAGGTCCAAGCAATGCTGGAGAACATGATGATGTTTTGCAATCTCCGATGTCTTCAGAACGTGAACAAGCTCCTATCAATCAGACGGGAATCAATGATAATTCAGATTCTGATGGAAGGCCAACATTCGATCGCGGTGATTCAGAATCTGAGGGGGAGCAAATCCAGTCTCAAGATCAAACAATTCCAGTTAGTGAACAAGTCGCAAACCAGAACATTACGAATTTAGAAAGCGAAGTAGATGTTCCAGGTGAGGTGATGCCGAGAACTCTTTCATATCATCCAGAAGAGTTAATCATTGGAGAGTTACAATCAGGCGTCCGCACCAGACGACAAATTGACCAAGGCCTTACTTGTTTTTACTCTACAGTTGCTCCTTTACAAACACAATTTTCATTTAGTTGTTTTATTTCGTAGATTGAACCGCGAACGTACAAGGAAGCACTAACTGAAGATTCTTGGGTCAACGTTATGCAAGAGGAGTTGAGTCAGTTTGAGAAGCTGGGTGTCTGGAAACTGGTGGACCTACCTGATGGTCATAGGAAGATTAACACCAAGTGGGTGTTCAAGTGTAAGAGGGATGATCGAGGGGTTATTATTCGCAATAAAGCTCGACTCGTTGTCAAGGGTTTCAGTCAGCAGGAGGGGATATATTTCACTGAAGTGTATGCTCCGGTTGCTAGACTTGAAGCGATCAGAATCTTCCTAGCATTTGCATCTTGGAAAGGATTTAAAGTTTTTCTGCTAGATGTGAAGTCGGCATTTCTCTATGGCAAGGTGAAAGAGGAGGTTTATGTCAGACAACCACCGGGCTTCACCGACCCAATCCACAAAGATAAAGTTTATCTCTTGGATAAAGCGTTATATGGCTTACATCAGGCCCCGAGAGCCTGGTATGAGACCCTGTCTCAACATCTGTTAGCCAACAACTTCATCCGAGGAAAGGTAGACGCCACTCTGTTCACAAAAGAAGACAACGTCCATCTTCTGATAGTCCAAATTTATGTGGATGACATAATTTTCGGGTCAACAAATGAACAACTCTGCAAAGATTTTGAAAAAGTTATGAAGCAGAAATTTGATATGTCATCAATGGGTGAGATGAAGTTCTTCTTGGGGCTTCAGGTTGATCAACTACCCGAGGGAACATTCATACATCAGACAAAGTATGTTCATGATGTTCTGGAGAAATTCGGGATGTCAGGAATGTCACCAATGTCCACCCCGTTAGCGACGAACCATGGGATAAACCCTGATCTCACCAGAGATAGAGTGGATGAAACGTTGTATCGCTCCATGATCGGATCGCTGATGTATTTGATGGCATCAAGACCAGATTATGTATCCAACTTGCCTCGCAACACGGTTTCAGTCAAGTCCCAGAGCCTCGCATATGGTAATTGTGAAAAGGATTCTATGCTACCTGAAAGGAACTCCATCACTGGGGTTGTGGTATCCAAAAGAAGGCGATTTCACGCTTGAGGGATATTCTGATTCCGATTTCGGATGCTGCAAAGTTAACGCTAAATCAACAACAGTGGGGTGCCAGTTTTTCGGTCCACGATTGGTCACCTGGCAATGTAAGAAGCAGACCTCTGTCGCTTCATCCACATGTGAAGCCGAATATGTATCTGCTAGCAGTTGCTGCTCTCAGATCTTGTGGATCCAGCAACAGATGCGAGACTATGGTTTGCAATTTCTTAACTCCCCTATCTTTGTTGATAACGAGGCAGCTATAAACATAACAAAAAATCCTGTTCATCATGCTAAAACGAAACACATTGAAATTCGTCATCACTTCATCCGAGACTGTTTCGAGAAGAAGTTGATACGAATAGAAAAAATCCACACCGATGAACAAAAAGCTGACTTACATACCAAAGCATTTGACAAAACTCGTTTTCAATATCTTTTGAAACTTAATGGTATGAAGTTACTATCGGTTGCGGAGGGGATCATTGGCGTCGATGAAGGTACCACTGTAGATGATGTTGAAAAGCAATCTGCAATGGTTTGTCGAATTTTTAGATGTTTTGGTATTTAGGGGGAGATAGGTTATAGGTCATACTTTCAGAAAATACAAAAACATTAAAAATTTTCAAAACCCAAAAACATGAGATATTTCAAAAGCCAAAAACAATAGAAAACCGAAAAAGAGCTTGTGTAAAAAGGGAAAATGATAGTACATCAGCTAGACAGTTACGGTATGCTAAAGAAATGTAAAGTTTAAAAGCATTAAGCAGTCTCGCTGATGATATGCCGGTAGGTTTTTACACATTTAGTAGGTTTGTTCGGGATATAAACCTAAATCACAACTTGCTTTTACATGGGGAACATCTCTTGGATATATAGGTAACCCCTGAAATCCTGTTTGAAAGGCTCTATTTCTGACATACTAGGTCTTTGTACGTGGTGATATCTGGGGTATTCTACCTGGACTTCTGATTTTGCGGGAGCAATAGCCTAGTCCTCGTATAATACTCTGCACAGCTTTATTAAAGCCCCCCCTCAGCATAAAAAATGATGAAACATTGAAAAATGCTAATCATGTGCTGTTGTAAAAGAAGATCCCCAAAGGGGACCCACCTATAGTTGAGCCATCATCTCTCTGATTTTGCGGAAGCAATAGCTTGAGCTCTCATGGCCTCAACACTTAACCCCTTACAGATATCACTAGTGTGCACTCACCTGTAAGACTGAATATAGTAGTCTGGATACGGGAGTATATTCTGAAGTGGTACACGTGTAAAAGTTAAGATCTTAAAACACTAAATTCGTATCCTGAACTGATTGAAATTTGTGTGAGAACTTAAGTGGATCAGTATATCGGCAATCTAAGCAAATTATTTAATTCTGAGTATGAAATCAAAGCTTAACGGTACTTGTAGCTTGTCGGTAGCTGATATGATTCCCTAACACGCTCACAAAAAATATGTTTGTAAATAGTTTACATTTACTACATTTACTGCATTTCATTTTTGTTTAATATTCAAAACTCAAAAAGATTTCATAGCTTTTTAGTCTAGAAACTTTATTAAATCCAAAAAAGATTTTACACTTCTGTTTTGTTTTATCGACAAACCAAAGCGGAAAGCAGATCTTCAGACTC
The DNA here is from genome assembly GCA_030545235.1 of Helianthus tuberosus. Classification (NCBI taxonomy): domain Eukaryota; kingdom Viridiplantae; phylum Streptophyta; class Magnoliopsida; order Asterales; family Asteraceae; genus Helianthus; species Helianthus tuberosus. The sequence goes on along the minus strand of CM060407.1, from coordinate 145,014,327 downwards.
GCAGTTTGAGGCAGATGCAGGAAGTTTCTGAGCTGGACAGTTAAGTTGGGAGCTTATCATGTTAAACCTGTGAAAATGTAAAGTCAAAACAAGTTCATTAAGTTGAAACTTGTAATTTTCAAAAAAACGTTTGAAATAGAATGAACAAAACGTCAGTGTGCTTTGTTTCAGGTCAACCAAGGTCATTAAGTTGGACTTGGTCGGCAAATTAAGTGCCTAGGGTCATTAACTTGGACCTAGATACTTAAGTGGATTTCTAAAAATATATAAAATCTGAGAAAAAGTCAAAATGTCAAAGACTTAAAAGTCAAATGTGTGCCTCGCTCGGATAGGTAATCCGGTCGGATTGGCAATCCGGTCGGATAGCCATCCTTCTCATGTGTCACTATAAATAAAGGGTCAATGGTCAGTCAAAGGGTTACTCGCTCGGACAACCATCCTACTCTCTCACACTTTTGATTTTCTGATCTTGATTTCTTCATATTTCTTTGCACAAATCGTTGGATCGTTGGTTAGCACAACTTTTACAATGGCAAAGGTATGTTTTTCTTGCTCAAAACTGATAAAAAATTGATGTTTGTTGATTGTTCTTGACCAAATGACGTCACTGTCGGAGTCATTAGGATTAGATCTAGGAAGTTTTAGCCAGTTTTGATGAGATTCAAGCATAGGGTTTTGTTCGAAATGTTCAGATCTATAGATTTACCGGATTAATTTGTGCCATATCATGTTTAAATTGTGTAGATCTGATGATTGAATGATACGGCTTTCGGTAGAGTTTTTGCCAAATTAAACCCTGATTAGGATGAGTTAGAAAATTATGAACATAGGGTTTTGATCGCGCTGAAATTTTCTACATGGATCTGTATTCAATTTGATGTTTTGCCTTAGAAATTTTTTTGGTGTTCATGTATGTTCTTAATCTGTTAGAAAATGTGTGTGGCAATCCGGTCGAATAAGCTATCCGACCGTATCACCAATCCGGCTCATAGCATGTTATTCGTTTTGAATTGTTTGGCAATCCGGTCGGGTTGCCCATCCGACTGGATTGTCCTTTTTAGTCATGTGAATGAATTGGTTGTCCGATCGGATTGCCCATCCGACCGGATTGTCATAATAAGAGATGAACAGTTGAAGGAATGTATTGAAATAAGTTGCCACTCGGTCGGATATATTATCCGACCGAGTGGCAACTTATTTCAATACATTCCTTCAACTGTTCATCTCTTATTATGACAATCCGGTCGGATGGGCAATCCGATCGGACAACCAATTCATTCACATGACTAAAAAGGACAATCCAGTCGGATGGGCAACCCGACCGGACAACAAATTCTTTGACATAACTCAAAGTGAGGATCCGATCGGATAAGCAATCTGACCGGACAACAAGTCATTTCACATTACTTTATTTTGAAAATTTGTGCATTCATGTCATGACAATCCGGTCGGATAGGTAATCCGGTCAGACAGCCATAAGTCTGTTGACTTGTGTGGACTTACTTTTTCAAAAAGACAATCCGGTCGGACAGCCATCAGTGTCACTATACTATGAGATCTTCAGAGTTAGAAAAATTTTGAGAAATTTCAAGATTTTCCTTATCTATTAAATTTTTCTGCAGGACTGGGAGAAAATGCATAACATCTACTGTCTGTTAGACAAGGATTATACAGAAAAAACTGTAATTGAAGATATTGCAAAATTCTTGAGGGAAAGCAGGATTGCTAAGGCGCTAACTGATAAAACTAGAGTTTATGAATCGCATGTTAGACGATATTGGAATACAGATAGATATGAAGAAGATGATAAAATGATACATTCAGTACTAAGGAAGAAGGATGAGAAAGGAAAAGACATAGATGTGAAGTTCGAGTTTGGTGTTGGGGACCTTAGACGAGTTCTAGACTTGAAAGATTCTGATAATGATCCAACCATTATCCCCGAACGTCTAGCAAAAGGATTATGGTGCAGAATGGGATTCACAGGGCACATAAATGGAAAAATCTTAAAGATAAATTTGAGTCTTGCTTACAAGTTTTTGGTACATTGTGTTGTTCATGCATTATCGCACAGGAATGGTGCATATGATGAAACATCGGATTACATCATGAACACTATCACTTGCCTTGTTTTGAATAGACCATACAATGTTTCTCAAGTAATTTTTGATTACATGACTGAGAATACAAAAGCTGGAAACAAGAAGTATATCATGTATCCTCGCTTTGTACAAATGTTGATTGATGATAAGTTCAAGGATCTTGATAAGAGTAGTGATGATGTTTTAGGACTAAGGCCCATGACTCCAGATTCCTTAAGCAGACTTATTAAGGGTCCTAATCCAGGAGCGAAAGGAATGATATGCAAGATTAAAACACCAGGATATATTGCTCCAGAGAACGATGCATGGAGACACCAAAATAGTGATTTTGACAATGAAGACGTGAAGATGAGTGAGTTTAAAGAAAAGAATACCAGATGGTGGGTTAAGAAAGTAAAAGATGGGAAGAGAAAGAGAACTCCCAAGACATCCCCTGCAATTTCTATTCCAAAGGAACCAGTTCCTAAGATTGTGATAAAGGGTACAGTGAGAGGGGGAGTTATAAGGAAGTTAGAACTTTAAAACTATTAAACATTTCTAATGACTTTCTTAATGCTTGTTTTGCAGGGCCTTCTAAAGAACCTCAGCAAAGGTTGGTGGATGAAAATGTGATAGATCCTACAAGCATTCCACAAGAAGCAATTGATCTGACAAAGGTTACATTGGAACAATTCATTCAGCTCAATGAAGCTACAACTGCTGCTCAAAAGGATCAAAGTTCAACTGCTCAACCTGATAGTGGAAAAGGGAAAGAGCCTGAAGGTGTTGCACAAGATGATACAAGTGAAGATGATTCTGAGACTACTGTGTCTGAGTTAGAGCTCGATCCAACAACTCTCGGCAGAGGTAAAGCTGAACTGAATAAAAAGCTTTCTAAGAAGCAGAAAGCATCAGATGAAGAAGATTCTACATATAAACCTGATGAGCCAAAGAAACTAAGGGCAAAGCGTAAAGCTGTTCAAGCCGAAGTCATTCCGAGAAATGTGCGTGCAAAGAAAGCTGGGGCTAAATCACAAAAAGATCAAGGAGGCAAAGGCGAAAAGTATGTTACAACTTCAAAGATTCATGAAGCAGAAAAGATTCATAGTGTTGAAGTACCAAAATCTCCAGAAGTTCAAGCACAAAGTGTGATTGATATTGAAGTTCAAAAGAAAGCAGGTCATGATGATTATGTTGAAGTGACTGAAGGTGGAGTTTTTACTTCTAAATTTCCACCAATTCCAGAAAATATTGAGATTCCAGAGTCTTCATGCCCCAAAACTACAGATGATTTGTTTGGAAATCTTCCACCTGCCTCAGGGGATCCTTTAGAAGATTTGAACTTTGGAGATGACTTTGATGTGTTCAACAATGAAGCCGTAAAAATATTGGTAAAGAAAGTTGCTGAGCTTGAAAAAGAAAAGATGAAAGCTGAAGCAGAACGTGATGTTTTAAAGAAGCATGTTGAACAGCTGATGAAAGCTCACGATCATATTAGAATGGTGTTGATAGATCAAGAGGAGACGATAAAGAATATGAAAGATGATGATAAATCTAAAGTGATCGAACTCTTGACAACAGAGATTGCTTCATTGAATGTGAAGATAAAGAACCTTCAAGATGTGAATCAGACACTTAATCAGCTTCTCAGTGAAATGAGTGAAGCTACAACGAATGAAATGAAGGTGATGAAGCTAGAAATGGAAGCCATGAAAGCAGATAAAGTGGTGAAGGATGAACAACTACATATGTTATACTCTGTTATGGAAAGTCACTTGAAGATGGATGTTCATACTGCCTCAATGAGATTGAAGTAAAAAGAGCTGAGGATAGGAGAATTGAACGAGAAAGACGACTGGCTGAAGAAGCTACTCAAAAGAACAAAAGTGTTATTGAAGAAATTCAAGAAGCTGGTGGGTCTTCAAGCCAAGTTGATACTGAAATGATTGTTGTTGAGGATGTTCAAGAACAAGATGCTGAAGATGTTAACAATGAACAAGATCAAGACTTTATGCTGGTTGGTGAGTCTTCTCTATCCCTTGATCTTGATGAAGTTATTCGTCGAGTTGCTACTATCCAAAAGAAAAGAAAGGCAAAAGAAATGTTGTTGTTGGAATGGAAGACACAATAGTTTGTTCTTGTTGGAAGACCATCCACAGTGCCTTACAGCTTAAAAGAAATTGTACGCCAAGTCAAAATTGAAGAAAGGCGAAAAGAAGCAAAGAGAGCTCGTGGAGAAGTTGTGGATAGTGATTCTGATCTGGAGATCCTTGGTGGTGATGAAGAAGAAGACGAAGATAAAAATAATGATGACGACAAGTCTGATCAGAAAGATGATAAGAAAGATGATGATAAAAAGAATGATGATGATGATCAAGGTGCTTCGGGATTGCTAGTTGAAAATCCTATTGATGAACAGAAAATTGAGGAGTTTCTGAATGATCTGATCAACGAACAAGAAGATAATGATCAGCAAGAAACTTCTATAACTGGAAAACAACACGTTGACCAGGTATTCCTCACAAATCCAACTGTTATTTACTTACATGATAAACATAAGGAGGAGATCGAGGTTAGGAGATCAAGAGAAGAGATGTTGGAGGAATTGGGATTAAATGATGGAAAATTTAAATTTGATATCGAAGATGAGATACCTCAGTCATCTGAAGATGTATTTGAGCCTAGATATGCTTATGAAGCTGATCACTATAATGAAGTTATTGTTGAAGATGCTTCAGACTCCTCTGATGAAGAAACTGATTTCCACTATTCTGGAGTTGATGAGACATTTCCATCGTTGGCGGAAATGTTCAAGGATAGAAATGAAGATGAGATCAGGAGAAAGATTATGGAAAAAGTGTCTACTGAAGGTATTCTAGAAACCATACCCAGAGAAAATCTTGCTGAAGAGAGGAAGAAATGGTTCAAAGTTATGCCGAAGGAGAGAAAGAAACTCAGGGCACTTCAGTTCTTCACTCACAACAAAGATCTTTCTTGGGGGGACATTCTTTCTTGGGGTTATGTGGAAGATTTACAAGTCTATGCCATCAGACAGGAACAGGGGGTACAGTACTTCGAGTTTTTGTCAGATATTAAAACCCTTCCGTGGTGGGATATAGATGAGTTGGTGAAAATGAAGAACATTAAAGAATTTTACTATGGTTTGGATGTGAAGCAGCACGATCAACATTTATGGAATTATGTGAAGCTGCAAGCGAAGGCAAGGTATACTGATTGGAAACCTCACTACCCAGATCAAATTGTTAGAATCTTAGAAAATGGTGAAAAAGATATTACTCTGGATATCAAGCCTCCTAGTTGTTTAAAGAATATGCCTTTACGAGCAATGGAGCAAGATTTCCACGAAGAGTTTGAAGACCGAAGCTATCATTTCTTTATACAACAAGTCCACTAAATAAGCAAGAAGGATTTGTGTGTTAGACCCTATGTGGCTTGTCAATTGTTCAAAGAAAGACATAGACTGCCTATTCTACAATAAGATAGTCTACGAAAGGCCTGATAAAGAGCAAGCAATGCAATATCAAACGGTTGTGGATGTGTGTTTGCCCAAGACATCAATTCAGGAAGATACTGGAAGACAAGATTGAGAGATCTTGAGATTGATGAGTTTCTGAAAAAGTATAAACGTGAACAAAGATCAAAAGCTATTGCTGAAAGGGCAGCTAAGCTGGGCAAACGCAAGATGGGTATCATGCCACCAACAGATCAAACGCCGATTGAATCAGAAGAAAACAAGGTTCCCAAATGGGATCGGAAGCGTGATGGTGATCCTGTTTACAAGAAATGGTGGATTGAGGAAGGAAGGCATATAAGGAAAAGAATGTTAGAAGAAAAGGCTGAAAAGAGAAGACAGAGAGCGAGAGAACGAAGGCGCAACAGGAAGAATTAAAGACTATGCTGGAAGGAACTACAGCTACATCCGAGGGGGAGTCTGTTAGTGTATACGTCTGTAGCTTCCGTCAGCATTTAGTCATGTTTTGTATATTTGTGTCCTTTGTAATGTATTATGTAATGTATGTGCGTTAGATAGATCGACAACTCAGGAAATGAGACTGTTTTATTAAGTGTTGACTTTATTGTCAAGAGTCATCTGACCGGATTGGTGATCCGAGCGGGACAACACTCATCCGACCGGATTGGTGATCCGAGCGGATCACACTATCCTTATTCCTGAGTTGCCTATAAATACCCCATCCGGGTATCTCATTTAGAACTTTTGTATCTCTAGATCTGCTGACACCTTTGTGTACTCTGTCATTGTCTGACTTTCTTCCGGCTCTTGTACTTTCACAATATCTTAATAGAAAGATTCAGACAGTGTTTAAACGTTGAATTACATGTTGTATTTCTATGACTTGATTAAAGGATTCCGCACTTTGTTCAAGATCGATTCATCTACGGTTGCATCAATCAGATCCGGTACAAACAGGACCTAACAAAGCATATAAAGAGGCATCCTCGGCCGTACAAATCCCTAAGCCTCCGAACCGGGTCGGGAGAGAAGCCAACCTCCACGGGAGATCTCCAAAAAAGGCACCCCCACAAACAACAATATCCTCTAATGCTCCCCGGAGGCCTTCATCAAAAACAGAGACAGCTCCCCCGACCAAAGAAGGTTGACACGTTCGAAGACCAAACAGTAATTTAGCAACACCCATACAAGAACGAAGCAAGAGGAGCTCGCTCTGAGGGTCCCGTAGGCGTTTAAGACACCTCATCAGCTCGACTGCACAGTTCGCTCTTTTAAGAGCCATACTACTAATAAACTCTGCATCACGACTAACGGCACCCCCAGGATTTTCACACCCCGCACCGGCCTCCCAATCCCCCGAGGGAATAAGCCCTCCTAAACCTTTACACCATTGCAGGTTGGCCAGAAAACTTCAGTTTTCTTTATATTAAGTTGAAGCCCTAAGGAAGGACTCCCAGCTCTGATGATATCTAAAGCATTAGCCACTTGGGTGGCATCTCCAATAAGCGTTCCGTCATCTAGGTACCAGGCGTGAAATAGAAGTTTGCAACGATCCCTTATTCGGTGAACAAGGGGGTGTAGAACAAGGGCAAAAAGGAGGGGCCCCAAGGGGTCCCCCTGCTGAACGCCCGTAGTAGACCAAATATACGCATCCCCCACATATAATCTAGCTGGTTGACCATATAAAAAATCGACCCACGTAGAAATAGAAGGACACCTTTTCCTTACCTCGTACAGTAGGGCTGTCCTATCAACCAAATTAAAAGCGTTCGAAATATCAACAGTAAGCATAGCAAGAGACCCATCTTGGTGGTACTCATTAAGGAATCTGTTCGCACTATGAAGAACGGCCTCTGCCCCACACGGAATCCCTACCCCAAACTGGAAATCGCCAAGGTATTTGGCCATCTCCTTCCCAACACCTTTCATGGCCACCTTAGAGATCACCCTCCTCCAAATCGACCCAACAACGATAGGCCTAATCCCATTATCCGGTTTGAGAAGAGGTGTAAGAGGAGCAGAAGCAACAAACTCCGCCAGACTCCTCGGGCACCTCCCCCCCAAGCACAAATTAACCATAGCTGAAGTAGCCCTAAGCAGGCTATCAATAATCACAGACCCCTCCCCATAAAAAGCATCTAAAAGATGTTGGGCCCTTAAGCCGTCTCTCCCGCATGACGTTCCTTTGGGGAATGATTTAATACACCCGAGCATGTAACACCCGTCTAATTTTTACTTGAATTTAATAATGATTCATACCATTATATATAAAAGATACCTTAGTTAATCATAAATCCCTTAAGTAATACCAAAAAGTAGCAAAATAATAGTCGACTAACGACTAATTCAAAATATTCAAAAGTAGTTTAGAAATTTGTTTACATCCCATAAACATAGTATATTAAAGTTTAAAATATTGCGGAAGCTTCAAAAGTCGTGTTCGGTTCTTCGACATTGCTTGACCGCCATCCGTAAGTCCACCATAGTCACCTAAGGTCAAAACCACTAAAAATATTAGTTTTGGCATTGAAATAATACGTATAAACAAGATCCAGCATCAAAGCATGGAAAATAAAATAAAAATTCAGAAATGGTCCTGTCGCGCGTCGCGGCATGACCCCTTTGATCTTTCGCGTGGCGCGGGGGGAGTACGTTTTCCAGCAGGTTCATTGCTGAATCCTGCACTTGCTGCCAGCTCCGGAAATTCAAGTTTTTAACTTCGTTTGGCCATAACTTTTGACTCGTAAGTCCGTTTTAGGTGATTATTTTTCCTATACGTCTGTAAATTCATTACTGACATAACTATTAAAATTTTGATACTGAAAATTTAACTTGTGGACCGAACAACTAAATGTCGCTATGCATTTATTCGACCCATTATAACTCTACTTATTTTGCTACCATTTAACTAGTAAACCTAAGGCGCTTATTACCCAACTTCCGGGGCTTATATTCACCGGCACTTCATTACCAAACCTATGGCTTCGTGCTCTTGTGACCATTTTCGCCATCTCTATCTACTTACAATATTAATACTACAATGTATCATTATTTGACCCGTTTGGTTCATCTACGGAATCCTCCATCTTGATGACTACCAAACGACTACAAACCAATTCTTAACCTACGGATTTAAGTAACGAACATGGTCGCCACAATCAACACAACTTTTAATCAATAATGCATAGTTTAACAACAATTCATCGAATGTAACGGGTCAAATTACATACCTTCAAAGTAGGCCTTTTAAACGTGATTCGCCACCCACTTGTCCGCTTGACGCTCCTGCGTCCTTTCCTATAGAGTTCATTTATGACATATTTAGAACTCTCTTTAAATCATAATTCGCATAATACACCGAAACATCATAATTATGCGTTTTAACTTTGAATTTCAGTTTTAAGCCGTCTTTGAGGCATTTTCACAAACACTTTAAGGGCAGATTTTTACATGATTAAATATCAAGTCTCTAGCTTATCACTTAGACCTAATTTCACATCAATCAACCATTTTACATAATTGTTAGCTTCTATAATTCTGAAGTTACTTCACAATTGTCAATTTTCACTAGAACAACACCCAAATTCCTAGTGTTCATCAAATTATACAAAACCCACTAATCACCTACAATGGTGTTCATAGGTTTCACTAAAATTTCACATGATCTCAACTTGTATTTGTCTAGGGTTTGTCCCTAGACTCTATATTGTTCCTAATCCATCATAAAACAGACATGCAACCATAAATATTAGATTTTCCCAATTTCATGAGAATTTCAAGTTGAGATTTTTCATCTAATTTTACATACCTTGTAATCCTCTTGTGATGAGGATCAGTAATCTATGCTCGATTTTCGTTTTTGATCAGATTTGGACCTTCAATTGATCGATTTTGTGGAGTTAGGGTTTGGTGAGGAGTCCTGGTCGCTCCCCTGCGTTCTTGATCGACCAGACACACTAATTTGTGTGTTTGGTTTTTATTTATTTTGTTTTAATCAATTCTAGTTTCAAGTTCTACAACTTAGGTCCCTCCACTTTTGTTTATCTAAAAGTTTTGGTTATTTTAACCCTATTTCAAGTTATTTCTAAACTAGTAGTTAACTAGGTTAAAATTCCTAGTTAGAAGATTCTTGTTTATTTATACTTTATAATTTTAATATAAAGTTTTATATTTTCGGGGTGTTACAGAGCACACAATCGGACTCCACCATAAGATGAGACTCAGAAGGCAAGGAGGCAAGCATGGAAGGAGGGGGCATACATGGGTGCTTAGCCACTAAAGCCTCCAGAGTATTCTTATTGAGAGGGGGGGACCCCGAGGAGCATAAAACCTTAACCGCTGCAGTGAAATGACCATCAGCAACCTTACGTAAACATTGTTTCACATTGGTCCCCCACACTCATTATCATTCTCAGTGCCCTTTTTGATTCCATCCCTAACCCCCCTCGCGGGTTGATCAAACAACGACTGGACAAGAGTGGCAAAACCCTCACGATCACCCCACTGAGCCAAAGCCCGCTGGATGCTAAGGCATTGGCCGGTCTTCCTATTGCCCGACCTCTTTTCCTGACGACCAACAAGCTTGAACACCCACAAGGTACAACGTGGTAATATCAAAAGTCGAACCCATGCCTCAACAGAATCAGGTATAGCTACCACCTTGTCCAAAGCTGCAATTAAGACTTGGGCAAATGCCATACGACAACTAAGGGGAATACTCTTAACAGTCTTGATCGGGAGAGAGAAAACACGGTCAAGCAAAGCAATATCTACACCCAACTCTTCCGACGAGGTATCAACGTTTTCAACACCGGGTCTAGTGATGCCAACAATAAAACCCTGTTCATCTCTCTCACTTGGCACAAACTGAATAACCTTATCCTCATGGTGGCACGCCCGACTGAAAGCATGAGGGCACATACACTCACCACATAACCATTGTCCGGACACCCTCAAAGCTTCACAAAGAGAGGTAAAAAGATTAAGATCGTCAGCAATTGCACATCTCAAAGAATCTTTCCTCTCGTCTGAGCCCAAATGGTGACTCTTGATATGTGCCATTAAACTTGGGAATCCCTTAGCCCCCACCAAGCCATCGGGGCAACAATGAAACCGTCGGAAAGGACAAGGCCAGGAACCGCTACCATTAGAACTAACCATAACAAAACTAAGTAAGCGGAGTCGACACTTAGATAATGTCGCGTACGCCACCACCAATAAAGAAAACCCAACCCAAAAGGAATCACAGCTGATGGGTCAAAAGGTAATTGAACCGCTACGCTAAAAAACCCCGAAAAAATCACCCAGGCATTTCGTCGAACACCTTGCGTGCTAAGAAGTTTTTATGACATGCAAATATCTAATGACGTAGTAATCCAACTGCAGACGGATTCAACAATGATAAACACTAAACATAATTGTAAGTGATCTTGAGATGTGAGTGGATGATAAAGGTGATTTGGAAAATCATTTACGTCTGTCCAACTTTAAATCTAGCTTAGTGTGATAAAAGTGTATACGACTATCCAATTCTAAGGCCGTCTAACTTAATTAGGAATATCGACTACCGCAAATCATGAACATTTGTTTGTTTGTTTGTGTCTATATCAAATCCCAAAGTCACTGTTGACGTTTAGTTATGAAATAAAGAAGTTAAAGCCGCAAACTGACCATATGGTAATAACTTGTAAAGAATATCTAACATGTGGACAATCTTAGGCTATGCGGTGCGGTGATGGTCCATTCTTGGAGGATGATCCGCCACGTAGGCGTCACGTAGATCGGGTGTGAGGATGGGGCAAAGAGGATAGAGGTATGGAAATGGGGGATTGGCCTAAAATATATGTATATGTTGTATGTATATATGTGTGTGAGGGGGTTTTGTCCTGTAGGGGACCGGCTTGAACGTCCGGGAGAAGCCGGGGTGGACGCCGCCGGTGGGGGGAAGAAATGGGGGGAGGAGCGGCGCCGGGCCACGACGGGGGTGGGACGAAGCCCACACCGCCTAGCCTTACTTTAAGCTAAAGACTAAAGCTGCAACTCAGGGCCCGCCCTGAAGGTGGGCGGGGAGGACCACCGGCTAGGGCCCGTGATTTCCTAGGGCACGTAATTTTTTTTTAAAAAAATATGATATTATATATGTAAATTTTTTTAATAGGGTATAGCCAAACAAATATTAACATAGGCCCACTTCCAAAAAAAAATCATATGGTTTAAATTAGCCCATCAGGTTAATAAGCCCAATACCCAAATAATTTTAAAAACCAATAAAAACAAACAGTCCATTGGGCGACAACTAATGCCCTGGACATGAAACGTCAGTTTAACTAATCGCAGGAACGAAGATTTCATCATTCTGCTGCAGTTTGATTTCATCATCATCAGTTCATCATAGTTTGATTTCATCATCATCACAGTTCGATTTCATCAGTCAAGCCACTGCCACAAGCCTTCGATTTCATCAGGCACCTTTTCATCACACTTTTTGTTCGATTTCATCAGTCCACAGTTCGATCACGGATCAGTTCACCTATTCAGGTAAACATCAAATCGTCGAATTGTTGTTATGTTATGTTTTTTGGTCGAATTCCCTAAGATGCCTAGAGCCTGATGCTCTGATACCAATTGTTGGCCCCAACTGATCTTTGATCTCTAGACAATCGAATAACTTTAATATAAACTTAAAATTTAAATACATGAATAAATTACAATTGAAATATAAAGCCCTATTTACAGTTTCTAATGGGTGCGATCCAATAGACGTGTCCTTTCACAAACGGGTGCGTCTCTTGAATATGTGGATGTAATTAAACATGAAGGGGTGTGTCTCCAGAATCAAAAGTCGCGTCCCTTCCTTCTTCCTTTGCAGCCATCGATCCAAAGGGTGTCTCCCAAGGGATTTCACCACCCTTGGGGTGGTGGTTACCAAGTTCTGTCTTGTCACAAATAGCCCCTCAACTTTGTAATAAACAATCTTTATATTAATTACCATATAACCCTTGAACTTAAAGATGTGTGGGGATTATAACTTTCAGTCCATTCAAGTTTCACCAGTGCGTCTCGATCAAGAGTTATCTCTCTTAAATTGAAGCTTGAAAAGATCGCTCCATAGCTAAATTTCTAAATGACATGTGTTGTATCGCGGACGATCTCGCATAAGTTCAAAGTCCTGTCAAGGACGAGGATTTTCTCGTTCACATCTGTAACCAACTCGGCGAAGATTTTGCTCCACTTACCGCTGCTCTCAAGGCCAGGGAACACCCGATCTCTTACCCAGAACTCTATGACAAACTAGTCGATCATGAACGATCTCTCAAAGAATCCGAGCATGTTACAACCATGATGGCCACCGTCAACGTCAATCCGGACGCCCACCATCTCGTTCTTCATCTGAATACCTGCGTGGAACCAATTGGTTCCAAGGAAGTTCATCTCACAGAGGACATGTTATTAGCCGACCTTCTGGCTACTCACATAGTTCTGCAAACCGCAACACCAAATCAAACTTGTTTTGCCAATTTTGTTCTATTTCGGGACACGACACCAAAGAATGTCGTAAACTTGCAAGGTTTTTAAAAGAAAACACATTACATTCAACACAACCCTTGCTAGTCCGATTGCTAATGTTGTCTCATCCGGGCCATTGACAACCCAATCACCTCCTCCGTGGATGTTTGACTCTGGTGCTTCCCACCATCTCACTAGTTGTCCATCTTCACTCCACCCGGTTTCTGAATACGGGGGATCGGATGAAATCATTTTAGGTGATGGTACGAATTTATCTATTTCTCATATTGGTTCCACTAATATACACACTCCTACTCGCACTTTGGCTTTACCTAACATACTTTGTGTTCCTAAATTACGAAAAAAATCTTATTTCCGTTGCGAAGTTATGTCGTACTAATCGTGTTTCGGTTGAATTTTTTCCCTTCCATTTTGTTGTGAAGGATCTCAAAACGAGGCCACAATGCAAGGGGATAACATCAATGATGTTTACTACATTGAGTTATATATGTTAGTAATGTGCTAAAGGGTCCAGTATAAGTATAACTCAACTCTTTACTTAGATAGCATATATGTAAATATACTCATATACAAATGTTTAAAAATAATAATAGAAGATGAGATCGAGAAACTGATGTGTGGTTTTTGTGACCGGATGCAAAATAGCAAGATTGCATGTTTTCCATTTTCTAAAAGCGAAGTAGTGGACCACGTCCTAATGTGTATCTATCTTTATATTTATGGTATAAGCTTGGATGTTATCAAAGATGTACGTGTTTTATCGAATTTGGACATGCTTGTTAGACTAATTTAGATGATATTAATGGTGGAGTAGGAATTGGGTTAAGGGTCGGTTTAGACTTTTAATGGGTATTAATTGTTTTGTTTGAATTTCAAAGGGTTATGATACGTATATGGTATTTATCAGGTTTATTCAACACAAGGTGGTGACCTGCAAGTTTTAATTTTTTTTTTTATATTTAATCTATTTAAACCTTTAAGAAGAAAATCAACTGGCAATATTCTAGGATCCGTCCAAATCTGATCTCGTCCGGTCTAGAATCGATCAAGAATAAGAACCGATCAAGCTTATTTTAAGTGCTTATAACCTGAAAAGTGATAATTGACAACAACATATAACGAAGACGTGTGAAACTTGTGGTGACATGCTAGTACCAAGTTTTGACATTTTGCAATTTGATGGAATGTTATTTCGAAATGAATTTAATTAACAACCCGTTAAGTTTATTAATTATATTAATAGTTAAAAACTTAATTCGAAATTCTGAATGTTAGTTTAAGAATTACACTATTAGCGAAGGATTAGTCACGTATCAATTTATAATATACGTACACTAATTCTGAAAAATTATTTAATGGAATATTTCATTGCAAATCCCTAACAAATATCATTTAGCGACTTATTAGAGAATGAATGTTCCGCTGTTAAAAATCTATTTTAGAGTAGTGTGCAAAGGAATCAAGAATACAAAGTTACGAGTTTATAGAACATACGATTGACACCGACGCCGTCACGCTAAGTAATTAATGGCTTGTTGATCATGAACGATCCCTCAAAGAATCCGAGCATCTTACAACTATGATGGCGACCGTCAACGTCAATCCGGACGCCCACCATCTCGTTCTTCATCTGAATACCTGCGTGGAACCAATTGGTTCCAAGGAAGTTCATCTCATAGAGGACATGTTATTAGCCGACCCTCTGGCTACTCACATAGTTCCGCAAACCGCAACACCAAATCAAACTTGTTTTGCCAATTTTGTTCTATTCCGGGACACGACACCAAAGAATGTCGTAAACTTGCAAGGTTTTTAAAAGAAAACCACATTACATTCAACACAACCCCTACTAGTCCGATTGCTAATGCTGTCTCATCCTGACCGTTGACAACCCAATCACCTCCTTCGTGGATGTTTGACTCTGGTGCTTCCCACCATCTCACTAGTTGTCCATCTTCACTCCACTCGGTTGCTGAATACAGGGGACCGGATGAAATCATTTTAGGTGATTGTACGAATCTATCTATTTCTCATATTGGTTCCACTAATATACACACTCCTACTCGCACTTTCGCTTTACCTAACATACTTTGTGTTCCTAAATTACGAAAAATCTTATTTCCATTGCAAAGTTATGTCGTGTTGGAAATCAGGCCCTTGATCGAATACACAAACACCGGATGAACGAACTGGTTCGACTCTTTTATAAATTTATCAATGAAAAGCACACTAATTACAATGACCTTAACCATCTATTTATACTAAACTTATTCTAGTCCTAACCCGACTCAAACTCTATTAATAAAATAAATAAACAAACTAGATAAACCTATCTAATAAATCTTGATGCCCAAGAAAACATCCCTAGACTAGAATTAGGAAACCTAAATAAAATAAACTAAAACACTTAGCACCCTCCAACTTTTGAGTTATGACAAGATTAGTCCCAACAATCACCTCCCTAATCTTGTCAATAACTTTCTTCACATTAGAGCCGGTTCATCATCCTCATATTGGGTCAAGTTCACCTCTACATCTTTCAACTTCGGACACTCGTTGTTATAATGACCATATTCTCTGCACTTATATAACATTTCACGTGACTTTTATCCCGGAACCGCTCATTACCATCTCGACCTCTCCCGGACCCACGACCTCTTCCCCGGCCACGCCCAAAGTCTTCTCGGCTCGAGCTTCCATTGCCACAATGCTTGCACCCGTGCGGTTTTTCATGTCTAGCCAACAACAACCCACCTTGAATGTCCTCTGTTTTCTCGTTGGCTTTTAAACGCTCCTCATACGCTTTCAACCTACCAACAGCTTCGTCGAATAACATGGTCTCTAGGTCGAAACATTGTTCAATAGACGCAACAATTTGGAAAAAACGGTTTGGGCATGGAATCAAGCAACCGTTTCACCAAGTCAACTTCTTCGAGTTCATAGCCAAGGCCTCTTACCTTCGATGCTAACCCGCTCGGTTTCTCCACGAACTCATCAACCGTTTCGCCTTCCTTCATTCGCGAACTCTCAAGCTGCCTTCTTAATGTTGCCAGGCGAGCCACTCTCACCCGATCTACACCCAAGTACCGTGTCTTCAGTCCATCCCACACTTGCTTGGATCGGTGTAACTAGCCATCTGCAAAACCATCTCCTCGAGAATAACTTGAAACAAGAAAGCTAACGCTTGTTTCGATTTTTCCTGATTTGGCTCTTCACCTAAGGCCCTTTCTTTGACGGTCTCCCATAAACCGTGAGCATCCATTATCGCCTTCACTTTGACCGCCCATATAGAATAGTTTGTTGCCGTCAAAACCGGATACTGGTACGTGATCGAACCACCTGCTTTCACCGGTACTAACGCCATTTTTTCTTCCTTTGACAGCTCCGACTCCTTTTCCGATCAAACCCGTTCAAGAGATCTATTCACCCGATCAAGAAAACAAGCAACCGCGCTTATACCGTTTTCTTTAACCCGCTAAACGAACAAATCCAAAACCAACTGTTTTGACGGATCTTTCACGTTCGTTTTTCACGCACCTCCGTCGGCTAGACTCTTATTACGAACAGGATGATCAAGAGTTGAAGCTGCTTTCGTGACACTTCAACTTTCGATCACAACAAGATCACAGCCCCTTTTCTTTCTTGAATGGCACAAAAGCAATAAATAACAAAAGGACAAAATAAGCCCCCCAAAATTTTGTGTTATCTTTACGCAGGTCCAAAGAAAAATAATAATTGTTTTCTCTTGCCTTCGGTCGACGAACAACAGCAAAACAACTTTTGCTTTGCGATTAAATAAATGACCACCAACTAGCTTTGATACCAATTGTTGGAAATCAGGCCCTTGATCGAATACACAAACACCGGATGAACGAACTGGTTCGACTCTTTTATAAATTTATCAATGAAAAGCACACTAATTACAATGACCCTAACCATCTATTTATACTAAACTTATTCTAGTACTAACCCGACTCAAACTCTATTAATAAAATAAATAAACAAACTAGATAAACCTATCTAATAAATCTTGATGCCTAAGAAAACATCCTTAGACTAGAATTAGGAAACCTAAATAAAATAAACTAAAACACTTAGCACCCTCCAACTTTTGAGTTATGACAAGATTAGTCCCAACATGTCGTACTAATCATGTTTCGGTTGAATTTCTTCCCTTCCATTTTGTTGTGAAGGTTCTCAAAACGGGGGCACATATCATGCAAGGGGAGAACGTCAATGATGTTTACTATATCAATCGCTTGCCTTCTCGTCGTCAACTCAACTCTATTGTTTCGGCTTCGCCTATCCAATGGCATCATAAGCTTGGACATCCTTGTTTACGTACTTTTAAGCATATTTGTAACGACTTAGGTCTTCATTTCAAGTCTTTGAATAATTCCACCTTGCATTGTCAAGCTTGTGCTATTAATAAAAGCCACAAATTGCCTTTGGCCAAAACACATTTACTGCGTCTAAACCTTTGCAATTAATTTATTCAGATATGTGGGGGCCAGTTCAACGATCTGTAGTGGATGATTTTTTTTTTTATATTATGTCCTGTTTGTGGATTATTATTCCAAATACACATCTAATATAGGTAAAGCTCAAATAGGACCTTTCATGTTAATCTTACGGTAGCATTGTTGTTAAAAGTCGTTACTCGAACATACTAATCCAACACACTCAATGTGGGTAGTTGATTCAGGTTCACGTGAGTTGGTTGAACGGTTCAAGTCCAATAATGTGTGGTAGGGATGAAAGTCCAGCATGTGGCAAAAGTACGCCTCGTGTGAGGATATCCCAGGGGCGGACCTGGCTTAATATGAAAAAAAGAAGAGGACAAATCTATTAGGTATTTCTTTTACTTTATTTACTTATTGTCGTTTTTTTATATTGTATGATTGCACGGTGAATTTTTTTTTTTTTTGGACACCCCTGAGTAAATGTTCTGGTTCCGCCACTGGGATATCCTCAGGCACAAACATCCCACCCTCATATATATTCAACACAAAAGTTTGAGTATTGATCATAAAAACGAACGCTTATTTTGTAAAGATGAATCTTGAAATAAAAGTTTTGGCGATGATATGAATAAAGACAGTAAAGGGGTAGTAGCCTTGATGTGACAAGTTCATGAATTGTTGATGCTTTCATGACATGTCTAGTGCAAGCATGTTGTTTTTGAAATTGAAGTCTTTTATCTTTTCCGTAACTAACATATTGAAAGCTTTACTAAACTATAAACTCACCAACAGATCGAAGCTGATAGTTTAGAGTGAGTCTAGTGTGAAGTGGTAAGTGTCTCTGGTCTATCTAACAAGGCAACTAGTCCTGCATCGTAGTGTAGTTGATATTTAATTACTTTATAGTATTGTAAGGGGGGACGGGGCGTATCCGTGATGGCACGTGGTGGCTGGTGACCACGTGTGGAACACCGTCGCCACCCATGACCATCACACGTGGACTACATAACGGGTTGAATCTATCACGCGTTGAAGATCGATGAAGATTGTTTTGTGAGAGAAATTTTTAGGTGTGGTGAGTGATGGACATTTCCAATAAAATCCATTACTAGTGATGTAATAATGTTTGATGACATGGCGGAACTTGACTGTAAGTTGTGAGTGATGAGTAATGGGCGCCCCAACCCCCTAACTTGTAGTAATAATTAAGATTATTTTTGTTAAGTTTTTCACTATATGTAATGTACCCAATAACTAAGTCACGGTCTCGGGTTTCAGAGTATGACTAACATAAATATTACAAATTACAATAACAATAGATTGTTTGAAAGATTATCGTCATGTATAATTATAATAAGGGTCATAGCCGTTACGTGAGACAACTCAACAATGAGATTTTTCTTTTTGCCCAAAGTTGCCAATTTGCCATCGTTTATTTTGCATTGATTCTCTAAAAAATGTAGCATTGGTTGATTTTGAATCGTACATAAGAGTTCATTATCTTATTTTTTTTGTTGAGTACCTCTAATCTTTTTGCTTGAATATCTAATTTCATAAGGCCTATGTTTCATAAATTTCTTTAAGGATGTATAAAGCTAAAAGACAAAGATGCTCATTTTGAACTTTGCAATAATATAATGTATTAATGAGAACTAGTTTTTTACTATCGTCGCGTTGCGGCGAACGTCTTTTGTTGTTTAGTCTGTGTTTACATGTGTTTTGAAATCATCACAAACGCGTTGTGCACGGAACCACTGACAAGAATATAAAGAAAATATAGAAAAAAAACATTAAAAGATAACCAAAAGAAAATCAACCAAAAAAGTTGTATGATAATGATGTTGTTCGTATGAAACCTGTGGTAAAAAATAAGCAAATGATACTGGGTACCGGTACCGAATTTCCTGAACTGAAAGATCTTAAGTACCAATTCGGTACGACTTTTGGTGTTCTTTGTACCGGTTCGCTACTGGTTTTTACCTTTATATACCGGTACCGTAACTGCCGTAACTGACATTTTCGGTACCGGTACCAATGTTTTGAAATCACTACAAGCGCGTTGCGCACGGAACCGCTGACAAGAATAAAAAGAAAATATAGAAAAAAACACTAAAAGATAAATAAAAGAAAATCAACAAAAAAAGTTACATGGAATGATGTTGTTCGTATGAAACCTGTGGTCAGAGATGAGCAAATGATACTGGGTACCGGTACCGAATTTCCCGAACCAAAAGATCTTAAGTACCAATTCGGTACGACTTTTACCGGTTTTTATCTTCATATACCGGTACAGTAACTGGTATTTTCGATACTCGTATCGATTCGATATTGGTTGGCACCGAACTCATCCCTACCCCTGAAACGAAAAAAAGAAATCATTAAAAGTTGAAGAAAATCAACAAAAAATAGTTGCACGATACCGTTGTTGTTTGTACGGTGCCCGTGATCAGGGATGAGCAAATGGTACCGGGTAGCAGTAATGAATTTCCGAACTAAAAGATTTTCAAAATCAATTCGATATCGACTTTTGGCGTTTTCTGTACCAGGATGACGTCGGTTTTTACCTTCATGTACCGATAACTGTACCGGTATTTTCGATATTAATACCGGTTGACAAAAGCTTATCCAACTTAAAAGTAAAGAAGATAATAAAATCATTAAAAAAAGATATATTATTATAATATTTAAGTCACTGTTCATTCGATTCTATTTTTAATATATATATATATATATATATACGGTAAGGATAGTGTAAAAAGGGTCTAAAGTGTGAGAAGTGTATTATAACTCTATATATAATACTATATAACACCATATAAACACCGTATAACAATATGTAACACCATGTAATACCATATAACAGTATGTAACACTATATAACATTATATAAAAAGTATAATACTATACATCTATCATAGACATGCTATCAGACAACCTATAGTGTTATATTTGTTAAATAATGATATATAGTGTTACATAGTGTTATATGGTATTATATGGTGTTACATATTGTTATACGGTGTTTATATGGTGTTAAATAGTATTATATATAGTGTTATAATACATTTCTCACACTTCTCACATTTTTTACAGGATCCTCTACATATATATATATATTATAATATTTAAGTCACTGTTCATTCGATTCTATTTTTAATATATGTAAATTTTATGCTACAGAAATTAGAGTTTAATTTGGCTACAAAAGAGGAGAACTAAATTAAATAAATTGATATTAATTGTTAGTACAAAGATTTAGTTTATACATTGTGGTATTTTCTAAGTTACAAAAAAAGTTTATACATTCTGCTATTTTTTAGTGTAAGCATATTCTAAAAATATTTTGAAAGCTATAGCTAGTAAACGTCAGGATGAATTAAGCAAATTATTAAGAAAAATATTTAGAATCTAGGTAAAGCCTTCAATGTACTTAAATAGATGTTTGGCACTTGCCATTGTAACCATGCAAAGCCAAATAAATAACCTAATGAGTGAATTGCCATTTTAGTCCCTGTGGTTTGAGTCATTTTGTCAGTTTAGTCCAAAGGTTTCATTTTTAACATCTGGATCCTAAAAGGTTTCATCGTTGCCATTTTGGTCCAACTGACTTAACTTCATCCATATCTGTTAAGTCTGCCAAGGGTATTTTTGTCATTTCATTTTTCTTTTTATTAACCCTTTTTTCTTTGTTGCAATGCAACTACCGATTATCGTAATTCGTTTATCATCGCCGTCATCACTAGTGTTTTGTATTATTCGTTTAATCACCTAATCGTTTATCGCTTATCGTGTATTGTCTACCGCTTATTCGCGTATCGCGTACCGCTTATCGCTCGCTTGGTATTCACCGCAGTCTGTACGCATGACATCGCTTCACGAGGCAAAACTAACCTGGTTAAACGTGATGTTTCACCATGTTAGCAAACTCTCGTGGAAACGTGCCATGTGGGTTTAATACGGAATCTAATCGAAAACGCGCTATTCGCTTATCGCTTCTCGCTCGACGCCTACCCAGACACGACACATAAATGTTTTGGGTCACCAGGCTACTCGCGCATGCTGCTACGGCTACGCTCGCAATTCAACTCGCCAGTTTAACCTATTCGATTCTATCTTATACTCGGTCTGACTTTCTATCGATTGAACCGAGTAAACGCAATTACTATCCGTGTCGTATCGGCGCACATGACACCACCTCACGAAACGGAACTAATATGGGAGAAACATGGTGGATACGCCGCTGGTACTTCCTATATATAAATGTTTTAATCATATTAACGAACTTCCGTGGGAAGGTGCCAAGTGGGGCCCGATGCTAAGTTGTCTTTTTCAAACGGCTAAAACTGATTTTTATAAAACTTTTATTAAAACCACGGGACAAGTGAAAATTCCTCACAACGTGGGAGTTAACACCGACTCAGCTTAACTCCATGCCCAAGGGAAGCTCACATGAGTCCAAATTTTCCTTAAAACCTTTTGCAATATCAAACAACGAGACTTTCTTGAGACGTCGGCTTGACATCGAGTTCAGCCGAACCCATGTCGCAGGAGAGTTTTCGTAACCCCCGTTTTTATCTTCGAATTCTTTAAAGTGTGTAAAAACCTAAACTTCCTTGCAACGTTGGTTAACATCGACTCAGTTGGCCATATGTAAAAGGAAACTTTTCGAGATTTTCGCCAAAAAACGAACGCTTCTTGCAACGATGGTTGACGATCAACTCAGTTAATTCTACGTCATGAGAAACCTTTAAAGTTCTTTAAAAAAATTTCAAATCGCATCAAGCCAACAAATCCCCGTGACACGAGGTACTTTGGAACGCCAACTTGGGGAATATTACTTTTGTCTTTACATCGCCATCCCGCTATCGCAATCGATATCTCTTATTCGAAACGCCCTCGCTTATCAACTCTCGGTCAAATCACTCGCTGTATCACTACTTACGCAGGATCAACTCTCAAAAGTCTACCTGTTGGATTAATTTCGGGACGAAATTTCCTAAAGCAGGGGAGACTGTAACAACCCGCACTTTCGTGCGTTGTTACTACTCGATGTACTCGTTACGCCTAGCACCAGAGATTCGGATCATAATGTAACTATATCGCATATATCGCTATTCGAAGGATAATCGCATATTTTCGCAATACTTTATCACTACACTACACCAATCACAAACACTAGCACTCACGGTTGCATTGAGCGAGGACCTATTCTACCCTCCTCGGTGGCCGTGATGTGTCAAAACGCAAATAATTAACGCTAACAAGGACTCTCGGGTGAGTGCTATAGCTCCAGTCGTCGTGACGATGATGACAATACGAGCAAGTGGTACCCCGTCAGTCTTTGTGGCACAACACACAATAACGTTCGTGGCGACATTAGGAAAGGACCTATACTACCCTCCTTGATGGCCGCGAAGCGTCGCTAATAATCTCATACTCGAATCGAAAACCGATTGTTATATCGAAACTTGGAATACGAATACGTATAAACGACCCTTTGGTGATTAATTATAATAAATAATAATATAAAAATAAGAAGTTGTGGCCTAAGCTATCGCAACGTACCAAAAACGAGGATTGAGAGGCCTCCGTACGGATGGGCCAGCCAAACGGCTGGGCCAGTCGATCGGATGGGCCAACCGATCGAACAGACATGTCCAACCGATCGGACAGGCATGTCCAACCGATCGGACAGACATGCCAACCGATCGGACAGGCATGTCAACCGATCGGACGGTCATGCCAACCGATCGGACGGTCATGCCAACCGATCGGACGGGCCGACCGATCGATCGGGCCAACCGATCCAACACACCTTTTCACCTCTCTTGCCTATAAATACCCCTCAGTCACATCAAGAACACTTGATGTGACTGCTTTCGTGCGACCAGACGTTCCAACCCACTTTTCCCTCGATTTCTCGCGATTCTTGTAAGTTTTCAACTCAAATCTTGTACTTCCTTGATCTATAACTAATTCTACACCCTTCTACCTTTTAAATCTCCACTTTTAACCGTGGAATCTCTGGATTTTGGGCATTCTAGGGTGATGTCACCACAAAGTTCTTATGAACTTCAAGGGTGATGTCATCCCCGGCAAGAACGACTCAGATCTGAGTGATCTCCATGCGTTTTTACATAAATCAAGCCTAAATCTATGTTTTTCTAATCAAGAAGTGGTGTGATTCTAAAGGATTTGAGGTGCCTTGAAGATGATGTCACCCTAAGTTCACATGAACTTCAAAGTGTGACCTCATAAACAGCTCAGATCTAAGAAATTTCACCCGATTTATAACAAATCTCACCAACCTAAGTTGCCTAGCCATAGTGTGTGGGATTTCGGGTTAAACTTGAGAAGAACCATCAAGAACGGCCAGATCTGATGGAACGGGGTGGTTCCCGGCCGTTAGAACGGGTCAGACTTGATGGAATTTCGGTTGATTAGCATGAAGGAACACCGCATCGATCAAAACCGCTGAAAAACCATCAAAATTAGTCGAATATCAGCTGGATAGGCTGCCAGCCGATCGGACAGCAGCCCAGTCGATCGGACAGGCTGCCAGCCGATCGGACAGCAGCCCAGCCGATCGGACAGCATCCCAGCCGATCGGACAGGCTGCCATCCGATCGGACAGGAGGCCATCCGATCGGACCACTGCCATCCGACCGGACCAGCCCATCCGATCCATATGGTCATCCGATCGGCTGAGCCCATCCGAACGGATAAGCAACATCCGACCGGATAACTGACTTTTCGACGCCATTCTCGCTTAACCGTGCATCGTTTACTATATTCTTCAATGATTTAACGCAGACATACCCGTAACCGACCCAACCAAGTTGCATTCTCGCTAAATACGCACTGTGAGTATATTTGACCCCTTTTTAATCATATTTTGGGTGTAACATACGTTTCTAGCAAATCGAACTTATCAAACGAAATATTCAATCAATCGAATTATCACTTGCGAATAACTGTTATGCATAGACATACGTGATGCTAGTTGCATATGTGCTAGGGCTTATACTCGCGACGTCCCACCATGACTAGTATAGTACTATTGCGCCCGACGGGGTCTAGTTTGCCATCGCATATTCGAGCATCGAGGACTTAGTTGGTAGTATCAGCTTTGTGAGTATATATGTCGTGTGTTACGTTTATGCATATGGAAATTCGCTACACTTTTTATCTATTACACTATACATATCAAACCTGTATACTCGTCAATACTTTTGTATTGACAAATATTTTAACGTATGTTGCAGGTTAGATCGCAGGCTATATCAAATCAAGCTAGGAAGTCTAGAAACTCAACTAAAATCTAGGTTGTCGGATTTGTATTGTTCGAGAGGGCAAGAAATCTGTGATAACTTATATGATTGTATTATTTGTTAGTATGGGATAACGAATGTATTAAATATTATCGCAATATAGTTGTTATGGATTCTCTTGAGCAATCTGATTCGCCTAGTGCCGCGCCCCGATGATTCCGCCATCGGTTGGGGTGTGACAGATTGGTATCAGAGCCATAACTATAGGGAATTAGGTCAGACTCGAGACTTTCTTGAGACGTCGGCTTGACATCGAGTTCAGCCGAACCCATGTCGCAGGAGAGTTTTCGTAACCCCCGTTTTTATCTTCGAATTCTTTAAAGTGTGTAAAATCCTAAACTTCCTTGCAACGTTGGTTAACATCGACTCAGTTGGCCATACATAAAAGGAAACTTTTCGAGATTTTCGCCCAAAAACGAACGCTTCTTGCAACGATGGTTGACGATCAACTCAGTTAATTCTACGTCATGAGAAACCTTTAAAGTTCTTTAAAAAAATTTCAAATAGCATCAAGCCAACAAATCCCCGTGACACGAGGTACTTTGGAACGCCAACTTGGGGAATATTACTTTTGTCTTTACATCGCCATCTCGCTATCGCAATCGATATCTCTTATTCGAAACGGTCTCGCTTATCAACTCTCGGTCAAATCACTCGCTGTATCGCTACTTACGCAGGATCAACTCTCAAAAGTCTACCTGTTGGATTAATTTCGGGACGAAATTTCCTAAAGCAGGGGAGACTGTAACAATCCGCACTTTCGTGTGTTGTTACTACTCGATGTACTCGTTACGCCTAGCACCAGAGATTCGGATCATAATGTAACTATATCGCATATATCGCTATTCGAAGGATAATCGCATATTTTCGCAATACTTTATCACTACACTACACCAATCACAAACACTAGCACTCACGGTTGCATTGAGCGAGGACCTATTCTACCCTCCTCGGTGGCCGTGATGTGTCGAAACGCAAATAATTAATGCTAACAAGGACTCTCGGGTGAGTGCTATAGCTCCAGTCGTCGTGACGATGATGACAATACGAGCAAGTGGTACCCCGTCAGTCTTTGTGGCACAACACACAATAACGTTCGTGGCGACATTAGGAAAAGACCTATACTACCCTCCTTGATGGCCGCGAAGCGTCGCTAATAATCGCATACTCGAATCGAAAACTGATTGTTATATCAAAACTTGGAATACGAATACGTATATACGACCCTTTGGTGATTAATTATAATCAATAATAATATAAAAATAAGAAGTTGTGGCCTAAGCTATCGCAACGTACCAAAAACGAGGATCGAGAGGCCTCCGTACGGATGGGCCAGCCAAACGGCTGGGCCAGTCGATCGGATGGGCCAACCGATCGGACAGACATGTCCAACCGATCGGACAGGGATGTCCAACCGATCGGACAGACATGCCAACCGATCGGACAGGCATGTCAACCGATCGGACGGTCATGCCAACCGATCGGACGGGCCGGCCGATCGAACGGGCCAACCGATCCAACACACCTTTTCACCTCTCTTGCCTATAAATACCCCTCAGTCACATCAAGAACACTTGATGTGACTGCTCTCGTGCGACCAGACGTTCCAACCCACTTTTCCCTCGATTTATTGTGATTCTTGTAAGTTTTCAACTCAAATCTTGTACTTCCTTGATCTATAACTAATTCTACACCCTTCTACCTTTTAAATCTCCAATTTTAACCGTGGAATCTCTGGATTTTAGGCATTCTAGGTAAGAACGACTCAGATCTGAGTGATCTCCATGCGTTTTTACATAAATCAAGCCTAAATCTATGTTTTTCTAATCAAGAAGTGGTGTGATTCTTAAGGATTTGAGGTGCCTTGAAGATGATGTCACCCTAAGTTCACATGAACTTCAAAGTGTGACCTCATAAACAGCTCAGATCTAAGAAATTTCACCCGATTTATAACAAATCTCACCAACCTAAGTTGCCTAGCCATAGTGTGTGTGATTTCGGGTTAAACTTGAGAAGAGCCATCAAGAACGGCCAGATCTGATGGAACGGGGTGGTTCCCGGCCGTTAGAACGGGTCAGACTTGATGGAATTTCGGTTGTTTAGCCTGAAGGAACATCGCCTCGATCAAAACCGCTGAAAAACTGTCAAAATTAGTCGAATTTCAGCTGGATAGGCTGCCAGCCGATCGGACAACAGCCCAGTCGATCGGACAGGCTGCCAGTCGATCGGCAGCAGCCCAGTCGATCGGACAGGCTGCCAGCCGATCGGACAGCAGCCCAGCCGATCGGACAGGCTGCCATCCGATCGGACATGAGGCCATCCGATCGGACCACTGCCATCCGACCGGACCAGCCCATCCGATCCATATGGTCATCCGATCGGATGAGCCCATCCGAACGGATAAGCACCATCCGACCGGATAACTGACTTTTCGACGCCATTCTCGCTTAACCATGCATCATTTACTATATTCTTCAATGATTTAACGCAGACATACCCGTAACCGACCCAACCAAGTTGCATTCTCGCTAAATACGCACTGTGAGTATACTTGACCCCTTTTTAATCATATTTTGGGTGTAACATACGTTTCTAGAAAATCGAACTTATCAAACGAATTATTCAATCAATCGAATTATCACTTGCGAATAACTGTTATGCATAGACATACGTGATGCTAGTTGCATATGTGCTAGGGCTTATACTCGCGACGTCCCACCATGACTAGTATAGTACTATTGCGCCCGACGGGGTCTAGTTTGCCATCGCATATTCGAGCATCGGGGACTTAGTTGGTAGTATCAGCTTTGTGAGTATATATGTCGTGTGTTACGTTTATGCATATGGAAATTCGCTACACTTTTTATCTATTACACTATACATATCAAACCTGTATACTCGCCAATACTTTTGTATTGACAAATATTTTAACGTATGTTGCAGGTTAGATCGCAGGCTATATCAAATCAAGCTAGGAAGTCTAGAAACTCAACTAAAATCTAGGTTGTCGGATTTGTATTGTTCGAGAGGGCAAGAAATCTGTGATAACTTATATGATTGTATTATTTGTTAGTATGGGATAACGAATGTATTAAATATTATCGAAATATAGTTGTTATGGATTCTCTTGAGCAATCTGATTCGCCTAGTGCCGCGCCCCGATGATTCCGCCATCGGTTGGGGTGTGACAGATTGGTATCAGAGCCATAACTATAGGGAATTAGGCAGACTCGACCTAGTCCGGGTCGACGTCTTAGAAATTGACCTAGTCTATAGTCTAAGTACCAACAGGCCGACTCGTACGGACCCAGTAGGGCTTGTATCGAGCCTACTTGATTACTCTCGATCGAAATTGGTAAAAGCTACAACGTTGTGTGAACACCGCATACTACAGCTTCACACGAAGAAGGCTTTCCTAAGGCTGGAATACTACTTAGCCTTTCCTAAGGCTGACACAATACACATGTTTTCGAAAATACTCGTATAACAAAATCGAGCGATCCAGTCGAGATCAGGTGTGAAAACCAAGAACTCTCGACGAGATCGCTCACTCAGCGCATTTTTTTTCTAGCACGAGAACCTTCCATCGAGTTAGGAGTGACATCCACATCTCGACGAAGGTCTCCACTTCAAAATCTGGTGGAACTCACGAATTTATTCGAAGAGCATAACCACAATTAGGAACGAAGCTGTTAAGTCAGGGGTGAAACCCGTACCTTGATATGACGTTCCACTCTCTATAAACTGGTTTACAAAAGCTCTCACCAAGGACTCGACTATCGCGATAACTCGAGCCACGCGATGACTAGGAAGACAAGTGCCATGAGCTGCATCCCAGTGGAAGCATGAAGCCTTCCAGGTCAACGCGCGTGCACGAACTTGTTAAATATAGTTACCTTGGGTAGTCGACGCCTAAACACCCGAGGCATTCCGAATGTTTTACTAAACCTACGATTCGCTGGTTTTACGCTTTAATGAACGTAATTACGCTTTATGTGTCTTTGATTTCTCGATTTAATGATTTTCACTCCCTGCTTCATAAACGCACAATTCGCACAGCCATCGCAATCTAAAACGTAACCCGAATGTTCGCAACAAGACTAATGCATAATCTATCGCCTTTGCTATCGTTTTCTCATCTCAACGCGTCCTCGCTTATTCTAAATCGACCAGTATGTGTATGATTACAAACTACAATTATATAGGTATATGAATACGTATAAACAAACAAGTCAATGTGTGAGAACTTAGGGATTTCGTGTCTCCTATGTGGCTCCTATGTGATTCGCATTACTACTACACTATCGCATCAAGCTTTGAACGCGCTCAATCGCGTGCAAAACTAAAAAAAAAATCATTATGATCGAATCTCATTCCAAGTCTCTTCCTGTCTAGATGTCTTCCAACAACTCTATCTCGAGACGAGTAGCTAGGAGAAGAGCCAAACGAAGCGCCAATAAGAGGATTGCATCACTTGTGACTAAGGAGGTGAGTAAGCTTATTCCTCAAATTGCCGCTCGAGTGCACTCTCTCAGCAACTCTCGAGCCTCGGAAGACTCCAAGACGGAAGCGCCGCACTCTGCTTTTCTTTACAAACACTTCAAAGCCTGTGACCCGATGGAATTCACGGGTGAAGGAGGTGTGACTCAACTACTCCAGTGGTTCGATTCTATCGAAGTTACCCTCCGTCAAAGTGGGTGACCCGATAGTTTCCCACTACTTGCGCTACCGGAGTATTTCAATCGCGTGCACTCGACTGGTGGACCGCTGAACGTAACAAACGTGGGATCTCCGCAGCTTACGCTCTCTCTTGGAATGAGCTGAAATAGCTTATGAAGAAAGAGTACTGCCCTCCCCACGAAATCCAGAAGCTAGAAAACGAAATTTGGGAAATCAAGCAAACCAAAGGTGACAATGCTGGCTACACCGCAAGGTTCAAACAGCTTAGCATAATCTGCTCAGGTCAGGTCAACACTTCAGAAAAGACCATTGTGAAGTTCATTCGTGGCTTGCCTGAGTGTGTGGGTGATTTTGTCGAAGCTGCAAGGCCAGCTACCATCGAAGAAACCTACCGCTTAGCCGCAGAAATCAACAACAAACGACTCGTGGAAGGATTTTTCTCCAAAAATCCTGTCAAGCAAGCTTATCAGGCAATCGACATAAATCCTTCAAAGGATCCTAACAACGAGTCTTCTGATGAATCTACTGACGATCCTTCGGATGAATCTGCTAACGAATCCTCTGACGGATCTACCGAACATTCTTCTAATGACTCTGCCGACGATTCTTCCAACGACTCGGTCAAAGATTCTGCAAGTGAGTCCTCGGACGAATCCTCCAACGACGACACCTCTTCACAGGACACTGACAAGCCCAGCCGCAAACGAAGGATTTCAAGCCCGAGCTCACCGACCACCGAACTGCCACAGCCGAAGCCTCTTCAAGCAGTTCCGATGCTTCCAAAACGAACCTACACTGGGGCTCATCCTCAGTGTTACTCGTGTACCTATCATCATCCAGTTGGGGCTGACTGTCGCTATTGCAATAACTGCAACCATTACGGTCACTTCACCCGCAATTGCCGCATCGAACCATGAACCTAAGTACAACAACAACAGCTCCAGCAAAATTCTTTAGCATCAAACACCTAGCAAGCGTAGGATGAAGTTGTAATGATACGATTTTCGATGTTAATTTCTAACTTTTGAACCTACTCTATTACTCGATGTTGCCACTATGCGTAACATTAACTCTCGTTTTCGTTTTCTCTTCTGCTCTCTAATCGTCGCACTTAGCCTAGATTCACACACATAGTATATACTATATCACGAAATAATGTTTTTACCCTCACTACACTCTTAGACCGAGGTACGATAAACGTGCAAGGAACAACTAATCACGGGTGCACACGGGATTATTTGGGTCAGTGCATGGAGATCGTAGTGGATTCTAAGGTGCCATAATGCGTTACGACGAAGTATGACACCAAACCACGGGATCTAAGTAGTAGGGGTCAAGCAAGGTGTGCTTTATCATACTATCGAAGTTCCGTGAAGACAGTGCCACGTGGAGTTGAACGTTATTAGACCTATTATATTATTGTGATCATTTTTAACAAACTACACCCAATCGCAAGGCGTAACAACTGAAATTGCATCATCGCAAGACTTGTCGTAAGTCTGCAAACGCAATGCAATCGCCTCATCGATGGACTCTGGAGAGTCTGCCTCGCAGGACAATTGCAGCAACGCAAGACTGGTCGTAAGTCTATATCGATCTATCTCATCAAGCACAATAACGCTCACGATGTTGTTGGGTGAGGACCTATTCTACCCTCCTCGATAACTGTAATGCGTCGCAACGTAACGCAGAGCTTATTCGAAACAAAACTCGGCTAATCGTAATCGCTTATCATGTGTATCTCGCAATCTCTGTCTCTTATTACGTGAATCTATATCGCTTGCTGTGTATCAATCTATCGCTATCGCCTACCGTTATCTGTGATATTCGTGTGAAGTTAGCACACATGACCTCGCTTCACGAGACAAAGCTCATATGGTTAAAGCAAGGCGTTTTAGTCATATCAGCGGCCTTTCGTGGAAAAAGGCCATGTGGGGTCTGATGTTAGTTAAATCCTGTGGTGTTAATCAATCAAATCGAACCGCATAAATCGAACCGCGTAAATCGAACCGCATACCTCCATCGCTTGCAACGCAACTACAGATTATCGTAATTCGTTTATCATCGCCGTCATCACTAGTGTTTTGTATTATTCGTTTAATCACCTAATCGTTTATCGCTTATCGTGTATAGTCTACCGCTTATTCGCGTATCGCGTACCGCTTATCGCTCGCTTGGTATTCACCGCAGTCTGTACGCATGACATCGCTTCACGAGGCAAAACTAACCTGGTTAAACGTGATGTTTCACCATGTTAGCAAACTCTCGTGGAAACGTGCCATGTGGGTTTAATACGGAATCTAATCGAAAACGCACTATTCGCTTATCGCTTGTCGCTCGACGCCTACCCAGACACGACACATAAATGTTTTGGGTCAACAGGCTACTCGCGCATGCTGCTACGGCTACGTTCGCAATTCAACTCGCCAGTTTAACCTATCCGATTCTATCTTATACTCGGTCTGACTTTCTATCGATTGAACCGAGCAAACGCAATTACTATCCGTGTCGTATCGGCGCACATGACACCACCTCACGAAACGGAACTAATATGGGAGAAACATGGTGGATACGCCGCTGGTACTTCCTATATATAAATGTTTTAATCATATTAACGAACTTCCGTGGGAAGGTGCCAAGTGGGGCCCGATGCTAAGTTGTCTTTTTCAAACGGCTAAAACTGATTTTTATAAAACTTTTATTAAAACCACGGGACAAGTGAAAATTCCTCACAACGTGGGAGTTAACACCGACTCAGCTTAACTCCATGCCCAAGGGAAGCTCACATGAGTCCAATTTTTCCTTAAAACCTTTTGCAATATCAAAAAAGTGACTTTCTTGAGACGTCGGCTTGACATCGAGTTCAGCCGAACCCATGTCGCAGGAGAGTTTTCGTAACCCCCGTTTTTATCTTCGAATTCTTTAAAGTGTGTAAAAACCTAAACTTCCTTGCAACGTTGGTTACCATCGACTCAGTTGGCCATACGTAAAAGGAAACTTTTCGAGATTTTCGCCCAAAAACGAACGGTTCTTGCAACGATGGTTGACGATCAACTCAGTTAATTCTACGTCATGAGAAACCTTTAAAGTTCTTTAAAAAAAATTCAAATAGCATCAAGCCAACAAATCCTCCTGACACGAGGTACTTTGGAACGCCAACTTGGGGAATATTACTTTTGTCTTTACATCGCCATCCCGCTATCGCAATCGATCTCTCTTATTCGAAACGCTCTCGCTTATCAACTCTCGGTCAAATCACTCGCTGTATCGCTACTTACGCAGGATCAACTCTCAAAAGTCTACCTGTTGGATTAATTTCGGGACGAAATTTCCTAAAGCAGGGGAGACTGTAACAACCCGCACTTTCGTGCGTTGTTACTACTCGATGTACTCGTTACGCCTAGCACCAGAGATTCGGATCATAATGTAACTATATCGCATGTATCGCTATTCGAAGGATAATCGCATATTTTCACAATACTTTATCACTACACTACACCAATCACAAACACTAGCGCTCATGGTTGCATTGAGCGAGGGCCTATTCTACCCTCCTCGGTGGCCGTGATGTGTCGAAACGCAAATAATTAACGCTAACAAGGACTCTCGGGTGAGTGCTATAGCTCTAGTCTTCGTGACGATGATGACAATATGAGCAAGTGGTACCCCGTCAGTCTTTGTGGCACAACACACAATAACGTTCTTGGCGACATTAGGAAAGGACCTATACTACCCTCCTTGATGGCCGCGAAGCGTCGCTAATAATCGCATACTCGAATCGAAAACCGATTGTTATATCGAAACTTGGAATACGAATACGTATATACGACCCTTTGGTGATTAATTATAATAAATAATAATATAAAAATAAGAAGTTGTGGCCTAAGCTATCGCAACGTACCAAAAACGAGGATCGAGAGGCCTCCGTACGGATGGGCCAGCCAAACGGCTGGGCGAGTCGATCGGATGGGCCAACCGATCGGACAGACATGTCCAACCGATCGGACAGGGATGTCCAACCGATCGGACAGACATGCCAACCGATCGGACAGGCATGTCAACCGATCGGACGGTCATGCCAACCGATCGGACGGGCCGGCCGATCGAACGGGCCAACCGATCCAACACACCTTTTCACCTCTCTTGCCTATAAATACCCCTCAGTTACATCAAGAACACTTGATGTGACTGCTCTCGTGCGACCAGACGTTCCAACCCACTTTTCCCTCGATTTCTCGTGATTCTTGTAAGTTTTCAACTCAAATCTTGTACTTCCTTGATCTATAACTAATTCTACACCCTTCTACCTTTTAAATCTCCTCTTTTAACCGTGGAATCTCTGGATTTTGGGCATTCTAGGGTGATGTCATCCCAGGTAAGAATGACTCAGATCTGAGTGATCTCCATGCGTTTTTACATAAATCAAGCCTAAATCTATGTTTTTTCTAATCAAGAAGTGGTGTGATTCTTAAGGATTTGAGGTGCCTTGAAGATGATGTCACCTTAAGTTCACATGAACTTCAAAGTGTGACCTCATAAACAGCTCAGATCTAAGAAATTTCACCCGATTTATAACAAATCTCACCAACCTAAGCTGCCTAGCCATAGTGTGTGTGATTTCGGGTTAAACTTGAGAAGAGCCATCAAGAACGGCCAGATCTGATGGAACGGGGTGGTTCACGGCCGTTAGAACGGGTCAGACTTGATGGAATTTTGGTTGTTTAGCCTGAAGGAACACCGCCTCGATCAAAACCGCTGAAAACCGTCAAAATTAGTCGAATATCAGCTGGATAGGCTGCCAGCCGATCGGACAGCAGCCCAGTCGATCGGACAGGCTGCCAGTCGATCGGACAGGCTGCCATTCGATCGGACAGCAGCCCAGTCGATCGGACAGGCTGCCAGCCGATCGGACAACAGCCCAGCCGATCGGACAGCATCCCAGCCGATCGGACAGGCTGTCATCCGATCGGACAGGAGGCCATCCGATCGGACCACTGCCATCCGACCGGACCAGCCCATCCGATCCATATGGTCATCCGATCGGATGAGCCCATCCGAACGGATAAGCACCATCCGACCGGATAACTGACTTTTCGACGCCATTCTCGCTTAACCGTGCATCGTTTACAATATTCTTCAATGATTTAACGCAGACATACCTGTAACCGACCCAACCTAGTTGCATTCTCGCTAAATACGCACTGTGAGTATACTTGACTCCTTTTTAATCATATTTTGGGTGTAACATACGTTTCTAGCAAATCGAACTTATCAAACGAATTATTCATTCAATCGAATTATCACTTGCGAATAACTGTTATGCATAGACATACATGATGCTAGTTGCATATGTGCTAGGGCTTATACTCGCGACGTCCCACCATGGCTAGTATAGTACTATTGCGCCCGACGGGGTCTAGTTTGCCATCGCATATTCGAGCATCGAGGACTTAGTTGGTAGTATCAACTTTGTGAGTATATATGTCGTGTGTTACGTTTATGCATATGGAAATTCGCTACACTTTTTATCTATTACACTATACATATCAAACCTGTATACTCGCCAATACTTTTGTATTTACAAATATTTTAACGTATGTTGCAGGTTAGATCGCAGGCTATATCAAATCAAGCTAGGAAGTCTAGAAACTCAACTAAAATCTAGGTTGTCGGATGTATTGTTCGAGAGGGCAAGAAATCTGTGATAACTTATATGATTGTATTATTTGTTACTATGGGATAACGAATGTATTAAATATTATCGCAATATAGTTGTTATGGATTCTCTTGAGCAATCTGATTCGCCTAGTGCCGCGCCCCGATGATTCCGCCATCGGTTGGGGTGTGACAGATTGGTATCAGAGCCATAACTATAGGGAATTAGGCCAGACTCGACCTAGTCCGGGTCGACGTCTTAGAAATTGACCTAGTCTATAGTCTAAGTACCAACAGGCCGACTCGTACGGACCCGGTAGGGCTTGTATCGAGCCTACTTGATTACTCTCGATCGAAATTGGTAAAAGCTACAACGTTGTGTGAACACCGCATACTACAGCTTCACACGAAGAAGCCTTTCCTAAGGATGGAATACTACTTAGCCTTTCCTAAGGCTGACACAATACACATGTTTTCGAAAATACTCGTATAACAAAATTGAGTGATCCAGTCGAGATCAGGTGTGAAAACCAAGAACTCTCGACGAGATCGCTCACTCAGCGCATTTTTTTTCTAGCACGAGAACCTTTCATCGAGTTAGGAGTGACATCCACATCTCGACAAAGGTCTCCACTTCAAAATCTGGTGGAACTCACGAATTTATTCGAAGAGC
Source organism: Helianthus tuberosus (assembly GCA_030545235.1). Lineage (NCBI taxonomy): Eukaryota > Viridiplantae > Streptophyta > Magnoliopsida > Asterales > Asteraceae > Helianthus > Helianthus tuberosus. Next base: position 144,978,424 of record CM060407.1, on the reverse strand, counting down.
ATAACCACAATTAGGAACGAAGCTGTTAAGTCAGGGGTGAAACCCGTACCTTGATATGAGGTTCCACTCTCTATAAACTGGTTTACAAAAGCTCTCACCAAGGACTCGACTATCGCGATAACTCGAGCCACGCGATGACTAGGAAGACAAGTGCCATGAGTTGCATCCCAGTGGAAGCATGAAGCCTTCCAGGTCAACGCGCGTGCACGAACTTGTTAAATATAGTTACCTTGGGTAGTCGACGCCTAAACACCCGAGGCATTCCGAATGTTTTACTAAACCTACGATTCGCTGGTTTTACGCTTTAATGAACGTAATTACGCTTTATGTGTCTTCGATTTCTCGATTTAACGATTTTCACTCCCTGCTTTATAAACGCACAATTCGCACAGCCATCGCAATCTAAAACGTAACCCGAATGTTCGCAACAAGACTAATGCATAATCTATCGCCTTTGCTATCGTTTTCTCATCTCAACGCGTCCTCGCTTATTCTAAATCGACCAGTATGTGTATGATTACAAACTACAATTATATAGGTATATGAATACGTATAAGCAAACAAGTCAATGTGTGAGAACTTAGGGATTTCGTGTCTCCTATGTGGCTCCTATGTGATTCGCATTACTACTACACTATCGCATCAAGCTTTGAACGTGCTCAATCGCGTGCAAAACTAAAAAAAAATCATTATGATCGAATCTCATTCCAAGTCTCTTCCTGTCTAGATGTCTTCCAACAACTCTATCTCGAGACGAGTAGCTAGGAGAAGAGCCAAACGAAGCGCCAATAAGAGGATTGCATCACTTGTGACTAAGGAGGTGAGTAAGCTTATTCCTCAAATTGCCGCTCGAGTGCACTCTCTCAGCAACTCTCGAGCCTCGGAAGACTCCAAGACGGAAGCGCCGCACTCTGCTTTTCTTTACAAACACTTCAAAGCCTGTGACCCGATGGAATTCACGGGTGAAGGAGGTTTGACTCAACTACTCCAGTGGTTCGATTCTATCGAAGTTACCTTCCCTCAAAGTGGGTGTCCCGATAGTTTCCGTACTACTTGCGCTACCGGAGTATTTCAATCGCGAGCACTCGACTGGTGGACCGCTGAACGTAACAAACGTGGGATCTCCGCAGCTAACGCTCTCTCTTGGAATGAGCTGAAAGAGCTTATGAAGAAAGAGTACTGCCATCCCCACGAAATCCAGAAGCTAGAAAACGAATTTTGGGAAATCAAGCAAACCAAAGGTGATAATGCTGGCTACACCGCAAGGTTCAAACAGCTTAGCATAATCTGCTTAGGTCAGGTCAACACTTCAGAAAAGACCATTGCGAAGTACATTCGTGGCTTGCCTGAGTGTGTGGGTGATTTTGTCGAAGCTGCAAGGCCAGCTACCATCGAAGAAACCTACCGCTTAGCCGCAGAAATCAACAACAAACGACTCATGGAAGGATTTTTCTCCAAAAATCCTGTCAAGCAAGCTTATCAGGCAATCGACATAAATCCTTCAAAGGATCCTAACAACGAGTCTTCTGATGAATCTACTGACGATCCTTCGGACGAATCTGCTAACGAATCCTCTGACGGATCTACCGAACATTCTTCTAATGACTCTGCCGATGATTCTTCCAACGACTCGGTCAAAGATTCTGCAAGTGAGTCCTCAGACGAATCCTCCAACGACGACACCTCTTCGCAGGACACTGACAAGCCCAGCCGCAAACGAAGGATTTCAAGCCCGAGCTCACCGACCACCGAACTGCCACAGCCGAAGCTTCTTCAAGCAGTTCCGATGCTTCCAAAACGAGCCTACACTGGGGCTCATCCTCAGTGTTACTCGTGTACCTATCATCATCCAGTTGGGGCTGACTGTCGCTATTGCAATAACTGCAACCATTACGGTCACTTCACCCGCAACTGCCGCATCGAACCGTGAACCTAAGTACAACAACAACAACTCCAGCAAAATTCTTCAACATCAAACACCTAGCAAGCGTAGGATGAAGTTGTAATGATACGATTTTCGACGTTAATTTCTAACTTTTGAACCTACTCTATTACTCGATGTTGCCACTATGCGTAACATTAACTCTCGTTTTCGTTTTCTCTTCTGCTCTCTAATCGTCGCACTTAGCCTAGATTCACACACATACTATATACTATATCACGAAATAATGTGTTTACCCTCACTACACTCTTAGAACGAGGTACGATAAACGTGCAAGGAACAACTAATCACGGGTGCACACGGGATTATTTGGGTCAGTGCACGGAGATCGTAGTGGATTCTAAGGTGCCATAATGCGTTACGACGAAGTATGACACCAAACCACGGGATCTAAGTAGTAGGGGTCAAGCAAGGTGTGCTTTATCATACTACCGAAGTTCCGTGAAGACAGTGCCACGTGGAGTTGAACGTTATTAGACCTATTATATTATTGTGATCATTTTTAACAAACTACACTCAATCACAAGGCGTAACAACTGAAATTGCATCATCGCAAGACTTGTCGTAAGTCTGCAAACGCAATGCAATCGCCTCATCGATGGACTCTGGAGAGTCTGCCTCGCAGGACAATTGCATCAACGCAAGACTGGTCGTAAGTCTATAGCGATCTATCTCGTCAAGCACAATAACGCTCACGATGTTGTTGGGTGAGGACCTATTCTACCCTCCTCGATAACTGTAATGCGTCGCAACGTAACACAAAGCTTATTCGAAACAAAACTCGGCTAATCGTAATCGCTTATCATGTGTATCTCGCAATCTCTGTCGCTTATTACGTGAATCTATATCGCTTGCTGTGTATCAATCTATCGCTATCGCCTACCGTTATCTGTGATATTCGTGTGAAGTTAGCACACATGACCTCGCTTCACGAGACAAAGCTCATATTGTTAAAGCAAGGCGTTTTAGTCATATCAGCGGCCTTTCATGGAAAAAGGCCATGTGGGGTCTGATGTTAGTTAAATCCTGTGGTGTTAATCAATCAAATCGAACCGCATAAATCGAACCACGTAAATCGAACCGCATACCTCCATCGCTTGCAACGCAACTACCGATTATCGTAATTCGTTTATCATCGCTGTCATCACTAGTGTTTTGTATTATTCGTTTAATCAACTAATCGTTTATCGCTTATCGTGTATAGTCTACCGCTTATTCGCGTATCGCGTACTGCTTATCGCTCGCTTGGTATTCACCGCAGTCTGTACGCATGACATCGCTTCACGAGGCAAAACTAACCTGGTTAAACGTGATGTTTCACCATGTTAGCAAACTCTCGTGGAAACGTGCCATGTGGGTTTAATACGGAATCTAATCGAAAACGCGCTATTCGCTTATCGCTTGTCGCTCGACGCCTACCCAGACACGACACATAAATGTTTTGGGTCACTAGGCTACTCGCGCATGCTGCTACGGCTACGTTCGCAATTCAACTCGCCAGTTTAACCTATCCGATTCTATCTTATAATCGGTCTGACTTTCTATCGATTGAACCGAGCAAACGCAATTACTATCCGTGTCGTATCGGCGCACATGACACCACCTCACGAAACGGAACTAATATGGGAGAAACATGGTGGATACGCCGCTGGTACTTCCTATATATAAATGTTTTAATCATATTAACGAACTTCCGTGGGAAGGTGCCAAGTGGGGCCCGATGCTAAGTTGTCTTTTTCAAACGGCTAAAACTGATTTTTATAAAACTTTTATTAAAACCACGGGACAAGTGAAAATTCCTCACAACGTGGGAGTTAACACCGACTCAGCTTAACTCCATGCCCAAGGGAAGCTCACATGAGTCCAATTTTTCCTTAAAACCTTTTGCAATATCAAAAAAGTGACTTTCTTGAGACGTCGGCTTGACATCGAGTTCAGCCGAACCCATGTCGCAGGAGAGTTTTCGTAACCCCCGTTTTTATCTTCGAATTCTTTAAAGTGTGTAAAAACCTAAACTTCCTTGCAACGTTGGTTAACATCGACTCAGTTGGCCATACGTAAAAGGAAACTTTTCGAGATTTTCGCCCAAAAACGAACGGTTCCTGGAACGATGGTTGACGATCAACTCAGTTAATTCTACGTCATGAGAAACCTTTAAAGTTCTTTAAAAAAATTTCAAATAGCATCAAGCCAACAAATCCCCGTGACACGAGGTACTTTGGAACGCCAACTTGGGGAATATTATTTTGTCTTTACATCGCCATCCCGCTATCGCAATCGATCTCTCTTATTCGAAACGCTCTCGCTTATCAACTCTCGGTCAAATCACTCGCTGTATCGCTACTTACGCAGGATCAACTCTCAAAAGTCTACCTGTTGGATTAATTTCGGGACGAAATTTCCTAAAGTAGGGGAGACTGTAACAACCCGCACTTTCGTGCGTTGTTACTACTCGATGTACTCGTTACGCCTAGCACCAGAGATTCGGATCATAATGTAACTATATCGCATATATCGCTATTCGAAGGATAATCGCATATTTTCGCAATACTTTATCACTACACTACACCAATCACAAACACTAGCACTCACGGTTGCATTGAGCGAGGACCTATTCTACCCTCCTCGGTGGCCGTGATGTGTCAAAACGCAAATAATTAACGCTAACAAGGACTCTCGGGTGAGTGCTATAGCTCCAGTTGTCGTGACGATGATGACAATATGAGCAAGTGGTACCCCGTCAGTCTTTGTGGCACAACACACAATAACGTTTGTGGCGACATTAGGAAAGGACCTATACTACCCTCCTTGATGGCCGTGAAGCGTCGCTAATAATCGCATACTCGAATCGAAAACCGATTGTTATATCGAAACTTGGAATACGAATACGTATATACGACCCTTTGGTGATTAATTATAATAAATAATAATATAAAAATAAGAAGTTGTGGCCTAAGCTATCGCAACGTACCAAAAACGAGGATCGTGAGGCCTCCGTACGGATGGGCCAGCCAAACGGCTGGGCCAGTCGATCGGATGGGCGAACCGATCGGACAGGCATGTCCAACCGATCGGACAGGCATGTCCAACCGATCGGACAGACATGCCAACCGATCGGACAGGCATGTCAACCGATCGGAAGGTCATGCCAACCGATCGGACGGGCCGGCCGATCGAACGGGCCAACCGATCCAACACACCTTTTCACCTCTCTTGCCTATAAATACCCCTCAGTCACATCAAGAACACTTGGTGTGACTGCTCTCGTGCGACCAGACGTTCCAACCCACTTTTCCCTCGATTTCTCGCGATTCTTGTAAGTTTTCAACTCAAATCTTGTACTTCCTTGATCTATAACTAATTCTACACCCTTCTACCTTTTAAATCTCCACTTTTAACCGTGGAATCTCTGGATTTTGGGCATTCTAGGGTGATGTCACCACAAAGTTCTTATGAACTTCAAGGGTGATGTCATCCCAGGCAAGAACGACTCAGATCTGAGTGATCTCCATGCGTTTTTACATAAATCAAGCCTAAATCTATGTTTTTCTAATCAAGAAGTGGTGTGATTCTTAAGGATTTGAGGTGCCTTGAAGATGATGTCACCCTAAGTTCACATGAACTTCAAAGTGTGACCTCATAAACAGCTCAGATCTAAGAAATTTCACCCGATTTATAACAAATCTCCCCAACCTAAGTTGCCTAGCCATAGTGTGTGTGATTTCGGGTTAAACTTGAGAAGAGCCATCAAGAACGGCCAGATCTGATGGAACGGGGTGGTTCCCGGCCGTTAGAACGGGTCAGACTTGATGGAATTTCGGTTGTTTAGCCTGAAGGAACACCGCCTCGATCAAAACCGCTGAAAAACCGTCAAAATTAGTCGAATATCAGCTGGATAGGCTGCCAGCCGATCGGACAGCAGCCCAGTCGATCGGACAGGCTGCCAGCCGATCGGACAGCAGCCCAGCCGATCGGACAGCATCCCAGCCGATCGGACAGGCTGCCATCCGATCGGACAGGAGGCCATCCGATCGGACCACTGCCATCCGACCGGACCAGCCCATCCGATCCATATGGTCATCCGATCGGATGAGCCCATCCGAACGGATAAGCACCATCCGACCGGATAACTGACTTTTCGACGCCATTCTCGCTTAACCGTGCATCGTTTACTATATTCTTCAATGATTTAACGCAGACATACCCGTAACCGACCCAACCAAGTTGCATTCTCGCTAAATACGCACTGTGAGTATACTTGACCCCTTTTAATCATATTTTGGGTGTAACATACGTTTCTAGCAAATCGAACTTATCAAACGAATTATTCAATCAATCGAATTATCACTTGCGAATAACTGTTATGCATAGACATACGTGATGCTAGTTGCATATGTGCTAGGGCTTATACTCGCGACGTCCCACCATGACTAGTATAGTACTATTGCGCCCGACGGGGTCTAGTTTGCCATCGCATATTCGAGCATCGAGGACTTAGTTGGTAGTATCAGCTTTGTGAGTATATATGTCGTGTGTTACGTTTATGCATTTGAAAATTCGCTACACTTTTTATCTATTACACTATACATATCAAACCTGTATACTCGCCAATACTTTTGTATTGACAAATATTTTAACGTATGTTGCAGGTTAGGTCGCAGGCTATATCAAATCAAGCTAGGAAGTCTAGAAACTCAACTAAAATCTAGGTTGTCGGATTTGTATTGTTCGAGAGGGCAAGAAATCTGTGATAACTTATATGATTGTATTATTTGTTAGTATGGGATAACGAATGTATTAAATATTATCGCAATATAGTTGTTATGGATTCTCTTGAGCAATCTGATTAGCCTAGTGTCGCGCCCCGATGATTCCGCCATCGGTTGGGGTGTGACATCTCACACTTTTTACAGGATCCTCTACCTATATATATATATATATATATATATATATATTATAATATTTAAGTCACTGTTCATTCGATTCTATTTTTAATATATGTAAATTTTATGCTACAGAAATTAGAGTTTAATTTGGCTACAAAAGAGGAGAAGTAAATTAAATAAATTGATATTAATTGTTAGTACAAAGATTACATTGTGGTATTTTCTAAGTTAGAAAAAAAGTTTATACATTCTGCTATTTTTTAGTGTAAGCATATTCTAAAAATATTTTGAAAGCTATAGCTAGTAAACGTCAGGATGAATTAAACAAATTATTAAGAAAAATATTTAGAATCTAGGTAAAGCCTTCAATGTACTTAAATAGATGTTTGGCACTTGCCATTGTAACCATGCAAAGCCAAATAAATAACCTAATGAGTTAATTGCCATTTTAGTCCTTGTGGTTTGCGTCATTTTGTCAGTTTAGTCCAAATGTTTCATTTTTAACATCTGGATCCAAAAAGGTTTCATCGTTGCCATTTTGGTCCAACTGACTTAACTTCATCCATATATGTTAAGTCTGCCAAGGGTATTTTTGTCATTTCATTTTTCTTTTTATTAACCCTTTTTTCTTTGTTGCTTTTTCTTTTAAATGAAATGACAAAAATGCTCTTGGCAGACTTAACAGATATGGATAGAGTTAAGTCAGTTGGACCAAAATGGCAACGATGAAACCTTTTTGGATCCAGATGTTAAAAATGAAACATTTGGACTAAACTGGCAAATTGGCCCAAACCATAGGGACTAAAATGGTAATTAACTCTAACCTAATATTTAAAACTTTATGGTATGTTAATAGATCATATGATAATTTATTTAAGACTCGGGGGAGCAATTGATCATATTTGAATACTTAACATATGAGGTATGAGATGAAATCAAATGGCCCTCACTATTTGCACATATTGGCAGGCTATCTACACACTTAGAGTTTACATACGCTACCAAAATGACCCCAAATTTGCAGATGTTTTATATACGCTGCGTATAGGTCAATATGCAGCGTATTGACATATACGCAGCGTAGACACACCTTGTTTTCTGTGCAATGATTGGTTATCAGGCACTGAGATCTATGGTTTATCTACACTGCGTATAGGTCAATACGCAGCGTATAGGGTTAACCCTATACGCTGCGTATTGACCTATACGCAGCGTAGATAAACCCTAATTTTGCTAGGATTTGGTGTGCCAATAGGCACACCCAATCAAATATATAGAGTGCAGCCATACCGACACAATGCATGTTCCAAAAAAGAAAGACAAACTTGTCTTTTTCAATATCAATTTCTTGATCAAACCATAGTCCTCCAATTTGCTGAAACAAAAGAGCCCGCGAACTAGATAAACAAAAAATGAACACACGGTCAAAAATAGTCAAAGATTTATACATATATCATAAATTAAGATATAAACCATTTGACTATCTATTCCCCGTGCATGTTCTTCAACTTAGAGCCTGATTCCCACGAGCTAGAAGACATTAAAAAAGGTAATGACAAGAATGCATTAAGATATTTGAGGTGGTGCTACTAGTATCATCATGGATTGGGGGGTTGCTGCTGCGTTGTCGCGGTGGTGTTGGGTGGAGTGGTGGTGACGACTCGCTCACACGAAGGACACATTGTGAGGGTGGTGGCTGGGAGCTGCATGTAAAATGGCTGCGAAGTTTTTAAGGATCTTAATTCTTGAAGTTCTTTTTGCAATCTCTTGTTTTCTTCGGTTAGGGTTTCACAACATGTCTTTAGATACTCGCAATCCACCTCAGTCTGCTTCAACTTTGTCCTGAAACAGTTATAAATTAATAAGAACATATTTTATAGAGTTAACTGCCATTTTCGTCCCTGTGGTTTGGTCACTTTGGCCATTTCAGTCCATTTTTCAAAAATGCGCCATTTTCGTCCCCCACGTTCTGGAAAGGTGTCATTTCAGTCCAAAAATCATAACCCAGTTAAGTCAGTTTGTAAATAAGGACTGATTGTGTAAATTTGTAACATAAAGGACTGATTGTGTAAATTTGAAAAATGGACTGAAATGGCTGTTAACACCACCACCACTAGCCCTGCCACCACCACCACCACCGCCACCACCGCCACCACAGCCACCACAGCCACCACCGCCACTCCACAGCCACCACAGCCACCACAGCCACCCTGCCACCACCACCACTCCGCTGCCACCACCACCACCACCACCGCCACCACCGCCACCACCACCACCGCCACCACAGCCACCACAGCCACCACCGCCACCCTGCTCATTTCTGCAACTCGCCGGAGTTCGGAGTTCATCGGAGAAGACGACCGGAGAAGACGAAGACGTCCCCGTAACCCGCAAGCTTTTCGTTTCGGTATACCGTTCTCGTTCCTTTGTTTTGCTCGTTTCCGAAAACAGATTCTAAGTTTGCAAATTGTATGGAGGTTTATATGTAATATAAAGTCATGGCAAGACCCATATATAATGAAAGATGTGGATGACGAAGACATTCGCATATTAGCATCTGTAGAATGCAATCTGTTGGCTAACATTGCAATATGTTTTTTTATGAAGGTTGCAAGCGTGCTACTGTCGCAGACGAAGAATTCGTTGACTATTGCCATACATCGTACACAGATTCTGTGGAAACTCGCTTATGATGGGGAGCGTGGTGACTATTATCCGAAAGCTGAGAATATATACAAAGCATGCAATACAAATGGAGAGTCACACTACAAACTGCTACAGCAATGCTAGTGTAAAAACTACACATGAAAAATTAGATTATATACTATATAATCATATAATTACCTCTATAATGTTAGCCTAATATTTACTATATATACATGCCCCTAGCTTTAGTAAACGAGCAAAACAAAGAATAGATGATGACAATCTTAATTCCCGTGTTTGGGAGTGTCCGTGTCCGGTCAATCTTCCTAGTCTGAAAACTCTTGACATTGTGTTTTTAACAATCCTTTTGTCAATGCATTTGAACTCATCCATGGTTGCCCGATCCTTGAAAGTTTATCTTTGGAAGTATTTATTCAACTGGACGAAGAAGAAGATTACATATTCAATATCCCTACTTTGAAATGGCTGAAACTAATAGTGCAAAAAGTGTTTTCGTGGGTTACCAAAAAAGTTGTATTAAATGTCCCTAATCTTGAATACCTATATGTTGGCGGTAAGTTGGGATCGATTTTTGTCATGGAAGATTTGTCGTCATTGGTTGAGGCATCAACTTCATTTCGTTGTTTACAATCTGATGATATGTGGCTGGAGTTTCTGAAGGGAATAAGTGGAGTTAAACCCCTTTCAATTAAAAAAGTAAGTGTCCAGCTTCTTATTGACTTCAATATGTTGTAATGTTGTTGACTTGTTAGTTAGTTTTTACTCTTTTGTTGATTTTTGTTTACAATTTCATGTACCAATTGTAACTTTATATTTGTTGAAGTTCCCATTCAAGTCAGTTCTGTCCATCTTTCCATATATGAAGCATCTGCGGCTTACAAGTTTTTGGTACTCTGGACTAGTTATTGAATTCCTTGAAAGTTGTCCCGTGTTTGGGTTATGGGGACGTCTTCGTCTTCTCCGATGAACTCCGAACTCCGGCGAGTTGCAGAAATGAGCAGGGTGGCGGTGGTGGCTGTGGTGGCGGTGGTGGTGGTGGCAGCGGAGTGGTGGTGGTGGCAGGGTGGCTGTGGTGGCTGTGGAGTGGCGGTGGTGGCTGTGGTGGCGGTGGTGGCGGTGGTGGCGGTGGTGGTGGCAGCGGAGTGGTGGTGGTGGCAGGGCTAGTGGTGTTAACTGCCATTTCAGTCCATTTTTCAAATTTACACAATCAGTCCTTTATGTTACAAATTTACACAATCAGTCCTTATTTACAAACTGACTTAACTGGGTTATGATTTTTGGACTGAAATGGCAACTTTCCAGAACGTGGGGGACGAAAATGGCGCATTTTTTAAAAATGGACTGAAATGGCCAAAGTGACCAAACCACAGGGACGAAAATGGCAGTTAACTCTATTTTATAATATGGGGTGGATTTTACCTAAGTAGCCTAAGAAAGATTGTGATGATGACATGTGACACTCCTAATAAATAGGATTGAAGGGCATTTTGGTCCTTATAAATAGGAGTGAAAATGACATGTGGCACCCCTTTTGTTTTTTAAAAATACAACACAAAAAATCTAGTACAAAAAAATATAGCACAAAAAATATAGTACAAAAAAATCTAGCACAAAAAATATAGTACAAAAAAATATAGTACAAAAATGTAGCACAAAAAATATAGCACAAAAAAATCTAGTACAAAAAAATACAGCACAAAAAAATCTAGTACAAAAAATATAGTACGAAAAAATTTAGCAACAAAATGTAGTACAAAAAAAATCCAGTACAAAAAATGAGAAAAAAAATTTAAGACAAAAAATTTAAACACAAAAATATAGTACAAAAATCTAGCACAAAAATGTTATACAACATAGATATACAACACATTTTAGTGGGATTTTTAGTCTTCATATTTTATATAGCAATATGGTACTCAAATTAAAGATAAAAAGACACTCGATTTTGCGGTGAAATTTTTATGAAAAAATAATGTCGTATAAAAAAGTTATGAACGTTTAAAAAATGGGGATGGAATATGCATGTGCCTTGCATGTGGAGATAGAAAATCCATAAATAGAATTTTCCCAAGATACCCTTCCACTCCTCATTTCTCCTACACTTGCATCTTAACCATTGATTTGAAAAATGAATGGTTAAGATTCATTCTCATCCTACTTAGGCAAAATAAACTTTTTATTTGATCTTACCCCTATTTATAATATACCTTAAAAACAAATGTCGGTGGCTAAACCGATCACAACTAGATTTGTTGAATTTACATGCTGGTCTATTATTAAAATAGTTTCTAGAGTATAATACCTTAAAAACAAATGTCGGTGGCTAAACCGATCACCACTATATTTGTTGAATTTACATGCTGGTCTATTATTAAAATAGTTTCTAGAGCAATTGCTTATTTGTTTTAGTTGAGTTTGGTATTTACAAGAGCTCGATCCCTAGGCTTGCAAGTTATTTTTGGTTTTTCTTATTTTTTTTCTCCCTCTCACTTTTCTTATATGTTTTAGTTTTAGTTTTAGATTTCTTTATTTAAATTATTAGGTTGCAATCTGCGGGTAAGAAAAATCGAATTCGTGTTTCGTAACGATCCTTTTAAAACTCAAAACTATTTTTGTGACTTCGAATTTTTTCTATCCTATGTTTCGATTTCTATAACTTAACCTACTCAAGTTCATACGCTTCTCTTTAATTGCATGGCCATGTCGATTTCTCAGCCGTAACTGAGTTTGTGGAAACGTTTTGACGTTCGTTTTGAAGCTTGCAAATGTGCCCTTTAACACGTTGATGTCATCGTAAGGCCCCGCCACAAAGCACGACAGATAATTAGGGTCTATCGTTTAAAATTCCTTTTAATTTTACAAAGATGTAACGTGTGAGGTATAATATGGTTTTAATATGTTTTCTTATATGTACTTAAACACGTTAATGAAACCGTTGAAGAGAGTGTAACTAAGTTCGCAAGCGCGTCGCTACCCGCGGTCCCGCCCTAACACGCCGACAAATTTGCTCATAGAAACTTAAAAAACAAGGTCGCTGAACCATGGTGTTTAGTTTTCTTTTTTAATACTCAAGTTTATAGACTGTACACACTCATCCCTAATCTTTTGTTAAGTGATAAGCTGACCCCCTAACTTTTGGTATTTAACAACTTTGACCACCCATTATTTCTACTTAATAACTTCACATCTCATCATCTCCAACACTTCAATTCTTTTGTTTAAATTACTTTTACGACTTTACACCACAACGTGCAAGACATTATACTCCTTCTATCTATGCATAACCACATTAATGTCACTAACGTAACGTGTTTAATAAAGTAAAAAAACACGGCACGTTACTCGTGTGCAACAGACGTTAATATCATCATCGTAAAACGTGTAAAGAAGTCACAAACATGACGTTGCACTCATAAAGCGTGACACGGGTAAAAATCTAGTTCTATTTTAAAATAAGGATAATATTCTCTCTCTATATATATACTTTTGAGAATATATGACTATGAAACTATGTTCCGGTATATAGGGATTGCGAGATGAAGAGTGTTTTGTAAAACTTAAAATTTGCATTAGTTTCATATAAAGACCGGAAAAGAGTATAATTGTTCGAACAGATCCATTGTAACGGTTAGAACTAGTTATGTCGGTTAATCACGCTAACCGACTATGCTTAGGTTATATTTACATATAATTACATTAATAAAAATGTTAACATGTCCCAAGGATGAAATGTTATCCGATTGATGTAATTATAATTCACTTAACAGTGCATGTATTTGTATATCTAAATTAAATCCTTATAAAAAATAGATTCAATTCTACTATAAAACAAAGAAAATATTTTATATTTTTTTAAGAATATGACAATGAAACTACATGCTAATGATGAAATGTTATCCGATTGATGTAATTGTAATTCACTCAATAATGCATGCATTTGCATGGCTTAAAGCCGGGTATCTTTTAGAAAAGCATCAACCACATAAAAAGCTAGTTGTACTATTACTATCTTCTTTATTAATTAATTAAAATAGAATTATTATATTATTACGTAGTACGTACCTTGCCCTTCTGTTTTGGAACCACACCTCTACTTGTCGTGGACGAAGGTTCAGCTGGTTTGCTAAAATAAGCTTTTGTTTCGGCAAAAATAATTTGTTCAGCGAATTCATTGATAACAAGTAAAAACAGCAAACTAAATCATTTATTTGTTTCTTCTCAAAATTAAGGATAATATGAACAAATTTCGTGTATATATAATATACAAATTAATGTAAATCACCGGCATGTTAATAACATGATGTTATATTACATAAACATGTGTATGTAAACACTTAACCTATGTAAAAAAATCATATTAACAAATTAGTTTAGTGATTTTAAAAAATATAATACACATGTGTAGGTAAATACTTAACATATATATAAAAAACATATTAACAAATTAGTTTAGTGGTTTTTAAAAAAAATATGAACTATTAATAAAAAGGTTAAACGATTTAATTTTTTTTCTAACAATTATTTAGCTGGATGTAATTATAACCCATATTATCAAAGTACATATAGGGTATGTTTGGCGAAAGTAGCTGGTGGCTGGAAGCTGGTAGCTGTAGCTGGTAGCTAGTAGCTGTAGCTTTTTAGATATATTTGGTGTTTGGTAGAGTAGCTGAAACTTTTAATAAAATGTATAAAATGACCAAAATGGACATAACTAAAAATATAGAAAGTTGGTGCATTAAAAAGTTTCTTATTTTTAGAGGTTAAAATAGTCATTTTTTCCCTAAAAGCTTGTAGCTCCTTTTAAACGCTACTAGTAGTAGCGTTCAACCAAAAGCTTCAAGCTCCTAACCTAAAAGCTTAAAGCTCCTTCAACCAAACAAGACTTTTTATTGATTAGGAGCTTTTTCTTAAAAGCTTAAAGCTAGAAGCTCCTAAAAGCTCCAAAAAGCTCAATGCCAAACATACCCATATTAACTTTGGGAATTCTAGCCAGTCACGTTATAACTTTCAAGTTTTACATCGACTCTTGAAATAAATATAACATTGGGGAACCCTATCATGAGTATAACATAGTATTGTCTCGGTGTCTTGACTATTATTGAGTAAGTCAACATGCTTTTGAGTTCTGGAGAATTAATGTCACCTATAAGAGCATTCTCATCCAATCCATCATCTTTAACCTTATAATTTAACTAAAAATCATCACTTTTTAAAATTTATCTCACATTTTAAAAAACCTTCTACATCCAACTCCTCATACCTATCTCTGTATTCTTTTTTTGTTATTATTTCTTCTCTTTCTTTTACTTACAATTTTAACTACTATCTATTTTCTCTTATTATATTTTTTCTTTTAATATTGATTCTAATAACTTTGTTTATAGAAATTATACTACTAATTATTATTTTTGGGTTTTTCGGCTCGGGTTACTTTAAATACTAATTATATCATCATAAACCAATAAAAAATTGCTTGGAAAACAATAATCACCATAAATACTAATTATTTTTGGGTTTTTCGGGTCGGTTGTCTCTTTTTTCACTCCCGTTTATGATGAAATTTCCACCTTGATCAAACGGGTCAAGTGAAGAGACAAACCACTTACTGCATATAATAATGATCAAATCAAATATTATACCATCCATTTTCACTACCATCAGACTACAAACAACAGTTTAAGATACCGAATCATGCCAAGTTTGACCTATTTAATAGCCTACATGTAACACCAAAAACACATAAGTATGAGGTTAGACAAAGCTACAAAATATGTGTAGTAATACTTCCTTGTAACACCAAAATATAGATGGTAATATTTCCGTGTAGCACCCAAAAAACGCGCTAGTGTTCGGTTCAAAGCTGATTATCTCAGGCATGGTCCCGCCGCCTCATTACGATTTCCCTTTGAAGTTCTTCAAAATACAGTCGTTGGATTTCTGTCATACCGCTCACATCCATCATCATAATCCGCTGGTCCGATTCCTTCTTTGCAAGTTCTGTTTTCTCAGCTTCAATTCTTAACTTTTCTGACAGTAACCTCAACCTTTCATCTTCCGCTTTCTTATCATACTCCATCTTCTCGGTCTTAAGGCGAAAATACTCTTTCTCTTGAGCCTGCGCCTCCTCTAAAAGTGTAAACTTCATCTTTCTGAGAGGGTGTAAACGAGCTGAGCCGCTCGTGTGTTACTCGAGATCAGCTCGTTAAAAGCTTGAATCGAGCCGAGCTTAAACAAGCTAGAGCCCGTGCTCGATCCCGAGCTTCACTTATCAAGCTCGAGCTGTCTCGCAAGCCTAAACAAGCTTTTATTTATAAAACTTTATTTAATTTATATAATAAATATTATGTATATGTAAAAATATTATAAAAATATATTACAATAATATTAAATAAACAATAAATAATAAACAAGCCAAGCTCAAGCTTTAGACATAGAGCTCTATACAAGCCGAGCTTGAGTTTGAGCCTAAACGAGCTCGGGCTCGACTCAGCTTGTTTACACCCCTATTTACAAGAGAAGAAGAATTTTTATTAGCAATTTAACCCAATGAGCATGCGTGGATCTGTGCGGACGCACACGCTGCAAACGAATTTGGGTAGTGTTAAAAAATTCAGTTGTTATTAAATTGTTATTATAGGGTATTACAAGTTACCATCTCAGTTAACATATAAAGAAAAAAGAATACACTAGCAGAGTACCATTTTTACTCCATCAAAATGCTTAAATTCATGGTTTTGAGTACCATTTTTTTACTGAAAAAGTAGCAGTATGCAATCTAATAATCAGAGTGTAACTCCTCAGATTGGGGGTTTACGAATTTTGCACTTAAGCAGTCAAATTAAGCAAGAAAATTCTTGCTAGAGGCGCTGCAGGCATCAACGGTTAAGGTTAAACCACTTCAGCTTGTGAAACCATTCAGACATTTCATCGAACGGTTGGGACCGGTTATCCGAATCTAGTGGTATAGACCTTCACCATCTACGCTAAGGGATCCGGACATGGTGGTACAAAGTGGTTATAGGTGGCCCGGTATAACTGTATTCTTTTCATATAAAAGAGAAAAAAAATGATGTAAAGATCCAGATAAAACATATGTACAAACACTTCGTTTCAGACCAACTGATACACTAATACACATATTCTATATAAATTTTTAAAAAATTGGTGTCCCTAGGCGCTTGTCTAATTTTGAAAGCCTATATAAGATTCCGAAAATTTTCACGCTAGATCACTTCCGTTTCAGACCAACTGAGACATGTGTAGTCAAATTGAAGTTGAATCAAATTAAACCATTAGCGTGTGATGTTAATAACTTGATCATAAACGTGTAGCATCTTATTAGCAAACTCAAATTAAAACATATCATCCTTTAACCTATGTACAGAGACTAAAATATTTTTAATCAAGTTTCACTCATATCTCTATTTTCTAATGTTCTTTCTACTTTCTCGAAACACCGATTTGGTTCATATCACAAACCTCACGCAAACGTTCTTCCTCCTTTATGCCTACCCTGAACATAAACCTACTTTTGCCCAAAGGGAAACAAAAACAGAACCATTTAATGCATGATATATCCCCTACACCACACCATCTAACAAAAAAACTCAAGATTCTAATTTCAATAACACATTAAAAGCATACAACAATCAAAATCTGCATACGAAACACAACTAAAATAGTAGCATATCAGAAGAACTCAAACAAACACAAATCCCCATTTCAGACATGAATTTTGTGAAGATAAGGCATGTTACTGATAGGAAATCAACGATCAGCGGTTGATTACCCAAAAAAACTATTGATTTATGCTTCGTGGAAGTAAAATTCAATTGAATACCTGGGGTTTGCTTTCTTCAGTTCCTTGTAATTCTTCTGAACAAAAGCCCTAATGAATTTGGGGTTAGAGTTCGAATTAGGGCATGTAATCTGAGATGAAATTGTAAACCATACCTGGTGGAAAGGAAAAGAACGAGGGCAGGAGAAGATGAGATGGGCGGGAGAAGAGATGATATAGGCGGGAGCAGATGAGATGGTTGAAGATGGGGGACACAGTAGCTTTTCATACATGAAAAGTTTCTGTAGACTCTTTATAGAATTTAGGGTTAGAAAAATGAAACAGGGGATAGGATGGAGTGAATATTTAGAAGATTTTTTTTTTAAATTTTAGAGGTAGGGGTTATGATGGTGGATTGGATGTGAATGCTCTAATAAAACTGTTCTTTGTGTAGGGTCAATTGTTCATGGAAATCATTTTAACTGAATGGTTTAGCCAGGTTAACTTTCATATAAAGATTTCTTCTTTAAACACTAACTCAGTTAGCATACTTAACTGAACAGTACAGGGATCATTTTTGTCAATTTTCGAAACTTCAGGGACCGTTTTTGTAAATTTTTGAAACTTCAGGGACCGCAAACGGCTGCGAAGGTGTGCGAAGGCTGCGAAATCGCTGCCGTTTGCGGCCGCATTTGCAGCCGTAAACGGGAGCCGTTTGCGGCTGCGTTTGCAGCCGTTTAAACGCCCGTTTACGGCTGCAAATGCGGCCGCAAACGGCAGCGATTTTACCTAAAAAACATGCGCTTTTCTAGAGCTTCCTGTTTTAGGCGCGCTTTTTAAAACCAAGCTTGCTATGTTACGTTGTTCGGCTACCATAGTAAAACAGGTTTACAAGACCCTAATCCCCTATTGTCAACTAGAAAACTTACAATATTAGAGATTCACTTTCAACCGACCCCATGTGAATAACTTGACTATACCCGACACGACAGACTGCTACCATTGGCAAAATGATTTAACAAAACTAACATATTATCGTCATAAATATACTTTAAACACATCTTCTAACGGATACACAAACCTGAAAACTACGAGCTTAAAAAGACCTAAAATTTCACATACAGCCCTAAAACTAAGAGTTTTCTTCCAAAACCTTATCCATGCAAATTTGTAAGCAACAATTAAATGAAAATAACATGAAGCAGAGTACTCATAATGTTAATTAACAATCCAAATTGTTGGAAGAATAACAAGGATTTAGTAGGCTTGAAACTTAATCGGTAGGTGCAAAAGGTGAAACCCTAACACCCAAAAACAAGGATCAGGAATATTTAACAAAAAGCAGTTAACAAATGGAAAATTGGTTTTTAATAAACCAACCTTTGCCCCATTGGTAAATAATAATGCTACCTACAGATTTGGTAGTTAATAATCCTACGTTTCAATATGTTGGTACTCAATAGACCTCCGTTAGTTTTTTTTAACTGAAGTTAGTTTTTAAGTTTTATTTATTACACAAACAGTCCCTATAGTTATAATTTACTACTTTTAAGTTTTATTTATTACACAAACAGTCCCTGTAGTTATAAAAAAAAATCATAAAAATAAAAAAAAAATCTAAAAATTCAAAAAAATCATAAAAATTCAAAAAAAAAAAAAAATTCTAAAAAAATAAAAAAAAACCATAAAAAATCATAAAAATTCTAAAAAAATCAAAAAAATCATAAAAAACCGTTTTCGACCCGGACCGTTTCGACGCGAACCTTTTCGACGCGTACCGTTTCGACGCGTACCGTTTCGAACCGTACCGTTTCGACCCGGACCGTTTCGACGCGTACCGTTTCGACCCGAACCGTTTTCGACCCGTACCGTTTTCGACCCGTACCGTTTCGACGCGAACCGTTTCGACGCGAACCGTTTCGACGCGTACCGTTTCGACCCGGACCGTTTCGACCCGGACCGTTTCGACCCGTACCGTTTCGACCCGTACCGTTTCGAACCGTACCGTACCGGTGGCGGTGCTGTGGTGGTGGTGGTGGCGGTGGTGGTGGTGGTGGTGGCGGTGGTGGTGGTGGTGGCGGGGCGGTGCGGTGGTGGTGGTGGTGGCGGTGGCGGTGGCGGTGGCGGTGGTGGTGGCGGTGGTGGTGGTGGCGGGTCGAGGCGGTGGTGGTGGTGGCGGGTCGAAACGGTCTGTGGTGGTGGTGGCGGTGCTGTGGTAGTGGTGGTGGTGGCGGTGCTGTGGTGGTGGTGGCGGTGGTGGTGGTGGTGGCGGGTCGAAACGGTACGGGTCGAAACGGTCCGGGTCGAAACGGTACGCGTCGAAACGGTCCGGATCGAAACGGTCCGGGTCGAAAATGGTTTTTTATGATTTTTTTGATTTTTTTAGAATTTTTTTGATTTTTTTAGAATTTTTATGATTTTTTATGATTTTTTTTTATTTTTTTAGAATTTTTTTGATTTTTTTTGAATTTTTATGATTTTTTTGAATTTTTTTGAATTTTTTTGAATTTTTAGATTTTTTTTTTATTTTTATGATTTTTTTTATAACTACAGGGACTGTTTGTGTAATAAATAAAACTTAAAACTAGTTAATTATAACTACAGGGACTGTTTGTGTAATAAATAAAACTTAAAAACTAACTTCAGTTAAAAAAAACTAACGGAGGTCTATTGAGTACCAACATATTGAAACGTAGGATTATTAACTACCAAATCTGTAGGTAGCATTATTATTTACCAATGAGGCAAATGTTGGTTTATTAAAAACCAATTTTCCTTAACAAATTAGCAACATCAAAGCTTAGCCAAACCCTAATATACCTAAAAAACATCTAATTTACGGATAAAATACAAAAAAAAAAATCAAAATTACTTAAATAGGTTGAGTAAATACCTGTTTTATACTTCGAATTCGTGTCGCATACGGTTGATTATTTCAGTCGCCTTCGTATGTCACTCGGTTGTGTGTGGTTTGGAGATTTGGGGAAGAACAGAACTACGTAGGGGTTTCCCTGATTTAAATCAGAACCTCTACGCAGCGTAGAGATCCCTACGAAGCGTATAAAAAGTCAAAAAGCAGTTTGACTTAACCAAAATTACCATTTTGCCCTTATGTTTAGGGCTATACAGAGCTGATAACAAGGGTAAAAAGGTCATCTAAGACCTCCACATACGCTACGTAGGGCTCTCTACGAAGCATATCTAAAGGTCAACAGAATGACCTTTATACCCTTGTATCAATGCTATACGAAGCATTGATACAAGGGTATAAAGGTCATTCTCTTGACCTTTAGGTACGCTTCGTAGAGACCCCTACGTAGCGTATACAAAGGTCCTAAATGACCTTGTTACCCTTGTAATCAGCTTCGTATAGCCCCAAACACAAGGGCAAAATGGTAATTTAACATATTTAGGTTTTGAAAGTTTGATTTTGGGGGGAAATTGTCTGCCATTTACAGACGCTGCGTAGGGGTCAATACGCTGCTTTTTATGCTAGCCATTTTACTATTTTGCCCTTGTTTTGAGGCAATACGAAGCCAAAAACAGGGGTTTTTTTTGTCATTTGAATCACATACGCTACGTAGGGATCCCTACGGAGCGTATACAAAGTTCCATTTTTTTTATTTTTTTGTGTTTTCTTTTGTTTATATTTATAAAAAACAATATTATTTGATAAATAATACAAATATAATTTAGAAAAGCTAAAAATAATACAAAAATTAAGAATTATAAAAATTAAAAATGATACAAACTTTATAAATTAAACAATTTCTACAATTTACAAAAATACAAGTTTCCGGTTAATCTTCGATAACATTTATACTCGGTTCTCTGTCTTTGTCTGAGTCTGCTTTAGGATTGATTAACTCGTAATAGTGCTGTAACCGCGGTCTATACATTTCTTCCCACCGTTCCGTAGCTATTGATCGACGTGTTGACCACAACGGGTTCAGTAAAGGCATGGGGTAGTCTCCTTCCAACTTAGCATGTATGAAGTGTCCCCCGTCAACATGGACGAGCGTTATCGCTTGAGGTCGTGGATCTAGTGGGGCATCCGTTAATGGGAAGATGGTAGTGCTCCATTCGATGCGTAGCACGTGGAGGACAATATTATAACTTTGCGCTACGAGAAGCCCTACCTGGGGCATTTCCATCCAGTGACTTGGACCGCACCCTTTCACTAAATGCCATTCGATGCTGTTACGTATTCGTTTAAAGTCTCCTTCGTTATATGTTTCGAATACATGCTTCCAACGCGGCTTGTTATAGTCAATCTCCAGTAGTAAATCTCTTCGAATATTGGGCCATGCGTGTTCCGTAAAACCTAACTCGACAGCCACAGACCTGTACCCACAATGACCGTCTAGGGTCACATCTTATATACGCGATATGTAAGAGTGAAACTCTAATGGAATTTGATTCTTAAACCTCTTAATGCTTAACAAGTGCCCGTCCCCCTTCATTAATGGAAAACCCTTATCATCCCGCGTCTCCTTCTTTTTAGAACTCGTTGAACTGTTTCGTCGCATTTTAGGTTTTTCAGACTTTACAACCGAACCAGTTCCACGAGAGCCCTCTGACGGTACGTATGAGCTGTGTCGGGGTAAATCGTACCTATGTTTGGGGGAAGAGGTATATACGTTGCTGTCCTCGCCATAGGAGCTGTGTCTCGCAGCTTCGTCTAACCTCGCAGCTTCATCTAGCCTTTCTTGTACTTTCTTTGATGTAGGCCGACCGCGAGTATTTTGCTGGACGATCGGTGGTTTCTTGGTTGACGATTTCGGGGTGAAGACCGCTTTTATCTTTGAAAGCAAACTCTTTTGCTGAACGGGGGACTGCGCCTCTAAATGTTGCCGCACATTATTTAGCTCTTCTACAACATCGACTTCCTCGTCTACCAGTTTACACGGGAGCAAGTCAAGCTTACGCCAGAATACATCTATGTCGTCGAGTTATATCATACGCCCTGCACAGTTAAGTTAATACGGTGTGAGAAACAACTAAATCGTACAAAATAACAAAAGGTTTGTAGTTATAATATTTTTTACCTGTACGTTTGTAGTTTTCCAGCCTACAAGCACACGGCAATCCACAGCTAAGCCACATATGGCAACCACATGATGCGTTAAGTTTCCGCAACACCTCCATCTTCCTCAGTAGCTTTTTTGCCAGGAAATCAAGTGCTTCATGGGAAACCTTTCCACGTAGGTTGTCCAACAGTCGGTGTCTGTGGTGGTTCATTGTTTTTTCGATGCTCTCAGTGAAACTCTTTTGTATTTCATCGTACTGAGTTTCAACTATATCAATGACGCATCTTGCTATTCGCTCCAATGAACTCCCGCGCGTAACGTATCTTTTTAAATTTGCGTGCTGGCTCTCAACTCTGTTGGTGGTGCGCTGACCAAAGTTGCGACACTTATCAGTCCACGCATAAACGAACATTTCTTTATAGTCTTTGAGCCAGTTTTCATAGACGTGATCATAGACACCTGCAAAAATAAAATAATGAAATGTAAAAGCGTGTGTAAAATATAATAGATTGGGTGAGTCGTTTGTTGAAGGAACACTTACTTTCTCGGTTGGCAACCACGAGTCGGTTATACATTTTCTCCAAGTTGTACTTGTACATGGGCTCTGAAGAAGATTCGCACAATCTCCGCCAGTACGACATAAATTTCCCCCAATCTTCCTTATTGAACCCTTCCTTGCACTTTTTAGCTATATTTTGTTGGATGTGAAAGTGGCATAGAAGCCTGGTTGCGTTCGGGAATACTTTAGAACACGCGTTAATTAGGGCAAGCTCCCTATCCGTGACTATCACACGCGGCATCATACATTCATGCTCTAATTTTTTGTACCGCATTTTGCACGTCTTTCTGAACATGCAGGCTGTCGGGGAACTGCTTTCTTAGGGTTTGAAATATGATACGTGGCTCCATGTTTTGAGCAGTTAGCTGCTCCACTAGCTTGTATTCGGCTTCAGTATATCTTCGCACAAAAGCGTGGCCCAACAGATTCGTCGTAGGTTCGTGGTTATGGTTCGTGTCCTCCACTTTTAACTCCCACGTGTCATTCGTCACGTCTCGGATGACGAGTAATGAAAATGGGCAACCGATTTTTTTGCTACCAGCTTTCCTAATTGTTGCTTTACTACGGTGCTCACCACTACGGTCGCACACAAGCCATACCATCCCAGTAGTACCGCCAATATTTTTCGATCGGCGGGTAACAATTACGTAACCATACGCCTTTCCCGTTTCTTGTACCCAATTCTTCAAATCAGTTAGAGACATGAAACGCTAAAAAAAAGTTACGTTAATAATAATAATAATAATAATATTTTTAATAATAATAATTATATTTTTATAAAAGAAATAAATATATATTTTTGAAATAAAAGTTTAGGGACCATTTGGTCATTTTATGAAACTCATACTTCAGGGACTAATATGGTCATTATTGAAACTATTTTTAACAATAATAATAATTGTGTTTATAATATTTTTAACAATAATAATAATAATTATAATTATAATATTTTTAACAACAATAATAATTATAATTATGTTTATAATATTTTTAACAATAATAATAATAATTATAATTATAATATTTTTGACAACAATAATAATTATAATTATAATTATAATATTTTTAACAATAATAATAATAATTATTTTAATGTGATACCTCATTTATTTGAAACGGATTGCCCGGGGTAGATGGTTCATAAAGTGCTGTGTTACGGGGCTCATAACCATATCCACCATGTTCTTCGTATCCACCGTAGCCTCCATATCTATCGTGTCCACTGTATCCACCTTCACCCCCGTATCCACTTTCACCCCCGTATCCACTGTGACATCCGTATCCACCTTCACCCCGTATACCCCGTAACCCGGATACGATTGCTGCGTCGGGTAATATGGTTCATCAACAGGTGCATTCTCAGCACCGTATCCACTTTGTTGCACGTACGGAGATTCATACCCGTATCCGTAATCCGGATACACTGGATGCGCCGGGTAATTTGGTTCATCAACAGGTGGAGTGGGAGTCTTGTTCAAGTCTGGCAACTGTGTTTTTTGATCAACAGGGACTCCAGACACAACCTCCTCCTCCTCATTGGCATCATTTGCTCCCCATTTGTCGTTAGAATAGCGATTACCGAAATAATTCTCGGTCCAAAATGATGACATTTTAACAAGATTGAGCAAAAAACAGAACAAATGATTTTGGTTTGTGGTTTAAATTGTTTACTGAAGAAGAATATGAAAAACAGAAAAAGAAAGAACTCATGAATTACGAATGCAGATAAAAAGAAAGCAGTGCTGACTTTCAATTTTACTGAAATAGGCAGGGTATAGCTCTCTACTCCCCGTATTACTTTATTCCCGTGCCTGGACAACATCACATCAGTGTCAAATCAGTCTGAGATACATCGCGTATTGAGCAATACGGAGCGTATAGGGTTACCTATATACGCTGGGTATTGGTCAATACGTAGCGTATGTCAGACTGATTTGGTTTGACTGTCTACCTGCCCCTTACATACGCTGCGTATAGGTAAATACGCAGCGTATAACCTAACTAGTGTATATAAGGATTAAGTTTCATATTCTAACAGCTCCGAGACGGAGGATAAACTGGTTAAGGCGTTGCGGTTCTAAACGATAGGTCACGAGTTCGATCCATGCAAGGGCCGGTTCTTTAAAGAAGACCCCCTTTTTACCGATTTTTGATATATTTACACTTTGGTCCCTGAAGTTTCAATTTTTACAAAAATGGTCCCTAGAGTTTCGAAAATTGACACAAATGGTCCCTGAAGTTTCGTAAATTTTCAAAATGGTCCCTGGTGTTTCGAAAATTTACAAAAACGGTCCCTGAAGTTTTGAAAACTGACAAAAATGGTCCCTGAAGTTTCGAAAATTTACAAAACGGTCCCTGAAGTTTCGAAAATTTACAAAACGGTCCCTGAAGTTTCGAAAATTTACAAAAACGGTCCCTGATAGGCGGGTAACAATTACGTAACCATACTTCTTTCCCGTTTCTTGTACCCAATTCTTCAAATCAGTTAGAGACATGAAACGCTAAAAAAAAAGATACGTTAATACAAATAATAATAATAATTATAATTATAAGTATATAAACCGGGAAAAATTTTGACACTTCAAACCTACGCAAACCTACCAACAGGAACCCAAATTTGCAGCTGTTTTATATACGCTGCGTATTGACCTATACGCAGCGTATATAAACCTTGCAAAAATTTGACACTTCAAACCTACCAAAATGACCCCAAATTTGCAGCTCTTTTATATACGCTGCGTATTGACCAATACGCAGCGTATATACACATTGTTTTCTGTGCAATGATTGGTTATCAGACACTGAGATCTATGGTCTATCTACGCTGCGTATTGGTCAATACGCAGCGTATAGGGTTAAGGGTCGGTTTAGACTTTTAATGGGTATTAATTGTTTTGTTTGAATTTCAGAGGGTTATGGTACGTATATGGTATTTATCAGGTTTATTCAACACAAGGTGGTGACATGCAAGTTTTAATTATTTTTTTTATATTTAATCTATTTAAATCTTTAAGAAGAAATTCGACTGGCAATATTCTACGATCCGTCCAAGTCTGATCTCGTCCGGTCTAGAATCGATCAAGAATAAGACCCGATCAAGCTTATTTTAAGTGCTTATAACCTGAAAAGTAATTAACAACAACATATAACGAAGACGTGTGAAACTTGTGGTGACATGCTAGTACCAAGTTTTGACATTTGCAATTTGATGGAATGTTATTTTGAAATGAATTTAATTAACAACCCGTTAAGTTTATTAGTTATATGAATAGTTCAAAACTTAATTCGAAATTCTGAATGTTAGTTTAAGAATTACACTATTAGCCAAGGATTAGTCACGTATCTATTTATAATATACGTACCCTAATTCTGACAAATTATTTATAATAGAATATTTCATCGCAAATCCCTGACAAATATCATATATCGACTTATTAGGGAATGAATGGTCCGCTGTTAAAAATCTATTTTAGAGTAGTGTGCAAAGGATTCAAGAATATAAAGTTACGAGTCTATAGAACATATATCCTATTCGAATTTGAAGATGGTGTTAAAAATCTATTTTAGAGTATGACTTAACATAAAGAGTAAAATGCTCGAATAGTCCCTGTGGTTTGTCAAAATAACACATATAATCCCCAACATTTGGAAATTACACTCATGCTCCCTATGGTTTTATACTTTGTTACTCGGATAGTCCCTACACTGGATGACCGTTAAGTTTTTTCTTAAGTCCAAGTGAAATTACAAAAATACCCTTGTTTACAAAAATAAATACAACCCAACCCACCCCCCACCCCTCAAATCTATCCCTCATCGGAACCATCATCATCACCATCTTGCTTCCGGCCGGCAACCACCACCATCGTGCATCACCACCATCGTGCTTGCGGCGTTTCAAATCTCCCCAATCTCTTTCATTCATCCTGATTCAGATCTACCTTGGCTCCTCTCCGTTTTCCGGCGACGCATCGCCGCCATCTGATTCAGATCAGCGGTTGGGGGTTTGGCGAGTTGGTGATGGCAATCCATCTCTCTCTCTTTTTTAAATGGTCACCGGAATTAAGGTGCTTAGAACTACACAAAAAGGTGTCGTTTTCAGATTTCTCAGAAGCAAGAAAGCTTCTTTTTGGAGAATTAAAATGGAATTATTGCCTAAACCTGATTCACATGGTTCTATTATGTGAAATGGAGTTGAATTCCTTGTTGATTTTGCAATTGTTGGATTAATTTTTGAATACGAAGTTGTGTAGTGAAGATAGGAGTTAGGGTTTTAGAGAAACCGGTGAAGAATGGGGAGGTTTGAATGGGTGAACGGAGAGATGAGAGATCCTTGAGTTTGCAGATGTGTAATGCTTGTGATGATTTAGTTCCGTCAAAAAACCTAATGATCTTCTGCATCAAAAGGTTGTTTTCTGGAACTTCAACTGCCATTGTGGATACCAATGGAGAGTGATTCTGAAAGTTTTGGAATTGATGTGGGATCTGAATGACATGGAACAATTATCCTTGTGTACTTTTGAAATTGGAAAGTAAGCAACCTGAGAAGAAGATTGGAAATGGAGGTATAAGAAAGAAGGTGGGTTTTGGTGGAGGCAGGGATGGGATGGGGCTGTATTTTATTTAGTTTTTGTTTTTTATTTATTAGGATATGTGTTTATGAATTATATTTCTTATTATAATTATTATTTGTTAATGGTAAGGGTATTTTTGTCATTTTAGTTACACTTAACTGGAAAACTTAACGGACATCCAGTGTAGGGACTATCCGAGTAACAAAGTGTAAAACCATAGGGAGCATGAATGTAATTTTCAAAAGTTGAGGACTATATGTGTTATTTTGACAAACCACATGGACTATTCAGGCATTTTACTCTAGCATAAATTATTCTCTAGCCAATAATATTATGGCATGTCAAGTCACTATTTCACTCCCCATTTTGCACTAAATCACAATGGTTCAAACATATGGAGAGTTGTAAAGAATTTAAAAAAACTTGTGATTGGTTGAAAGGTGTTGGACCCACCATCAAACCTTCCTCTCTCCTCTTCCTGCATCAGAAGAAACCATTCACCGAACACCGAAAAGAGGCCGGCATCTATTCACCGAGCGGTGACTGCCACTCCCTGATGACTTCACCGATTGGATACCGACCACCCTAACAAATTACAATAACAATAGATTGTTTGAAAGATATCGTCATGTATAATTATAATAACGGACATAGCAGTTACGTGAGACAACTAAACAATGAGATTTTTCTTTTTGCCCAAAGTTGCCATCGTTTATTTTGCATTGATTCTCTAAAAATTGAACATTGGTTGATTTTGAATCGTACGTAAGAGTTCATCATCTTATTTTTTGTTAAGTACCTCTAACCTTTTTTGCTTGAATATCTAATTTTCATATGGCCTATGTTTCATAAATTTCTTTAAGGATGTATATAAAGTTAAAAGACAAAGATGCTCATTTTGAAGTTTGTAATATAATGTATTATTGAGAATTTTATGCTACAGAAATTAGAGTTTAATTTGGCTACAAAAGAGGACAACTAAATTAAATAAAAGAATTGATATAAATTGTTAGTACAAAGATTTAGTTTATACATTGTGCTATTTTCTAAGTTACAAATAAAGTTTATACGTTGTGCTATTTTTTTAGGGTAAGCATATTCTAAAAATATTTTGAAAGCTATAGCTAGTAAACGTCGAGGATGAATTAAACAAATTATTAAGAAAAATATTTTGAACCTAGCTAAAGCCTTCAATGAACTTAAATAGATGTTTGGCACTTGCCATTGTAACCATGCAAAGCCAAATAAATAACCTAATATTTAAAACTTTATGGTATGTTAATAGATCATATGATAATTTATTTAAGATTGGGGGGAGCAATTCATCATATTTGAATACCTAACATATGAGGTATGAGATGATACAGCCATACCGACACAATGCATGTTCCAAAAAAGAAAGACAAACTTGTCTTTTTCAATATCAATTTCTTGATCAAACCATAGTCCTCCAATTTGCTGAAACAAAAGAGCTCGCGAACTAGATAAACAAAAAATGAACACACGGTCAAAAATAGTCAAAGATTTATACATATATCATAAATTAAGATATAAATCGTTTGACTATCTATTCTCCATGCATGTTCTTCAACTTAGAGCCTGATTCCCACGAGCTAGAAGACATTAAAAAAGGTAATGACAAGAATGCATTAAGATATTTGAGGTGGTGCTACTAGTATCATCATGGATTGGTGGGTTGCTGTTGCGTTGTGGCGGTGGTGTTGGGTGGAGTGGTGGTGGTAGAAGAGGTGGTGACGACTCGCTCACACGAAGGACACATTGTGAGGGTGGTGGCTGGGAGCTGCATGTAAAATGGCTGGGAAGTTTTTAAGGCTCTTAATTCTTGAAGTTCTTTTTGCAATCTCTTGTTTTCTTCAGTTAGGGTTTCACAACATGTCTTTAGATACTCGCAATCCACCTCAGTCTGCTTCAACTTTGTCCTGAAATAGTTATAAATTAATAAGAACATATTTTATAATACCTTAAAAAGAAATGTCGGTGGCTAAACCGAACACAACTAGATTTGTTGAATTTACATGCTGGTGTATTATTAAAATAGTTTCTAGAGTATAATATCTTAAAAACAAATGTCGGTGACTAAACCGATCACCACTATATTTGTTGAATTTACATGCTGGTCTATTATTAAAATAGTTTCTAGAGCAATTGCTTATTTGTTTTAGTTGAATTTGGTATTGACAAGAGCTCGATCCCTGGGCTTGCAAGTTATTTTTTGTTTTTCTTTTTTTTCCCCCTCACTTTTCTTATATGTTTTAGTTTTAGATTTCTTTATTTAAATTATTAGGTTGCAATCTGCGGGTAAGAAAAATCGAATTCGTGTTTCGTAACGATCCTTTTAAAACTCAAAACTATTTTTGTGACTTCGATTTTTTTCTATCCTACGTTTCGATTTCTATAACATAACCTACCCAAGTTCATACGCTTCTCTTTAATTGCATGGCCATGTCAATTTCGCAGCCGTTACTGAGTTCGTGGAAACGTTTTGACGTTCGTTTTGAAGCTTGCAAACGTGCCCTTTAACACGTTGATGTCATCGTAGGCCTCGCCACAAAGCACGACAGATAATAAGGGTCTATCGTTTAAAATTCCTTTTAATTTTACAAAGATGTAACGTGTGAGGTATAATATGGTTTTAATATGTTTTCTTATATGTACTTAAACACGTTAATGAAACTGTCGAAGAGAGTGTAACTAATTTCGCATGCGCGCCGCTACCCGCGGTCCCGCCCTAACACGCCGACAAATTTGCTCATAGAAACTTAAAAAACAAGATCGCTGAACCATGGTCTTTAGTTTTCTTTTTTAATACTCAAGTTTATAGACTTTACACACTCATCCCTAATCTTTAGGTAAGTGATACGTTGACCCCCTAACTTTTGGTATTTAACAACTTTGACCACCCATTATTTCTACTTAATAACTTCACATCTCATCATCTCCAACACTTCAATTCTTTTGTTTAAATTACTTTTACGACTTTACACCGCAACGTGCGAGACATTATACTCCTTTTATCTATGCATAACCACATTAATGTCACTAACGTAACGTTTGTAATAAAGTAAAAAAAAACACGGCACGTTACTCGTGTGCAACAGACATTAATATCATCATCGTAAAACGTGTAAAGAAGTCAAACATGACGTTGCAGTCGTAACGCGTCACGGGTAAAAATCTAGTTCTATTTTAAAATAAGGATAATATTTTCTCTCTCTCTATATATATATATATTCTTTTGAGAATATATGACTATGAAACTATGTTCCGGTATATAGGGATTGCGAGATGAGAGTTTTGTAAAACTTAAAATTTGCATTAGTTTCATATAAAGGAAGACCGGAACGGAGTATAATTGTTCGAACAGATCCATTGTAACGGTTAGAACTAGTTATGTCGGTTAATCACGCTAACCGACTATGCTTAGGTTATATTTACATATAATTACATTAATAAAAATGTTAACATGTCCCAAGGATGAAATGTTATCCGATTGATGTAATTATAATTCACTTAACAGTGCATGTATTTGTATATCTAAATTAAAGCCTTATAATAAATAGATTCAATTCTACTATAAAACAAAGAAAATATTTTATATTTTTTTAAGAATATGACAATGAAACTACATGCCAAGGATGAAATGTTATCCGATTGATGTAATTGTAATTCACTCAATAATGCATGCATTTGCATGGCTTAAAGCCGGGTATCTTTTAGAAAAAGCATCAACCACATAAAAAGCTAGTTGGACTATTACTATCTTCTTTATTAATTAATTAAAATAGAATTATTATTATATTATTACGTAGTACGTACCTTGCCCTTCTGTTTTGGAACCACACCTCTACTTGTCGTGGACGAAGGTTCAGCTGGTTTGCTAAAATCAGCTTTTGTTTCTGCAAAAATAATTTGTTCAGCGAATTCATTGATAACAAGTAAAAACAGCAAACTAAATCATTTATTTGTTTCTTCTCAAAATTAAGAATAATGTGAACAAATTTCGTGTATATATAATATACAGATTAATGTGAATCACCGGCATGTTAATAACATGATGTTATATTACATAAACATGTGTATGTAAACACTTAACCTATATAAAAATGTTCGAATATATAAACTTGATTATATTATATTCATTATGTGTATTATGTATTATAACTTTACTATACTTATAAATATATGTGTGTGTATCGAATATATGTAAAGGGACATGTCACATATGACATACCGGTTCAAATGGTGGTTACTCCCGCCAAAAGTAACCGCCGGTAACAACCGTCCCTCTCAATATGTATATAAACGATTTGCCGGGATCATAACCGGCACCAAGATATTTCGTTATAATATCCATCACTCATATTCATCCGTTTTGTTTTTCGTGTGTGTGTATTGCTTGTACATTGATTCATTATGAATTCACAAAGTATTTATGGTGAAACAAGTTTTGCAAACCATGTCAAAGATTAAGTTAAACTTCCGCTGCCAACATGTGGTATCAGAGCCACGACATATTATGAAGGAGAAAGAGTTTACACGTCTGCAATGGTTCTTCCATGCAAACACTGTTCCGACGAACAAAGGGAACGATCGATGGCAAACACAATACAAAGAAGATGCTACTACTGTAACCAGCCCGGACATCAAATTGCTCACTGCAAAGAAAAAGAAAATGATGAAGCAACTTTGTTGACTAGGCAAGCCATTAATACCGGTACACAAAAACATGAAGAAGATGACGTTCGAAACTCCGAATTCATCGTCAACGGCACTGATGGTGGCCTCTGGTCAAAAATTTGGTATGTAAACACAAATTTTAAACATCATTATTCCGGTAATTTAGATGTATTCAAGAGGATAAAGAATATGTTCGGTGTTGAAACAAAACCGGTGAAAATCATTTCTATTTCATAAGGGGTATAGGGGCTGTGGATGTTGTATCAGGAAACGAGAAATTTCGAATTCAAAGTGTTTACTACACTCCTGAATTGGATAGAAATGTTCTCAGCCTTGATCAACTGGTGATTCAAGGCTTCACAGTGAAATTTAATGGAGAAAAATGCAAACTTTTCCCTACTTTCAGTACACCCCTTTTGAATAAGAAAAACAACATAACTGGGTTAACTAGAGAAGATGAAATCGGTTCGAGAGAGAAACAGTCCATAATCGATAGAGAATCAGATTATGAAACTTTCAAATCTGATTACTTGAATGATTATTTTGAAAAATTGAATCTAACTTCCAACGAACCCGATTGGAATATAATGATTCTGCAAGCAATGAAATTCAACGAATTTCAAGACTGTAAGGCTCTCTTAGATATGTTAGAAAATAGTGTGTATGTGATGAAATACAAGTACGATTTAGAAGTGAAATTCGAAGAGATGATCGACTGGTTTTTGAGAATAAGGATGGGAATTACAACGAGACCGATTCGGGTATACATGAGTAACAATAAGAAGGTGAACCTGTTAGAACTGTACGTGGTTGTAAAGAGAGAAGGAGGCCATAGAAATGTGACTTCAAATAATCTATGGGCAATGGTTTCGAAAGATACGGGTCATGACTATGGAGATGGAGATTACATGAGAATCTTATATGCTATGTACTTGGATGTTCTCATTTACTACTATAAGTTCAAATCACTACAAGGAGATGTGAGAGAAGGACAAGCACAAGGATATGCAGGGACTGAAGACAAAGCTGCTGATGAAAGAAGAATAACGATGAGCACAGGCTGCATTCCGGAAGATGATCAGGAGCACTATGCACTATTTGCTGGAAATGACTGGATGGTTGAGAAGGCGGTGAACGAAGCAAATCGGAGCGTTCTAATGCACTCCCGTAAATATAATCCAGTTTAAGGGGGAGTGTTCGAATATTATATTCATTATGTGTATTATGTATTATAACTTTACTATACTTATATATATGTGTGTGTGTATCGAATATATGTAAAGGGACATGTCACATATGACATACCGGTTCAAATGGTGGTTACTCCCGCCAAAAGTAACCGCCGGTAACAACCGTCCCTCTCAATATGTATATAAACGATTTTCCGGGATCATAACCGGCACCAAGATATTTCGTTATAATATCCCTCACTCATATTCATCCGTTTTGTTTTTCGTGTGTGTATTGCTTGTACATTGATTCATTATGAATTCACAAAGTATTTATGGTGAAGCAAACCATGTTAAAGATGAAGTTAAACTTCCGCTGCCAACAAAAAAATCATATTAACAAATTAGTTTAGTGATTTTAAAAAATATAATACACATGTGTAGGTAAATACTTATAACATATATATAAAAAAAACATATTAACAAATTAGTTTAGTGGTTTCTAAAAAAATATGAGCTATTAATAAAAAGGTTAAACGATTTAATTTTTTTTCTAACAATTATTTAGCTGGATGTAATTATAACCCATATTATCAAAGTACATATATTAACTTTGGGAATTCTAGCCAATCACATTATAACTTTCAAGTTTTACATCGACTCTTGAAATAAATATAACATTGGGGAACCCTATCATGAGTATAACATAGTATTGTCTCGGTGTCTTGACTATTATTGAGTAAGTCAACATGCTTTTGAGTTCTGGGGAATTAATGTCACCTATAATAAAACTGTTTTTTGTGTAGGGTCAATTGTTCATGGAAAACATGCATACAATTACATATTTTTATCTCATAAAATCCTTGGTCTATGTTTGGGTGATAGAATGGGTTCTGTATAAGTTTAGAAATAGATACATTCAGCCTCTCATCATCAAGGGTCAAGGTTTAATTAGGGTTCTAAATGATTTCATGTATTTAAGTATTTTGATAGTCTTAAAGCTGAAATAGTGAAGACTTACAGGGTTGAGGGTATTGTGTTCTTTGAAGCTATCTTCAAGAAAAGCGGATTGTTCTTTAGTGAGTCGAAGCTTCTTTCTACCCAACCCATTTTCATCATCATCACTAGTTCCACCATACCCTCCGCGTCTTGAAGAAACTCTATGATCTCTTTCGGAAACATCGGCTAAAAAATCCATATTCCCCCTTACGAACTCCATATCCGGTTTCATAGTTGGAAATCTACTGCTACCAGCGCTACTCCTGAAAATGGAAGAAAAATCCATTTGAAAGGATGACGTATCACTATTACTGTCGTTTGGTGAAGACTGAACGGGGGCTGGTTCTTCTCCGTTGTCAGGATCATATACTGCGGTTAGCGGTTTCACATCCAACCCTTTTCCTAGTTTAGTATGGGAACTCGGTTCGCCTATTACTGTTCAATAAAGGTTAGATGGATTAATAAAGAAAGTTGTATAAAATAGAACACAGAATATACATTGGAGAAACTGAAGTCTAGTAATGGTACCCGACACATTAAAGTGTTTTAGAAAATATTCGGTGCATTGCATGCCATTGTTATGGAAGCTGAGATTAATCCCCACAAAACATCACAAAAGCTAGAAAATCTTTTATATATAGAGAAAAAACATTTATCTATTTATACAAGAAGAAAAATGTTAATATTCTTTTTCGGAAAATAACATTGCAAAAATTAAGACACTAAGAATAAATACCCATAAAATGATGGTGATCAACAAAAATAGAATCTTTTGGTGTATGTTTAAGTGGTTTTGCGATACCACCTGTATTTCTAGGCGGTTATCTTAATTACTTGTAGTTCTAGGTAGGTAGCATGGGTAGCGAGTTTTGACCGGTCTTCACATAAGTTGTGGCGGTCAACGAGTGTCAAAAATCTTTTGACCGGTTAAAAATCACTACCCCTGTGGCTTATGTGAAGATGCTTCCCTCATACGACTCACCTAGAACTACAAGTAATCATGCAAAATCTCCTACTAATACATGTGGTATAGGTGGATTTTGTGATACCAAATCCATGGAAACAAAATGGGAATGTATATCTTTTATGAGTTTGTGGTTATGCTTACCCAAATAAGAAAGTAATTCCTTTAGAACACTAAAGAAATAAAGTAACAAAAAGAAACCAGCTTGGATAGGATAGAACACATGAAAGTAGAGAGAAAGTTGGATTTACAAATTTGAGACAGCCATGGAAAAGGACGGTGAGAAGGTGGCGGTGTCGGTGAAGATTGGGGGAGAGACGGTGAAAAAGGGCGGAGATCAAGCTGTAACGGCCGTGGATCCGATGATGAAGAAGAACAATTTGTTTTATCATCATCGTCATAGTTCTTGTGCTGATGATCTTGAACCTGGCTGCTGCTTCCTAATAACATGCAAAACCCTAATTCTTTGTTCTTCTGCTGTTGTGATCTGCTTTCATCTGCAATTGAAATTGGCTTTGGCGTATCTCCTAAGCTCAAAGCAAGCTCCATCCTCTCTATCTCTCTCTTTAGAAATCTATAATGATAAACATGAGACTTTTTATAAAGGAGAGGGTATGGTGTGAGTATTTATGGAAAATGGGAGTTTCAAGAAAGACATCTTTCTTCAGAAGTTATGTTCAAAGTTATTTAATGTTTAAACAAAGCTGGTCTCGGCATAATCATTTGGTTTTGGTGATATATTGTTTTCTTTAAACCATAATACCTTAAAAGTTAAATTATATATATCTTCTTTTATCATCTACTTGAAGTTGGATAATCATTCATGAAAAAAAGGTAGTTTTAGATAGGGCTAGGTTCGGTATAACATAACGCATGTCTTTGTACGAGTTAGGGTTTTCTCTATTTTTGTGGCACTTTATGCTTCTAGCTTCTTCCCTGAATCCTTGTTTCTTTTATTTTATTTTAGTTTTTAAACAAAGATTAAAAAAAAACCATAGTTTGAGTTATACTTCCAACAACTTGATAGGATATTATATATATATATATATATATATATATATATAGGGAGGGGCTCATGCGAGAACTCCATTTATTGTGAGAACCATGAGAACCAATGTGAACACAACCTAAAATAGCTAAAAAAACCTAAAAAAAACCTAACCCCCACACCCCCCCCCCAAAAAAAAACCTAACCCTCCCCCCCAAGCTAAATGCTAAAAACTAAAACCCCAAAAAAAACCTACCCCACCCCCCCCCCCCCCCCCCAAAAAAAAAAAAAAACCTAAACCCCCATCCCCCACCACCCAAAAACCTAAACCCCCCCACCCAAGCTAAAATGCTAAAAACTAAACCCCCAAAAAACCTAAAAAAATCTAAATTTTTTTTTTTATTTTTTTAATATTTTTTAGGTTAAAACCGCTACTTTTCGAAGCTAAAAAAAAAAGTTTAAAATTTTTTTTTTGGCTTCGAAAAGTAGCGATTTTAACCCAAAAATTATTAAAAAAATCAAAAAAAATTTTTTTGTGTGATTTTTAGCTATTTTTAGGCATTTTTGGTTGTGTTCACATTGGTTCTCGCAATAAGAGGTGGTTCTCGCATGATCTTCTCATATATATATATATATATATATATATATATAATATGAGAAAGGGTACTGTATAATATTTCTTATCGTACATCACGTACGCTACAATCTCAGCCGTCAGATCATCTTCACGCATTGAAATCGCATGTTGTTTTTTTGTAACAATTTCGCATGTGATAATTTTTTTGATGAAATCGCATGTTGTTTTTTTGTAACAATTTCGAATGTGATAATTTTTGATAAAATCGCATGTTGTTTTTTTTAACAATTTCGCATGTGATAATTTTGATGAAATCGCATGTTGGTTTTTTGTAACAATTTCGCATGTGGTAATTTTGATGAAATTGCATGTTAAAAAACCAACATGCGAAATTGTTACAAAAAAACATGCGATTTTCAATACGGGAAGATGATCTGACGGCTGAGATTGTAGCGTACATAATGTACGATAAGGGCATTTGTACATTAACCTAACCCTATAATATATATATATATATATGTATATATAGGGAGGAGATCATGCGAGAACCACCCTTATTGCGAGAACCGCGAGAACCAATGTGAACACAACCTAAAATAGCTAAAAAAACCTAACCCCCACCCCCTCAAAAAAACTCTAACCCTCCCCCCCAAGCTAAATGCTAAAAACTAAAACCGCCAAAAAAACCTAAAAAAACCTAACCCCCCCCCCACCCCCAAAAAACCTAAACCCCCTTCCCCCACCCCCCAAAAACCTAAACCCCCCAAGTTAAAATGCTAAAAACTAAACCCCCAAAAAACCTAAAAAAATCTAAGAAAATAAAAAAAAAATCTAAATTTTTTTTTAATATTTTTTATGCTCAAATCGCTACTTTTAGTGGCAAAATTTTTTTTTTTTTTTTTTAATTTAAAATTTTTTTTGCTTCGAAAAGTAGCGATTTTTATATAAAAAATAAAAAAAAAAAATTTGTGAGATTTTTAGCTATTTTTAGGCATTTTTGGTTGTGTTCACATTGGTTCTCGCGGTTCTCGCAATAAGGGTGGTTCTCGCATGATCTCCTCCCTATATATATATATATATATATATATATAGGGAGGAGATCATGCGAGAACCACCCTTATTGCGAGAACCGCGAGAACCAATGTGAACACAACCTAAAATAGCTAAAAAAACCTAAAAAAGACCTAAAAAAACCTAACCCCCCCAAAACCTAAACCCCCCCACCCCCCAAGCTAACCCCCCAAGCTAAATGCTAAAAACTAAAACCCCCAAAAAACCTAACCCCCCCCCCCCCCCAAAAAAAAACCTAAACCCCCCCCCCCCCCAAGCTAAAATGCTAAAAACTAAACCCAAAAAAACCTAAAAAAATCTAAAAAAATAAAAAAAAAATCTTAATTTTTTTAAATATTTTTTATGCTCAAATCGCTACTTTTAGTGGCATTTTTTTTTTGCTTCGAAAAGTCGCGATTTTTATATAAAAAATATTAAAAAAAAATCTTGTGTGATTTTTAACTATTTTTAGGCATTTTTGTTTGTGTTCACATTGGTTCTCGCGGTTCTCGCAATAAGAGGTGGTTCTCGCATGATCTTCTCCCTATATATATATATATATAGAGAGAAGATCATGCGAGAACCACCTCTTATTGCGAGAACCGCGAGAACCGCGAGAACCAATGTGAACACAAACAAAAATGCCTAAAAATAGCTAAAAATCACACAAAAATTTTTTTTTTGAATTTTTTAATATTTTTTATAAAAAAATCGCTACTTTTCGAAGCAAAAAAAAAAAAAAAAAATTCAATTTTTTTTTTAAATTTTTTTTGCTTATAAAAGTAGCGATTTTAACATAAAAAATATTAAAAAATTCAAAAATTTTTTTTTTAGATTTTTTTAGGTTTTTTGTGGGTTTAGTTTTTAGCATTTTAGCTTAGGGGGGGGGGGGGGGTTTAGGTTTTTGGGGGGTGAGGGAGGGGGGTGTAGGGTTTTTTTTTTTTTTGGGGGGGGGGGGGGGTGGGGTTAGGTTTTTTTTAGCATTTAGCTTGGGGTGGGGGGGGGGGGGGTTGGGGGGGTTTAGGTTTTTTGGGGGTGGGGGTTAGGTTTTTTTAGGTTTTTTTTAGCTATTTTAGGTTGTGTTCACATTGGTTCTCAAGGTTCTCACAATAAGGGTGGTTCTCGCATGAGCCCCTCCATATATATATATATAGGGGACCGCTATAATGAGAACCACCACGAGTTATGAGAACCGCGAGAACCACGTGCCACGGAGGGGCGTTGACCACGATTTTTTTTACAACTAGATCCGTATATTTTAACAACATTCGTAAAAAAAAAAATTTCAAACGTCGCGCCCGAGGGTGTAGTTTTTTACACCCAAAGTTTGGTGTTTTTATTATTTTTTGTTTTTTCTTTTTTTTTACAAACTTTGGGTGTAAAAAACTACCCCCTCGGGCGCGCCGTTTGAATTTTTTTTTTACGAATGTTGTTAAAATATACGGATTTAGTTGTAAAAAAAAAATCGTGGTCAACGCCCCTCCGTGACACGTGGTTCTCGCGGTTCTCATAACTCGTGGTGGTTCTCATTCTAGCGGCTCCCTATATATATATATATATATATATATATATATATATATCATGGATCCGTTAAAATGAAAACCACCTCCATTTGCGAGAACCGCGAGAACCACTTTTTCACATTTGATCTATTGAGATGGAAGGTTGAGATCAAAAGTTGCTTTATCTAATATTTTATTTTTTCTGTATTATCATATTTTGAATATTTATTGTTAAAAGTATAATATTGTCAATTTGTTTTTTGTCTTATATGTTATTAATATTTTAATACTTGGTATTGTCTTATTTGTTTTTTTTACAAATCAGATTTTACGCTCCATTTTTACGAACGTTTTTTTTACGCCTCGTCTTTACGCCCCGTTTTAGGTCCTGCTTTTTATGCCCCATTTTTAACGCACCGTTTTAACACCCGTTTTTACGCTCCCGTTTTTTTACGCCCTATTTTTACGGCAGAAACTTTTTTTACGAAAAAACTTTTTTTACGAAGAAACTTTTTTTACGAAACAATTTTTTAACAAAAACATTTTTTTAAGAACAACTTTTTTTTTCGAACAATTGTTTTTACGAAATAATTATTTTTTACAAAAAACTTTATTTTTCGAAAAACTTTTTTTTTACGAAAATTTTTTTTACGTAAAACTTTTTTTACCAACACTTTTTTACGGTTTAAACTTTTTTACAAAAAGATAGATTTTTTACAAAAGAACATTTTTTTTAGATTTTTTTTTTAAAAAAACAATTGTTTTACGGTTTTCAACTTTTATACAAAAAACAAAAAAAAATTTAACACCGAAACATTTTTTTTATTTACAAAAAAACTATTTTACAAAAACTTTTTTACAACAAACAAACTTTTTAACAAACGAACTCACCCAAAAATCGCGACTCAGTAGGTGTCTCAGATAAGTTGAACTTATCATCATCACTGAAAAAAATATAAAAACCAACAACAAAAATCAAAACAATGTTTGGATCTTGAAAAAAAAAAACGGGGTTTGGCTTAAAGTTTCCAATAATCAAAGCTGCAAAGCGGGGTTGCCGTTTCAAAAACCTACCATCCACCATCCTTGCCGCGCCATCGTCATCAATTGTCGGAAAAATTGTTTCGAACTATCATTGCCAACTCAACCCACATATCAAAAACACAAATCAATCCAAGATCCAAATAAAAAACAACTCTCTTTATCCAAACACAAAACCAACAGAATCCTAGCTTACACAAAAAACAACTAAAACGGAATCAAGATGGTTCGAGATTCAAAAAACTAACCAGAATCAAGAACACAAACACCTTACAGATCATTCATCAAAAAACACAAGCACCCTCTTACAAACTAACCATCAAAGAACACAAAAAACCTTTACAGATCATTTCATCCACCTTCAAATCCCCCCCAAAAAACACCCTCTTCCTTCACCCCTCCCTTTCACCTGGATCCCCATCGATTCCTACTTCACAACCCCCTTCACCTATCATTCACCGCCATCACCACCTTCGACACACCGCCACCCCCAACCCACCGCAACAACCATCCCCTTCACCCATAAAAACAGATACTACCTGAAACCTTAGCCCCCGCCGGAACTCCTTTAAGCCTGAAACCGTGTTGCCTTCGGATCTCTAGCCACCAACTACCATGGACGGAACTCTAGTCACCAACCACCGGGAACGGAACCCTACCGGCCGTCGGAACCGGCGATGGCGGCTGCTTGTAGAATTGCAACTTTCAGACACCCACCCACCCCTGTGCGGCTGAGGCGTCAACCGGAATCACAGGAGCACATCGTGACATCAACATAAATGACGGTGGCAGAGGAGACACTTCTTTTTTATTTTGGTGAGGGTGTCATGGTGGTGGTGGATGAGACAGAGAGTGCGAGTGATGGAGGTGGTGGTGGTGGTCGGAGGGGGATCTCCAATGACGGTGGCAGAGGAGACCGTGATTTCTTGAAGGATGATTATCTTGAAGATGATGGTGATGAAGGATTTTAAGAGAGAGAGGTGAGAGATGAGGGGTTTCAATTTTTGGATTTTAAGAGAGAGAGAGGTGAGAGATGATGGTGGTCTGCAACTTTAAAGACAGACAGAGACAAGATATCGATAAGACATTTGGAGTAAATGACCAAAATAACTTTTAGATTATAAAATAATAGTGTGTAGGTGGCATGATCTGATTGGTGGAGTGTGGTTCTTGCGGTTCTCGCAACTAAGGATGGTTTTCATTTAAACTGATCCCTATATATAT
Source organism: Helianthus tuberosus (assembly GCA_030545235.1). Classification (NCBI taxonomy): domain Eukaryota; kingdom Viridiplantae; phylum Streptophyta; class Magnoliopsida; order Asterales; family Asteraceae; genus Helianthus; species Helianthus tuberosus. The sequence goes on along the minus strand of CM060407.1, from coordinate 144,936,777 downwards.
ATATATATATATATATATATATATATATAATTAGGATTGAGAGGATTGCATTCTCAATCCTCTCATGGCACACTAAAATTCTCTCCGTCACTCCTTAGCCTAACCTCCTAGCCCCTTGGTTTTCAATTAAATTAGGATTGAGAGGATTTCATTCTCAATCCAATGCAATCCTCTCATGGCACACTAAAATTCTCTCCGTCACTCCTTAGTCAAACCTCCTAGCCCCTTAGTTTCGTTCATTGTTCTTCATATTATATTAAAAAAAAAGAGTCTTTTTTACCTTTTGTTACCCCTTGTTCAATCCGCTGTGGATAAATCTCAAGGTTTGCTCGAGCTTCTGCCTTCACAATCACGAGCCATTTTCTTGTAACCCACTTTAAGAAATTTTTTATTACCCTCTTTATTTACTTTTTACTGTAATATTTTTACTTTTTACTGTTTTTTCTTTTTAATATTTCTGATATAATCTAAAAATTAATAAAAAAATAGCATATATTCCCTCTGATATGGATTAGTTTAAATATATATATATATATATATATATATATAAGTAAACTTGAACATAAGCATGGGTTATGAAGAAACTAAGTTGTTATTGTGTTGTATTGCTTATTGATTGTTATTTGTTCATGTATATGATGTGGATCATCATGTGATCTTGCTAGATCATGATTAAAAACATAATCTAGCAAGATGAGAAAATAGAAATGTTGTAGGATGATAGATCATCCACACAAAGATCATGAACTTGAAAGAATAAAATTGTTTCTTGTTAAGAAAAGATCAAAGTAAGTTATTAACCATGTAGATCTAAAAATTTCATGGATGATTTCTAAAGAAACCAAGTGAAAAATATAAGTTTTCCTAAATCTTGGTTCTTACATAAACAAACCTTATTTTTGGTGGATAAACAAGTGTAGAAACACTTGTGTAACACGAAAAAATTCATAAAGAAACATTTTTAGAAAACATGATCATAAGTTGTAAAGATCTATCTTCTTCAAAAATGAAGTTTTTAAAGAATCACTCACACTTTAAAGGATAACAAGGCTTACTAATAACACTAGTAAGTCTATACAAATTTTTACAAATATTCAAGTTCATGAAATAGTAGATTATACTTGTTTTGGCAAAGTTGGTAAGTGTAAGTTGTTTATTGTTGATTGTGCATTGATTGTGTTGATTTTTACAAAAGAAAATGATATGTTTGAAAGCATGTGAACCCCCATTTTTAGGGGAAACTATGGCAAAATTTGCATTAGTTATATTATTCTAGGACATGAAATAATATAACACATCAAAATACCAAGAATTACAATCCAAAATATTACCAAAATTCCAAGGAGTAAATATACACATTTCACACAAAATATTGGTGAAACCGAACTAAGGAATATAACATACAAAATATTCCGAAAAATTTATTCACAAGTATATTTAGGTAAATAATATTCTGGACACCAAGGAAACAAAAATATGATTTTTATAATTACTACAAGAACATATCATATTTTTGACAAGGAAAAAAATATATTATTTTTGGCAAGTATGAATATATAATTTTCTTGACATTTGTAGAGGATATATTATTTTTAAGAAATATATATTTTCTTAAACAAACATGAAATACAATATTTTTGGGGTGAAAGATATATTTTCTCAAATAAATATGAAATATATCATTTTTGGAGAAAAATGAGTTTATATATATTTTCCAAGTTAGACATGAAAATATATTATTTTTGAAACTTATGAGAAAATACAAATACTTTTGCCAAAAGAAAAATTATAAATAATTTTTCTAAATAATGTTTATTACCATATATATTTTGGAAATATATATTGGTGGACTTTTATTAAGGATATTATTTCGGAAAATTAATACGAAATTGAGTTTATGGATACTTAATGAATACAATAAAAATACGTATTCTCGTACGTATAAATACACACCGGAATACGACCCCAATACATGGCAAAAATATACAAGTATAAGAATACGAATATAAATACACTCATGCTTGGGAAGGATATACAAGTATAAATACTTGGGAAGTATTAAGTTAAAATATATTGTTTTACCATTTTTCCCAAAATTTAATAAATATAATTTGAGTTAAAATATTAATTATTTTAACAAATAATTATATAACATGGAATAATATTGAATACACAAATAACGTAACTCAAAGACACTAATTAATACAAAGTCAAGGCACGACCCGTTCGTCTAACAAACCTTAGTACGTTGTAGGAAGTCGTGTACACCCGAAGAAGCTTTGAGTTACAGGTGATTACGAAGAACGCAAAACCGTGAGTTCATGTTCCCCCTTTTATTTTAACTGTTTTCGGTTTTATAACTTCGGGGGTGAAGTACATGTTACAAAATGTTTACAAACAATTACAAATCGTATGGTTAGCTAAGGAAATTACTTTTAGATCATGTGAAAGGGTAGGCGCACTCTTAAGACCATTAATCCTCGTTTTAGGACCGAGGGACATGAGTGAAAGATCTATTTGGGTGTAGCAAGCCCACACCCATTTGGACCGGGGTTTTGGCCCATGAGGTAACTATGTCTTACAGCCGGAGGCCCGGTACAAAATCTTCTAGGTTTGATCCTTCCTACGCCGTTTCACACATGTTAATGTATTAGCTACACATTAATTGATCTGTTTCCTTGTTGCTTCATACCAGTTTACAAAGTACATACATACATACTTACAAATGTTTTCAAGGATGTTCGCGCACACATACAAAACACATGAACTCGCTCATCTTTTGTTGATGTTTTCAAACTACATGTATTTCAGGAAAGTGGTTAGGGATCTGGCGGGCGTTCAAGAATTCAAGTTGTGTTTTAAATAAAAGATGTCATCCAGTACTGAAGGGTTTGAATTATGTGTTTTATCCTTGATAGAATACATGGTTCAAAGGCTCGCTTTTATTAAGTCTTTTGAGAAGTCCAGTATGGAACTTCAAACTTTGGTTGTCATGTGGTCTAAACTTAAAGTCTTATTTTGATGTTAAATAATGACGGTTGTAATATTTTGAAAACTATTTATGGATGAACATCTTGGTTGTATCATATAGTTGTTTGTTATGGTTGAATGCAATGATATTAAGCAAGTCACACCAAATCACGCTTCCGCAAAAGTCAGGGTGTGACAATTTGGTATCAGAGCTTCGATTGTAGCAAACTAGGATTCCTTCTCGAGTCTAGACTACAATCATTAGGGCTCTCACGAAAATGTTTTACGACATGTTTTCATTGCATACACGAAACGCCCAGATCCAGGGAAACAAACAATTTTTACAAAAGAAAGACACGAAACACATTTCAAGGTTTATGTTTGTGGTTTAGTCTGGGAGACTGGTTGGTTTAGTCTGGGAGACTAGGTGGTTAAGTCTGGGAAACTAGGTGGTTTAGTCTGGGAGACTAGGAAGGATAGAAGGATTTCATGAGGAATAACAAGGATACATGATTACATGATAAATTGTCTTTGTTTGCATATATTGGGTGTTAGTGGTTACTATACGTACATACGTTAGGATTACGATGTTGCAGGCACACATGTTATCCTCAGAGAGTGGGTTGTCGGATGCCCGCAACTCGAAGGCAGTCGCGTCAGAAGACGAGGTCATGCTGCGCCTGAGATATATACGTCAGACACTGAGGGTGATCCTGACAAGCGGTCCGAGGATGAGGACGACTTCCAGACGTTCGCGCTACCGGGCTTTGGTGAAGATTTACCCTTGCCGATGGCTTCCCTGATGAGGATCCTTTTGTCATTCCTGTTCCAGTCCATGACCACCTTATCATTGGTCCCCCCGATGGCGAGCACATTATGGCTCCGATCCTCGATGCCGTACCTCTTGTGGTCATACCTCCCGAGGCTTGGCCATTCGATGATCTGTTGATGAAGACGTTGAATTGTTTGTGGATGGTCCTCCTGTTGACGCCCAGGGTGATGGAGAGATAGATGAGGATGTGGTTACCGTCCCACCTCCTGAGATCCCTACCATTGAAGTATCCCTTGCTTCCAGTTTACACTCGATTTCAGACTCCTTTGATTCAGTGGCAACTACGGCTTTACAGATGACCGGATTGCAGCTTTTTGCTACTGACTTAGACGACGACACCACTATGTCTGCCGCACTATCACCTGCTCAAGATCCCACACCTCCACATGACCCAGAGCCTGCTCCTGAGATAGCTCCTGTTCCCTTTTGGGTTCAGCCTGATGTTGCACCTATTGATCTTGAGCCGATTCCTGATCCTGACCATCTTCCTTTTTGGTTTACCAGACATTGCACCCGTTATACCTGACCCAGTACCTGCACCTGTTGATCTTCCTTTTGCTAAACCATTTATTCCCCCACCTGCACCAGCTAATGATGCTCCTCTCCCTCCTGTAGAATCCGATGTCCATCGCACTGAATTGCCGATTGATTTCCTTCAGGACATCCTTGCACCCCGTACGGGGGAAAGTACTTTAGGTCAGCACCCGCGTGACAATCCTTTGCTTCAGCAGCTCTTCCACAAATCCTTCATGCTGCACCATTTGCTCCTTTCACTACTTCACCGCTGGACGAGCCATTCTAATGGTTCCTACCATGCAGTATGCCGATTTCAGACCCCTATCATTCTTCACATTATGGAGACTACACACGAGATGAGTTCCTCCTGTTACTTCAGCTACAGTTGAGGTTTTGAGTCATAGAGTTTTGGAGCTTGAGCTGACACCATGTCCTCCACCCTATCTATATTAGTATACTATGATCCTCCACATTCATCACTGTCTCCTTTTGCACTCTCACCTGCTGCTATTACACCTTTCTTAGGTTTTGATGCTCGTTTCTTTACTATCAAGCAGCAGATTAGTTACTTACTTCGACGTGTATACGAGCTCGAGGAGGAGCTCGCATATGTTAGCAGTTTGCTTTTCTTTCCTTCTCCACCTCAGTCATCAGTATAGTTGGCTTTTGGTTTTATGCGGATTGCATTACTTTTGGGTAAAGATACTACTAATGAGCCGAGATTGTGGAGACTTTGGAAGACCACTTTTGACCACGTGACTTTGATACACTGATAGACTTATTGGACAAGGGTAGGGTGACCCTGTGTCCCTTTTGATGTGATACACTTTGTAGACAATGTGATTGTGGTCGGTAAATAATGAAAGCCCAATCGTCATATTCCCCATTAAATATGTAAATCAACAACGTGCTTGCTTGTTATGTTCTCACTAAATATGTTCCCATCTACATGTTTGTGCTATAATTATGATATGTGATTGCTTGCTATGACGATTGCTATTATATACATATGTATACGTACCTCCTAGGTCTTACTCGTTAAGTAGAGGCTTATGTGCCTGTGTCTTTAATAATACCTGACCTACCAGATCTTCTTCTTAGAAGATGTCGCCTCGAAGGAACACTGATACCAACAACCCTCTGCCGACGACAGAGGCAGAATTACAAGAGCGCATCTCACAGGCCATCGCACAGCACGAGGCCCTTCGCTCCGAACGCAGCGGAGGTACGTCAGGAAATAACCCACCCAACGGTAATGTTTCGTCACTTGAGACACATTACAAAACGTTCGAACATTTCCAAGTGTGCATTGCTAATGCCTTATGTGAATGATGTTGCGTATGTCGCAGGCTGCACCTACAAGCAGTTCTTGAGCTGCAAGCCCCGGGATTTCAACGGCATTGGGGGTGCCATAGCCTTCGTGCGCTGGGTTGAGAAGACGGATTCTGTTTTGCCTTTGAGTAAATGCGCCCCAGAGCATCAGGTCACGTACATATCTGGACTGTTTCAAGATGGGGCTCTGTCATGGTGGAACCTTCAGGTTCAGACGTTGGGCGAGACTGCTGCGTATGCTTTGACGTGGGACGGATTGAAAGAGCTGATGCGTAAGAGATATTGCTCGAGGGCAGAAATCCAGAAGTTGGAAACTGAATTTTGGAACTTGAGAATGGAAGGTTTAAAGATAGCTGAGTATGTGCAGAGATTTCATGATTTATCAGAAGTTGCTCCACGTCTGGTGGAACCAGAGTTTAAGAGGATCGACGCTTCATCTGGGGATTGGCACCTCAGATTCTAAGCAAGGTGATAACATATAAACCTCCGACGATTTTTGATGCTATCGACTTAAGTGTGGCGCTCACTGAAGAAGCGGTTAGACTGGGAAAATTTTCCACCCCGGAGGAGAAAAAGGAGACTCATGTGGAGCCATCTGGAGATAACAAGAAGAAATTTGCAAATTTCAAGAAAGGTACTCAGGCGAGTAACAAGAAGAAGGCCAAAAGGGAAAAGAGTACATGGGTATCCTACCTAAGTGCGACAATTGTCTACGTTATCATGTCGGGCGATGCAAATATGGAAAATGTGATAACTGTGGCAAGAGGGGGCATGTCAAGGATACTTGTAGGCAAGGTACTGAACGTGGAAATGGAGGCCAAGATGGTAGCGAGAACCACGAAGGAAACAACAACAACAACGACTATCAAGGAAGGAAGAGTAACAAACAAAAACGTGCTCAAGGTTGTTGTAACTATGGAGACAAAAGGCATTTTAGAAAATATTGCCCTAAGAACAATCAGGCACGAGGGTGAAAGCTCAATAGCGGAGCTAGGGAGGCACGGCAAGATCCAAACATGGTCATCGGTACGTCCCGTATTAGTCAACGTTATGCATCCGTGCTACTTGATACTGTTGCCAATTTTAGCATCGCATCTCTATAGTTTAAGAGTATACTTGTGTAACACCTCGCAAAAATCATGTCCAGTACAATGGTGACACGTGTCATAAACCCTGATTGTGATTAAAGATATCTTGAGGGACTAAAACTGTCAACAGTGCAAAGATGTAATTAAAAGGACTAAAAGCATCAACATGCCAATCTTGTGCCTCCGAATGACTCTATATAACGTCCGTATTCATTATTGAATAAATTTACAGATACTAGAAGCCGTTTGCGCTTAAAAATTGATAGTTACAAAACACAGGGGTTAAAAGTGTCAACATGTTAATTTTTACCTCTGAGTGACCTATTAACATTCCCAAGGCTTTGTAATACATCATTACTCCCTCATGAACATCTGATAAAAGTTCCATAAAGATCCGATTCAAAATTTTGAAGTATATTGAAGTTTCCAAGAATAGGGGTTCAAAGTGTAAATATCACAATTCTAGTATCGGGAGACTTTTCAATATGTCCAAGACTTACAAATGCATGGCTACACTCCCTAGGACACCCTTGACCTGTTTACACTGACCATGCATGCTGAAAATGTCAGATTATCGAGTAACATGAGTGCAGGGACTGAACATGCAACAAAACAACTTGAAAACCCTACCCCTCGCGTGGCGCGCCAGGTTTAACCTGGTTTGGCGCGTGGCGCGACGGAGGCTGGTTTCCAGCCTGAACTGCAGCTGCCCAGCTCTGCAACCTGAAATCTCCATTCTGATTCTCTGCAATACAGGGACGAAAACAGCAGCATTTAACTGTTTTGGAATACCACTATACACATGTTAACATCATAAAACATCTGGGGAACACTTGTCTTGATCCTAGAACATTTAAAATCCTATATAAAGGCCTCATTGCTTGACTTGTTCATTCATACTTCAAGAAAATTTATAAACACACTCTCAAAGCAAGTTCTCTGGAGCAACCTGGTCTTTAAGGAGGCTCTATTAGTTCAAATTTTCATTCTAAGGACTCTTGTAAGTGCTCTTAGCCTCTGTAATTAAGGTTTTATTAGCTTAGTGACCAAAAGTCAAAGCCTTCGTAATTAAGATTTGACTTAGTGATTAATCACTAATGGTCCAGTCATTATTCGAATTGAAAGTGGCTATGAGTTGGTAATTATGTGGGTAATAAACCCTTAATAGGGCAACCCCTGATTATCACTCTAACTTGGTCAATTGTCGGGTCAAACTTAATATTAAAAAGTCAACAGAAAGCTATTTTTGCAAATAAACACATAACTGATAATGTAGAGGTTATGGAACATGTTTTAACACTAAAATAACATGGTAAATCATGTAAGAACATGTCTAAGCATGTTTAACCCGACAAATTCTGAGTTTAGGCTCGGTTCGGAACCGAAATTCGCAAAAGTAGACTTTTGCTTTGACTTTCAATTCTGACCCGATTTAGCTTGTTTTAGATGTGCATTAAGGTTCCTTTAGGACCATATTATAAGTTAGTAAAACCCTCTGAGGTTATACTACATGGTTCCTTATTTATCCGATTCGGTTGCATGTTTCCGTTAATTGCCTAAATATTGACCATTATGCCCTTTTGATATTAAAACGAGATTATTGAAAATGTGAGAGGACAAAAACCTTTATTACTGACTTATAAACATGTCCTAAAAATTTGACATCGGTTTGAGGTCTAAATTAGGAGTTATGCTCAATATCGTAAATTGAAAGCTTTTTATTAATTAAAAGACATTTTTAGCATAAAACGTATTTACACCCAAATTTCGACACCAAAATTTTTACCCACTAATATAATATAATATTTTGGGATTTTTGAATATTTTTATTAATTTTTAAACTGATCATAACATGGGATTCTTGCTATGATTCGGTAATTGACGGTTATACCCTTTTTGCTAATAAAATGAGTTTTACATAACATTTTGATACCAAACCTTTTGCTACTGATTTTATATGATAAGTAAAATATTTTGAACTTTATAAACTGATCAAAAACTCAGAGTTCCTCGTATATCCTGAAAATCGCCTAAAAACCGACTTTTACGCGTTTTAAACGCATAGTATGTGTTAAAACTATTTTTGACATATAAGACTTAATACCTACTTATATTGTAAGTAAAATTTTATACTTTAACAGTAAGTAAAAGCTTTGAACTCAGATTTCCAAATTTGACCTTGAAAGCTTATGTGAAATTACCAAAATACCCCTACGGTGCATGGTTTGGTTTTGAATGATAAATTTCACATATATGCAATACCCTACTGATATGACTTGCAAAAATAAATATTTTTACTGATCAATTTAGACCAGAACCTCATATTGTCATTTAACCTTTTTTATAATCTTTAAAATGACCAAAATACCCCTACAGAGCTTAAATTGAGTTTAAATTCGTTTTGGGCATAATGGAAGGTATCCTACTGATATCACAACATATTTAAGGCATATTAACTTAGAAAACCTGTTCATGACTCTTTGTTTACCCGTTATGCATTTTTCGCGTTCGGTGCGGTTTATGTAACTAGTTTGCATAAATTAACCGAAACGGGCCAAACCTTATCATTTTTATCTAAAAATCCAGAATGTGTTTAGTTTACCCATATTATACAAGTCTTCATACTTTTCGGGTCTAAATCACATTCTAATCTGGTCTTCGCTTGATCTTGCGTTTTGAACCGTATACCTTTCTTTAAAACTAACCGGTCTAAGTTTAAACTTAAGTAAGACCCGTTAGGAATCTAATAGGTTATTAAAACCTTCGTTCCAGATTTAGGAGCCCAGTAAAAGATATTTGCACTTGCTGATTGATATACATATTTGCTCAGGTAAATACTTTTAACTTATTTTCCCTCATACGGGCTTGGGGTACGATATATATAATACCACTTGGTCGGGTATTGAAATTTTAATCTTATGAAGGATAAATAATTGAGATAACCCGTTTAATCTGTTTTGTTTGTTCTAAGGCTTAGGGGGGGTTAATGACCATGTTCTGTATATCATCGGCTCATTCATAGAAATGGCCACGACTTAAGCATGGGGTGTAGGCATACACCTGCCGGTGCGTATGTAAAATGATATACCTGCTTGTTCGAGAATAACTCGCCATAGGTTATATTATGTGGTGTGTCTATTAATCTTAAACCCGGTATTCAACCCGGGCTACTGAACGTATAACAAACTTATAATTCTTTTACAAGATTATTTTTAAATAATTATCCCAAGTTATAAAAGAATATTTGTGCCTTGTGCATTCAAATTAGTTTTATAAGCACTTTTCAAAAAGAGTCGTTTAATTGTATTTACCAGTGTAAACTGACGTATTTTCCAAAAAGGTTAAGTGCAGATACTAAGCGAAATGGGCTGGCTACTCCTAGTATCAATAAAGAGTCTTGCAAGCTTTAGATGCTTAAAAATCTGTTGAACAATTACCTTCTTTGTTTTGATCCGCTTGTGGATCCTTTTTACATTCCGTTGTAATACTTATGTTACTTTTATTCGGTTTGTAATAATTTTACTTTTAGACTTCCGTTGTGCATTAAACTGTGATAAATTGACTATGATGATATCAACTACGTCACGATACTCCCCACCGGGCCCACTGGTAATACATGGAAATATCAAGGTGTGACAACTTGGTTTAGTAGCATGTAAGTTAGATATCCCGTACTCGATAGAACTAGCTAATGGGAAGCTAGTGGAATGACCAACGAAGTAATTAGAGGCTGTGTAATAGAACTCGGAGAGCGTGAGTTTTTGATAGATCTTCTACCAGTTAAACTAGGAATGCTTCGACGTCGTAATTGGGATGGATTGGTTGTCGAGTAATCGTGCAGAGATTGTTTACCATGAGAAGATTTTCCGCAGCCCGATGGCGAATGAAGAGACGATCGTGATTCATGGGGAGAAGCAGGATATGCCTCTACAAATTACTAGTTGTTTGAAGGCACGGAAGCTACTGTGTAAGGGATATGTCTCCTTCTTAGCTCATGTCATGGACAAAGAAGCCGAAGAACCTAAGCTCGTAGATATCCCGGCGGTAAGGGAATATCCTGAAGTCTTCCCCGAAGACACGACAGGGTCACCTCCTCAACGACAAGTCGAATTTCACGTCAATTTGGTTCCAGGCGCTGCGTCTGTAGCCAAGGCACCCTATCGACTTGCACTTCCTGAGATACAAGATTCGTTAACGCAGCTTCAGAAGTTGCCAGATAGGGGATTTATAAGGCAAGCTTTTTTCCCTACGGAGTTTCAGTACTGTTCGTCAAGAAGAAGAACGATGGTTTTCAAATGAGCATCAACTACCAGGAGCCGAACAAGCTAACCAACAAGAGTCGGTAACTCTTGCTGAGGATTAACGAATTATTTATTTAACTAACTGTGAGGATCCAACTACTATTCTAAGATTGATCGTTGATCAAGTATCATTAGCTATGAATTAAGGATAAAAGCATACCAAAGTACAGTGAGTCAGCTATTTGTTTTAAACATACACTAAAATTGTATTCCTACACGATGCACAAAACAGTTTTACACAGAGTACGAAACTTTGAGAACCTAGAAAACATGTACTTAGGACCTTTGGGGACTTAGGTCAAACTCGTTAAAGGTTGTCACTTAGGAACCACATCTGTTAACTCAAGCAAACCCCATTATTCTGACGTATATGCTATTTCAGCTAACCAAACAGGTAAAACACTCAAATTTCTTATATTGAAATTTCCACTTTTGCTTCTAACAAGTAGAATTTTGCATATCTACTTCTCCTAATGATGGTTGTATCATAACAATTTTCTTCATTATAGTAAATACTCATTGTTTCATTTCTTGGAAATTCATATGTTACGCATGCACCATTTGTTACGCATGTGGTTTCGTTTCGAATAAGCGCTTCATCAAAGTTCAAATATTATTTGCTAAAACTAATTATTTATTTGTGATTCGAATAACCTACATTATTGTAATTGTTGGCTCCTTTGCTATCAAGTCAACACACTTTCTTGAAACTTCTTTTCTTTCAAGTTACATTCATGGTTTATCTTTGTAACCATGTCGAGATTCCATTGTAGATACATATGTTTATTGTCAGATTGCACTGAAACCAAGTTCAATTGCCTGAACTTGTCCATTTCGCATCTTCAATACAAGACACCATATGATGTATTGAGGGCGTCATATTCAAAGTCATTTTTGCAAGTGTTTCTTTTGTTCTGAGTCGTAATAGACTCGTTTGGTCTACGACTCTATTAAGTCGTCTGTTAGTTCCCACATCATGTGATGGTGTCTCGTAAATTTGAAGCCTGTGCTAACCTCGTTTACGCATCTCATGCACGGATTTAGTTATTTATTCATTGGTTTGCTTTAAATTCATCCTGATTTATCATACTAAAGCAGTCTTAACACAATCGTGTGTTAAGACAATGGTACACAAATTCATTTTTATATTTCGGTGTACCTATCAATGTTTCTTTCATTATCGATCGAATGCCTTACAGTATTCATTATTTTTCATCACTCGATCGGAGACAGTAGTTCTTTGGTGTTCTATATTCAATTGAAAAATCATAAGATGCCGTTTGAATCAAATTTTCAGGATTGCTTTGTTACACTTTCATTTGATTTCAAACTCGGCGAACTTGTTCGGTCACCTCTATTATTGAAATATGTTATTACAACACCTTGTGGTGTCGATACAAACTTGTAGCTTGTGCTAGTCAGGATCACCCGTTTCACACGAAACTACACATACTTTTGTTTGACTTGTCATTTAAACATCCCTAATGCAACTACGAATTATGACAATGACACACCAGATTCGATTGTATTTCATTTCTGTGTATTTTCGCGATTCAGTACTGTCAACACACTAATTTTACTCATTCATTTGTTTGAAAGTTGACAGATCATTTTCATGTACTGTTACATTTAAGCTTGCTGATTCTGAGTTCATCTAGCGGATGTTGTTGTTTCTGAAAACTCATTTACATATTGTGAACGATCATTTGGAATTCTATCGGTCAAAACTCCTCTTTTGTTAAACCCCTGTTAACTAAATTACACTAGGTCACACATCTATACATCTTGTATCCTTTAACATCAAATTCTGAAACACATACCTTTGTCACACCCCCAAGTTCCACAATGCGGAGTATCACCGCAGGAGGCGTGACATGACCAGGATCCAGCCACCAATCATATTGAACATTGTAATAAAATAAATAAAAGTCCAACCACACAATATAATTGGTGTTCAAAACAAATTAGTCAAATTTAAGTTATCAGCGGAAGCATAATGTTAAAACCAAAAACCAAAGTATAAGTTTAATAATTCAAGTGTTTAACATGGAACTCAACAGTCCATGTCCCACAACGACTCCTGCTCCCAATCAAGCTCCAGCTAAACATCTAACGACCTGCAAGGCATGTAACAACGAGTCAACAACAAAGTTGAGCGAGTTCACAGTTGGGTGTCCAGTTTAAAGTTGTTTCAAAAACCATAAGTTCATTCGAAAACCAGTAGTTAATCAGTTCCTTGTTTCCCAAACCGTAAACAGTGAGGGCTACTCCATGTTATCCACTAGACCCGTTAACATATCGACCACTGACTGAAGTAAATTGGTGCCCTAACGTCAATGTCTATCATCATTGACTAGTGCCCAGATCCATTAGTTCACGCCCGTCCTCTGCGGCACGGTGTGAGGCTTGTCAAACCTAAATAGCGCTATCTAACTAATGACGCACTCACCATTGGCCCGACGATTAAGTCGATATAAAAATAAGGGACTTCATGATAGATTTTTTGGTCTAGTATCAGTGTTATCACCCTTCAATAAAGAGGATGTGGCACGTGTACCCAAACCAGGAGATCATGCAGGTTCTTGTTAAATCCTTAGTACATGTTATCACCCTTCAATAAAGAGGACGTAGTACGTGTTCCAAACCAGGAGGTCACACAGTTTCAGATTAAATCCTTTACCCATTCCTAACCACCAGGAATCCCATGCCTTGTAGAAAGTGTGAACTCACCTTAGGTTAGCTCGGCAGATACACGAAAAGGTCACTTGAGCTATAAGTGGTCAACCATGTCCTAACATGGTTACCATACAAGTCAGGTCTAGGTTCAAGTAGTGCACATAAGTTTTACACATAAACTAACAGGTTATAACACGTAATGAACATGGCAAGCATATTCAACACGTTAACAGTCAAGTGCATAACATACCCGAACTTGTGCGACTCAAATGATTGAGCTCGCACAAGTCTAATGGCCCAACAGGCTTGTGCGATTTACTAAATTGAAGCCCAATAGTATCCGGCCCAACCTGTTGTGCGTCCAGCACAACTTGTGCAACTCACAATAGGTTGTGCGATTCAAAACACACCCGGCCCAAATAACATAAGCAATCCACATGCATACGGCCCAAACAAATAAACATGATTCAACTTGTGCGGTCCAATTGGCCTTGTGCGACCCGGGACCTTCACACTAACGAATTCAAAGACTAACATGCTACTTATAACTTATCAACATGAATCAAACTAACCATCCGAATAAAATCACACACAACCGATTAACACCCATTCGGTTCTAAATTATCATTAACATTATGTGATTCCCAAACTCTATATTGATCTAAGAACACTACACATGTGAGCCAATATACAAACACTAAATTTCATTATAATCAACCATAAAGCATCCCTAAACCATTATATAGAATCATATCGATCACAATATCATTCAACATACAAACAATAATAAAAACACTAACCGGTTAGAAGGTAGAACGAAAGGGTGATCCGAATAAGAACGTCTTCGATGGAGAGGGGATGTGGCTGCCGTCGAGTTTGAGAGGGAGAGAAGAGAGCTTAGGGTTTTGTGTGTATGTTTACTTGTGTTAGCAAACAATGAGAAACAAAACTCCCCAAGGGATAAGTGCAAGCGTATAGGAGGAGTGGGCCGAACCCATGCTTGGGCTGCCCTTGGTCTCAAGCTCAAGATGTGCAAGATTTGGGCCGAGAGAATGTGTATGACGAAGAATGAGTTGTGTGGCCCAAAGGGCTTGTGCGATTTCATTATATACACATACATTACACACCATCATATAATATAAACATAATATTTCATTTAAAACCATGTATCACATAATCACTTATCGTTCAAACAAGTTACCTCAAAGTATAAACGAAGGTTCTGAAATACGAGTTGTCACATCATCCCTAAGTTGAAAGAAACTTCGTCCCGAAATTTAGCACGTAGTTACTGAGGAAGCTAGTTAGGTTGCGTGGTTTCCTGGTTTTCCTGGGGTGTTAAATCATCCCCCCCGTTGGTTTGGAATTTCGTCCCGAAATTCCGCAGTAGCTTCAGCCTCAGTAGTGTTTGCACTTTTCTCGAACAACTGGGGATACTTGTGTTTCATTTGGTCTTCTCGTTCCCAGGTAAACTCTGGGCCACGACGGGAGTTCCAACGAACTCGAACAAGGGGTATTCTGGTACGCTTGAGAACCTTAACATCTCGGTCAGTAATCTCAACTGGTTCATCAACGAATCGCAGCTAATCGTCGATAGTGAGCTCCTTGATAGGAACTATGAGCGTCTCATCTGACAGACACTTCTTCAGATTTGACACGTGGAATACGTTGTGAACTCCGCTGAGTTCTTCAGGTAGATTCAGTTTGTAGGCCACCCTGCCTATTTTCTCTATGATTTCGAAAGGTCCGACATATTGCGGGTTGAGTTTGCCTCGTTTACCCAAACGAACAACACCTTTCCAAGGTGAGACTTTAAGTAGTACTCGATCCCCAACCTGGAACTCGAGTGGTTTCCTTCGCTTATCAGTGTAGCTTTTCTGACGGTCACGAGCTGTCGCCATTCGTTGTCGTATCTGAGCAATCTTCTCTGTTGTGTCTACGACGAGTTATGGGCCAGTGATTTGGCTGTCTCCAACCTCTGCCCAACAAAGAGGTGATCGACATTTCTGTCCATACAATGCCTCGAATGGAGCAGCCTGGATACTGGTGTGGTAACTTTTGTTATACGAAAACTTCACTAACGGGAGGTGTCTTTCCCAGCCGTTGCTAAAGTCGATTACACATGCCCGAAGCATGTCTTCAAGAGTTTGGATGGTGTGTTCAGACTGCCCATCCGTCTGCGGGTGATATGCTGTACTCATGTCTAGCCGAGAACCAAAGGATTTGTGCATCGCTTGCCACAGTTCAGAGGTAAAACGTGCGTCACGATCAGATATGATGGAGGTTGGCACCCCGTGCCTAGCAACCACTTCTTTCAGGTAGACGTCTACAAGTGTAGAAAACTTATCTGTCTACTTGATGGCCAGAAAATGTGTAGATTTTGTCAATCGATCCACTATCACCCAAATAGTATCATTTCCACGTTGAGATCTAGGTAGGCCAAGAACGAAATCCATGGAAATTTGCTCCCATTTCCATGTCGGGATCTCTGGTTGTTGAAGTAGGCCTGATGGTTTTTGGTATTCAATCTTGACTCTCGCACAAGTCAAGCATTTACTAACATAGGTCGCTATGTTAGCTTTCATGTGGGGCCACCAGTATGTAGTCTTGAGATCGTGGTACATCTTATCCGAACCAGGATGTACCGAGTAACGAGACTTGTGTGCTTCATCCATCACAAGCTAACGTAAATTACCATAAAGTGGAACCCAGATGCGCCCTGTCACGTAATAAGTGTCGTCTTCCTTTTGCTCTAACCGTTTCCTCGATCCTCGTAGGGACTCGGCCCTGATGTTCTCTGCTTTCAATGCTTCAATCTGAGCATCTCGAATCTGAGTGGGAAGAATAGAGTGGATGGTAAGCTGTAACGCATGTACACGCTTTGGTTTAGTTTCCTTTCGACTGAGGGCATCAGCCACAACATTGGCTTTGCCCAGATGGTACTTGATCGCGCACTCGTAATCATTCAGAAGTTCGACCTATCGACGCTGTCGCATGTTCAACTCCTTCTGATGGAAGATATGTTGGAGACTGCTGTGATCAGTGTAAATGGTGCATTTGGTACCATACAGGTAATGTCTCCATATCTTGAGTGCAAAAACAACAGCTCCCAGCTCCAGATCATGTGTAGTGTAGTTCCTTTCGTGAACCTTAAGTTGGCGCGATGCATAAGCAATGACTTTATCCCGTTGCATCAACACACAACCAAGTCCTTGGATTGACGCGTCGCAATAAACCACAAAATCGTCGGTTCCTTCAGGTAACGAGAGAATAGGTGCGCTACACAGTCTCTCCTTTAAGTGCTGAAACGTGGATTCCTGTGCATTACCCCAACGATAGGTGACGCCCTTCTGAGTTAGTGAAGTGAGAGGTTGCGCAATCTTGGAGAAATCCTTGATAAATCTTCTGTAGTAACCCGCCAAGCCCAAAAATTGCGGATCTCAGTTGGTGTACGGGGTGCAGGCCAATTCTTGATCGAGTCAACCTTGGATGAATCCACATGAATCCCATCCTCATTTACCACGTGGCCTAGGAAGTGGACCTCACGAAGCCAAAAGTCGCATTTCGAGAACTTAGCATAAAGCTGCTCTGTCCGAAGAAGTTCCAGAATAAGTCGCAGATGTTGCTCGTGTTCCTCCTGACTCTTAGAATAGATCAGGATGTCGTCGATGAAAACAATAACGAACCTATCTAGATAGGGTTTGCACACTCGGTTCATAAGATCCATGAAGACCGCAGGTGCGTTTGTCAGCCCGAAAGGCATAACCAGAAACTCGTAGTGCCCGTAACGAGTTCTGAATGCTGTCTTGGAGATGTCCTCGTCTCTGACTCTCAGTTGATGATAGCCCGATCTCAGATCAATCTTTGAGTAGATGCTCAACCCTTGCAACTGGTCGAACAAGTCGTCAATACGCGGGAGATGATAACGATTCTTCACAGTCACCTTGTTGAGTTCCCGATAGTCAATACACATTCGGAAAGTACCGTCTTTCTTCTTCACAAATAAGACTGGTGCTCCCCAGGGCGAAGAGCTAGGACGAATGAAACCCTTGTCGAAGAGCTCTTGCAGTTGCGTAGATAGTTCCTCTAGTTCTGATGGGGCTAAACGATAAGGTGCATGAGCTATGGGTGCTGCTCCAGGGGCTAGCTCGATTTGGAACTCGACCTGACGATGGGGCGGAAGACCAGGTAATTCCTCATGGAATACCTCAGGAAAGTCGCGTACGACAGGGATGTCTTCTATCTTCTTCTCTTTCGTTGAGGTGTCAGTAACGAGGGCTAGAATAACAGTGTGGTCCTTTCGCAAACACTTCTGGGCCTTAAGGAAAGAGATGATGCTCACCACAACACCACTCTTGTAGCCATGAACAGCGAGGGGTTATCCACCAGAACGAGGAATGCGGACGATTTTCTCCTTGCAAAGAATCTCTGCTCGATGATGGGATAACCAATCCATTCCAATGACAACTTCGAAGCTACCAAGAACGATGGGGATAATGTCGATAGAGAAGGTCTGATCAGCAAGGACAAGATTACAACCCTTAACTATGTGTGTGGCCTCGAGATTTTTACCATTTGCTAGTTCTACAATGTGCTTGGTGTTCAAAAGTGTTGGTGTACGCTTAAGCATCTGACTAACTTTTAAGGACACATAACTAGTATCAGCACCCAAATCAAATAAAACAGTAACATAGAAATCATCCAGTAGGAACTTACCCGTCACCACATTGGGATCGTTCCTTGCATCACCCTGACCAATCACGAAGACACGTCCCCTGGCACCGTTGCCATTATTGTTACCCCCATTGTTTCTATTTCCCTGATTGTTGTTGTGGTTGTTCTGATTCTGGTTCAGCTGGGGACAATCTCTCTTGAAGTGGCCTTCAGCACCACACTGAAAGCATCCTTTGTTGTTATCCCTCTGTTGCTGCTGCTGTTGCTGGTTCTATGGAGTCTGCTGCTGTTGCTGTCGTTGCTGATTCGCAGGATAGAGGCTCCTGCAATCCTTGGCCATATGGCCAAGCTTGTTACATCTCTGAAAGTTACCCTTAGTGCACGGTCCGCTGTGGTGAAAGCCACAACGATTGCATTTGGGATGATTTCCCTTGTACCCACCCTGACTTTGATTCCCAGAAGTCTGCTGATTGGGGCTCTTGTAGTCGTCAGTTCTTCGCTGCTGAGACTGAGACTGAACAGAAGTAGAACCTTTTCTTGAATTTCCATCCCATTTATGCTTGTTGTCGCTAGGAGCATCTGAAGTAGCTGTAGCACTAATACGCTTGGGCAGCTTGTTTTGCTCAACTTCCTGATCAGTGAGACGGTGGGCTAGTCGAATGACTTGCTGGATGGTACCAAGGTTAGCCGCAGTCACATGGCTCTGAATCTCTGGCACTAGACCCTTGAGGTACAGCTCAATACGTTTGATAGGAGGATCCACCATGGTAGGGCACAATATAGCCAATTCGTTCGATCTATTTGTATACGCCTCTATTTCAGACCCCGTCATCTTCAAGTTGTAAAACTCTACCTCTAGCTTGTGAATGTCGTCGCGATGACAGTACTCCTCTTTGATCAGGTCCTTGAAGTCATTCCATGGGGTGGCATTAGCAGCTGCCAACCCTAGCATTTGAACCTATGCGTTCCACCAAGTTAATGCAACACCTTCGAGTGTTCCAGTAGCAAATTTCACCCTACGAGCCTCAAGGAATTCACACATCTCAAAAACGAATTCGATCTTTGTAAGGACTCTAAAAAATGTCCCAATTTGATCCATAAGTGGAAACCCGTACCCTTGAAACCATACTACGCATCAAAAAATCAAGAAATCAAGATTTATGGTTTTCAGGCGGGATGCGTAAGGGTTAAGCATGTCCTTACACGGGCCGCGTCAATGTGAGGTTTGACCGGATAAGCATCCGGGCCACGTGTCGCACGCGTGGCAAGTCTACTGATGACAACGTAGCCCTAATCTACGAATAGGTGCCCCTCGCGGGCCGCGTAAGGATCGAGCCAAGGTTCACGCGGGCCGCGTGAACCCTATTTTTCACCTATAAACAGATTTGATCCCGAGCTATCATTCTGTGTCGAAATTTCAATCAAAATCATGAAGTATACTGTCCAAAAGTCGAAATTACAAGTTACAATAGCGAGGCGCTGCTACGATACATGGTATTAACTCGATCGCTGCTACGATTCAATGTCCGATCGATTAAAACTATCCAATGAATGTTTAAGTGCTGCTCAAATTGGGTTTATACTTTGTCATTCGTCGTAAATTCGATGGATGTTTAGGTATTGCACTTTGTCATTCGTCGTGAGGGTTTAATCTCGTGAGTTATCGTTAATGTTGTATTAGTTACTGACCTAGTTCGTATGCATTGTTGTTTAAATTAGGTTATCAGGCTTATCAGTAGGCTAAACTCTGCCCGTATAAATCTGCAATGTGAGTCATTCTCTTTTATAAAAAGTATTTTACAATACTCCATTTTATTTTCAAAAGTTATAATTACAGGGATTAAGTCGTGGTTATCTTGAACCACTGGCTAGTGGGGTATTGTGCACATTACTAATTTCTCACGGTTAGGCTAATAAATCCTAACAGTGATAAACGTCACTACTTGGGGAAAGACCCAATAGTGGTATGACCATCGTCACCAGGTGACACGGCGCCAAATAAAAATAAGATAGAAGCCATTGTAATCGCTCTTATGCTGTAATTTATAACTATGTGTCATTTTATCAAAATGAATGATTCACCAGTATTTCCCAGCTGACAAAAATATTTTTTTAAAACATGTTTCAGGTGACCTGCTGTAAATCAAGGAAAACGTGCTACGGAGCACTAACAAGCTTGAAGAGGTGGCTCAGTTAAAATGAATAAACATGTTTCAATAAATTAGGGAATTTCCTAGTAAATTCCTCTATTGTAAGTTACGGGGTTTATCCCGAATTATGAAATAAAATAATCGGGCATTTTCAAGTTTTAACAGATCATGATAAATCTTCCACTGTCGCATCAATTAATAAATACCACGGGTTCCTGTCCCGCGGCTCCTGACCGGGTCAAACCGGGGCTGGGGTCGTGACAGGAAAAGGTGGTATCAGAGCCACTGATTTAAGCCAATTAAGTATTTAGAGAATACTTAATTTTACTGATTGCTATTTTTGTGATTACATGTTTTATTATTTGAATATTTGTTTACAGTATGGGTAAGCAAAGACTTTCGGACATCTATCATAAATTAGATAGTTCACCAAAAGAAAAAGGAACTTCATCCTCAAAATACCCAGCAGATACTGAGGAAGGAATATTTGTTCGCAAGGCACAGTTTGAGAAACCACTTACCCCTAATAAAAGAAGTTGGATTATTAGAAAAAGTCAGGAGAAAAGAAAGAAATCACAACCAAAGGAAAAATCAGGAAATAGACAATAACCCACCATAGGAAGACGGGTTATAGGAAAAATGGACAGACCTTTATATGTTAGCCACTACAGCAGTAAATGCTAACTTTTAAAAATACCCCGACCCAGTACTAGCACTTAGCCAGAAACTTTACCCATTAAATAAACAACTTAGTAAAAGAAAATAAAATAAATTAGGATTGTGCAACCTTAGTATATTTTAAATTTCATTTGTAATTTGTATTAGAAAGTCGCAGTATGTGCAATAATATTTGAATAGTTATATTAAATATTCGCTTGTGAAATTTTTATTATAAAATTTTAACTTAGCATTTTGTGTGCATTTTGCATATATGCTAAACAACATGAATGAGTTATCTGAAGCCCTTCAGAATCTCAATCTCTATCCCATGAAAGTGGAAGTTTCCAGAGACTTTACTAGTTACTTACCCGATGTGGAGGAACCTATGGAATTTCGAGCTCTACCTCCGGAGAAACCAAAGCCTAAGAAAAGGAGAAGATTTGTAGGCTGGAGGCGGGTACGCAGGAGGAAACCAACAACTAGGAAAGTTCCCAAAATAGAAAATCCCATTGATAAAGGAAAAGGGATCAAAATTGAGGAAAATATTAGGCAAGTAGAAATGGAAATTGGGGAAAGTTTTAAGCAAGTCGAGGAGTTGCCATTACGGGAGGAATTGGATCGCGTACTGGCTAGCTGTGATATCCTTAGGCCTATAAATAACAACCTCTTCCCTTATCCTGCTGAAACCCAACTTCCAATAAATTTGGAACCAGCCATCCCAGAACCTCTGATCCACACCCAACCTCTAGGAATGGACGAATGGTGGACCAACGACTGGCAGTTTCAAAACCTCCTAAATAACCCTTATACCTCTTTCCCTCAGTTCGACCCAGAACCTGCACCAAACCCACCAATGAGTAATGAAAACTTAGCAGAACTCCGCCATTTTGGCGAGGAGCTGATAGACGCAGGAAATAGGATCCGGGAGGTGGGAGTACAGATCTCCTGGAAGTACGATGAGAGAGAACGTCGTTTCTGAGGTGACCAGCGGACAAGAGATAGTGTGGTTGTGAAGCTATGATTGTATAATAATAATAACAATAAAAATATAATCTTGTAAAATAACTTAAAAATAAAACTTTTGTAAAATAAACAGTGTGTACGGATGCATAATATAATATATAAAAATGGAAGTCGAGAAATCGACAATTTTGGCCATACGTGTGTTGTGATTATGTGCGATTGTTTTGTTATATTTGATTGTTAATTGTTTTCGGCTAATTACCTATCTATATTAATTACCAGATGGAACACGCTAGTAATGAACCAGTTAACGAAGTTAACCAGTCTGAGCAGAATAATGAGGATCATTTCCTCAATAGGCAAGATATCAAAAATATCGTTGCTCAAGGAATAGCCAATGATATTCCAGCAATCATTGCTGCTGCCCAGAAACCTATTGAACCTCAACAAATTATTCCTAGCAAACGTACTCATGAAGATAACTTCAGTAATAGCGGGAGGCGGTAATCATACTAACAACGATAATGAGATACGGCAAGCCCCTATTCTCAAAAGAATGAAAGCTGCAATGCCTGGTTGCACTTATAAAGAATTTCTTGCATGTAAACCAGCTGAATTTGCAGGCAATGAGGGGGCGACTGCGGCACTACGTTGGTTGGAGAAAACCGAAGCAGTAATTATGATAAGTAAATGTGCTGAGGAAGACAAGGTCATGTATGCGTCACATATTTTTAAAGAAGGGGCGCTAGAATGGTGGAATACGGTACTTCAAGCCAAAGGAAGAAATATGGCCTATGCCATGAGTTGGGAAGAATTTAAGCAGCTAATGGAAAGAAAATTATGTCCCGAATATGAAAAGGAACAAATGGAAAATAAGTTCCTGAACCATCGGATGATGGGTGTAGATTGTCGAGGGTATACTTCGACATTCTTCGAGTATGCGAGAGTGGTACCAACCCTGGCTTCGCCAGAACCGGTGCTTATTTCCCGCTATATTTGGGGATTGATTGGTGAAATCCATAATATCGTTAAAGCTGCGAGACCTCGCACTATTGACGATGCGGTAGAATTAGCTAGCACCCTAATTGACGAGCTGGTACGCACAAGAGAAGAGAACCGGAAGAAGGAAGTAGCTCAAAAGATTACCCACGGATTCCGTCTGGGTAATAGTGCCAATTTCAAGAGAAAAGGAGCTGGGCAATCTTCCACTGTTCCATTTTACAATGCCTGCAAAAGAAAGTATTTTGGAAGATGCAAATGGTATTGCAATTTCTGCAAAATCCCAGGGCATCAAGAAGAAGATTGCAGAAAGAAGAAAGCAACAGTTTGCTATAATTGTGGAGAAGCTGGACATTTCAGGCCAGACTGCCCGAAATTAGTTAAACCAGCTGACAACAAAGCCAAACCTGCAGAAGGAGCTACAAAGAAAAACGTAAGAGCTTTTCAACTGACTACGTAGGAAGCCGAACTAATTCCTAACGTAATAGCTGGTACGTTTCTAGTCCACAACGTTTATGCAAAAGTATTATTTGACTCTGGTGCAAACCAAAGTTTTATAAATACTTCATTCTGCCAAGCTCTTAATTTACCCTTAACCACCCTTAGGCAGATTTTTACAGTCAAAACAGCAGATGGGAATTCTGTTAACATATATAAGGTTTTGCGAGAAGGAAAGATAGAACTCTTAGGTCATAAATTTTCTACAAATCTGTTACCTCTGAATTTAGCTGGATTCGATGTGGTGTTAGGAATGGATTGGTTAGTAGCCAACCATGCTCGAATTCTTTGTGATAAAAATGCCATAGAAATATATACACCTACAGGAGAGGTAATTTCAATTACAGGAGATAAACCACGAAAGCCACTGAAATTCATTTCAGTAATGATGTTGGCCAATTATTCAAGAAAACAAGAAGTAGTGTATATGATTTCAGTAATCATTAACACGAAAAATAAGGAACTTAAGGAAATTCCAGTGGTCTCAGAATACCCCAATGTATTCCCAGAAGAACTCCCGGGATTACCACCCGACAGGGAAGTAGAATTTAGGATTCATCTAATTCCTGGAACTACACCAATAGCCAAAGCACCTTACCTGTTAGCACCCACTGAAATACTAGAATTGAAAAAGTAGTTAGATGAATTGCTAAGTAAAGGATTCATACAACCTAGTTCATCCCCGTGGGGAGCTCCAGTATTGTTTGTGAAAAAAGAAAGACGGATCGATGCGAATGTGTATCGATTATAGGGAACTGAATAAGGTTACAATTAAGAATCGATACCCATTACCTAGGATTGATGATCTTTTTGATCAACTCCAAGGAGTTAGATATTTTTCTAAGATCGACTTACGCTCAGGATACCATCAATTGAAGGTATAAGAAGAAGACATACCTAAAACTACTTTTACAGTCATGCCCTTCGGACTAACGAATGCACCTGCGGCATTCATGGACATGATGAACCGGATCTGTAAATTGTATTTGGATAAATTTGTAATTGTCTTCATCGACGATATACTTATTTATTCCAAAAGCCAGGATGAACACTGTCAGCACCTGCATGCACTCTTAACTTTGTTAAGAAAAGAAAAGCTTTATGCCAAATTCTCGAAGTGTGAATTTTGGTTGCAGGAGGTGCAATTTTTAGAACACATGGTGAACCACGAAGGTATTCACGTAGATCCCTCTAAAATAGAAGCAATTACCAAATGGAAGGTTCCACAATCAGCTATGGAAATTAGAAGCTTTTTAGGATTAGCGGGATACTACAGGCGCTTTATTAAGGATTTTTTCTAAAATAGCGGTGCCATTAACTAAGCTAACCTGTAAAGCAGTTAAGTTTGAATGGGGACCTAAGCAAGAAGAAGCCTTTAAGATTTTAAAGCAAAAATTAACCAATGCTCCAATTCGAGCCTTACCAGAAGGAACGGAAGATTTTGAAGTTTATTGTGATGCTTCAAAATTAGGATTAGGATGTGTACTTATGCAACGCAATAAGGTAATTGCGTATGCATCAAGGCAATTGAAAAAGCACGAGGAAAACTATACGACTCATGACTTAGAATTAGGAGCCATAATTTTTTCCCTTAAGATTTGGAAACATTATCTGTATGGAAGTAAGTTTACTGTCTATTCGGATCACAAGAGTTCAAGATACATATTTGGGCAAAAAGAATTGAACATGAGACAAAGGAGATGGATGGAAATCCTAAGTGATTACGACTGTGATATTCAATATCATGAAGGAAAGGCAAACGTAGTTGCAGATGCCTTAAGTCATAAGTATTATGAGAAACAACGACGAGTTCGTGCTCTTTGATTAAATCTGCAGTTGGATTTAATGGAACAATTAAAGAATGTTCAAGAAACAGCAATCGAGGACGATGCTGAAGGAATGAAAGGACGAATAAAAGAACTAGAGCAAGGAAATGATGGAATTTGGAGATTCCATAAGAAAAGGATTTGGGTACCTAAGCAAGGAGAATTAAGAGATAAGATTTTAGAAGAAGCTCATAAATCTAGATATACCATGCATCCTGGTAACAATAAAATGTACCAACACTTAAGAAATAATTTCTGGTGGATAGGAATGAAAAAGGACATAGCTAGATATGTTTCTAAATGTCTTACTTGTTCACAAGTTAAGGCAGAACACCAGAAACCTTCGAGACTACTACAACAATTAGAAATGCCTGTATGGACATGGAAGCTCATAACAATGGATTTTGTTACAAAGTTACCCAAAACCAGAAAAGGTAATGACGTGATTTGGGTAATTGTGGATCGATTAACCAAGTCAGCTCATTTTCTACCCATAAAAGAAACCTTTAGCATGGAAAGATTGGCAAAGTCGTATGTAGATGAAGTAGTATCCTTACATGGAGTTCCACTCTCCATTGTATCGGATAGAGATAGCCGTTTCACTTCCCACTTCTGGACAAGTTTCCAAGAAGCAATGGGAACCCGACTAAATTTGAGTAATGCATATCATCCACAAACAGACGGACAAAGTGAAAGGACAATACAAACCCTAGAAGACATGCTCTGAGCATGTGTAATAGATTTTGGTGGAAACTGGGATGATCACCTACCTTTAATAGAATTCTCCTATAATAATAGTTATCATGCAAGCATCGAAGCTACCCCATTCGAAGCACTATATGGACGAAAGTGCAGAACTCCAGTTTGCTGCGCAGAAATAGGAGAAAGTCAATTGTCAAGTCCTGAAATTGTGCAAGAAACTACCGAAAAAATCACTCAAATGAAGGAAAGACTAAAGACGGCTCAAGATCGCCAGAAAAGTTATGCCGACAATCGACGCAAACCACTAGAGTTCCAAGTTGGAGACAAGGTACTCTCGAAAGTTTCTCCTTGGAAAGGAGTAGTACGGTTCGGTAAGAAAGGAAAGCTAAGCCCAAGATACGTAGGACCATTTCCAGTGATCCAACGTATAGGACCAGTTGCTTATCGTTTACAACTACCAGAAGAACTAGCTGGAGTACATGATGTATTTCATGTATCCAACCTTAAGAAGTGTTTATCGGACGAATCACTGGTAGTACCTCTTCAGGACATAGAGGTAAACGAAAAGTTAAAATTTGTTGAGAAACCACTTCAAATAGAAGACAGAAAGATCAAGTTTCTCAAACACAAAAGATTAATACTAGTCAAAGTTAAATGGGATTCTAAAAGAGGACCCGAGTACACTTGGGAGCTGGAATCGGAAATGAAGTGAAAGTATCCTCACTTATTCCAGTAAATCTCCAGGACGAGATTTAAATAAGGTGGGGAGGATGTAAGGACTCTAAAAAATGTCCCAATTTGATCCATAAGTGGAAACCCGTACTCCTGAAACCATACTACGCATAAAAAAAATCAAGAAATCAAGATTTATGGTTTTCAGGCAGGCCGCGTAAGGGTTAAGCATGTCCTTACGCGGGCCGCGTCAATGTGAGGTTTGACCGGATAAGCATCCGGGCCACGTGTCGCACGCGTGGCAAGTCTACTGATGACAACGTAGCCTTAATCTATGAATAGGTGCCCCTCGCAGGCCGCATAATGATCGAGCCAAGGTTCACGTGGGCCGCGTGAACCCTATTTTTCACCTATAAATAGATTTGATCCCGAGCTATTATTTTGTGTCGAAATTTCAATCAAAATCACGAAGTATACTGTCCAAAAGTCGAAATTACAAGTTACAATAGCGAGGCGCTGCTACGATACAGGGTATTAACTCGATCGCTGCTACGATTCAATGTCCGATCGATTAAAACTATCCGATGAATGTTTAAGTTCTGCTCAAATTGGGTTTATACTTTGTCATTTGTCGTAAATTCGATGGATGTTTAAGTATTGCACTTTGTCATTCATCGTGAGGGTTTAATCTCGTGAGTTATCATAAATGCTGTATTAGTTACTGACCTAGTTCGTATGCAATGTTGTTTAAATTAGGTTATCAGGCTTATCAGTAGGCTAAACTTTGCCCGTATAAATCTGCAATGTGAGTGATTCTCTTTTATCAAAAGTATTTTACAATACTCCATTTTATTTTCAAAAGTTATAATTACAGGGATTAAGTCGTGGTTATCTTGAATCACTGGCTAATGGGGTATTGTGCACATTACTAATTTCTCACAGTTAGGCTAATAAATCCTAACAGTGATAAACGTCACTACTTGGGGAAAGACCTAATAGTGGTATGACCATCGTCACCAGGTGACATGGCGCCAGATAAAAATAAGATAGAAGCCATTGTAATTGCTCTTATGCTGTCATTTATAACTATGTGTCATTTCATCAAAATGAATGATTCACCAGTATTTCCCCGCTGATAAAAATATTTTTTTAAAACATGTTTCAGGCGACCTGCTGTAAATCAAGGAAAACGTGCTACGGAGCACTAACAAGCTTGAAGAGGTGGCTCGGTTAAAATGAATAAACATGTTTTAAAAAATCAGGGAATTTCCTAGTAAAATTCCTCTATTGTAAATTACGGGGTTTATACCGAATTATGAAATAAAATAATCGGGCATTTTCAAGTTTTAACAGATCTTGATAAATCTTCCACTGTCGCATCAATTAATAAATACCACGGGTTCCTGTCCCGCGGCTCCTGACCGGGTCAAACCGGGGCTGGGGCCGTGACAATCTTCTCGAACCAGTGGAGAAGACCTACAGCTCCTTCTGTGTCGTTGAAGGTACTGGGTCGGCAATCCATGAAAGTTTTGAACGTACACACGGGAGGCTGAGCATGCTGACTTATCGCGCGAGAAAGAAAAGACAAGATTAAGCCCGAGAGTTGGTTCGCGAGAGTAGGATCTAAACATCCTGGGATAGGTTGAAATGGCAGGTTATACCTCCTGCTGGAGCTGCTGCGAGTGCCTCAGCAACTCGTTCGTTGATTAGAGCCGTTAGCTGGGCTTGAGTCAAGTTCAGGCGTCCACTCATGATCTTCATGCCAAAGGAAACACGAGTGAGAGAAGTGTCGTGAAAGTGCATAAGTGTGGAATGGCAGAAGAGAGCAAGCATACGGAGTTTCAAGCAATAGTTGTTACGCTAACTAAGCATACCATGATCAATGCACTACTTAAACTATCAGGCAGGCAATACAAACACAAACCATATTACCTATAGTGTTGAGTCTTGCACGTGGAGCGAAGTGTCGTTGTGGATCGTTAAGCATTGTACAGGTTATAGTATGGTTTTGTTAAAAGCTTTCCCTTTTTAAAACCGAGTTCACTATAACCAATGGCTCTGATACCAATCTGTCACACCCCCTAATTCCACGATGCGGAGTATCACCGCAGGAGGCGTGACATAACCAGGATCCTACCACCAATCATATTGAACATTGTAATTAAATAAATAAAAGTCCAACCACACAATATAATTGGTGTTCAAAACAAATTAGTCAAATTTAAGTTATTAGCGGAAGCATAAAGTTAAAACCAAAAACCAAAGTAGAAGTTTAATAATTCAAGTGTTTAACATGGAACTCAACAGTCCATGTCCCACAACGACTCCTGCTCCCAAGCAAGCTCCAACTAAACATCTAACGACCTGCAAGGCACGTAACAACGAGTCAACAACAAAGTTGAGCGAGTTCACAGTTGGTTGTCCAGTTTAAAGTTGTTTCAAAAACCATAAGTTCATTCGAAAACTAGTAGTTAATCAGTTCCTTGTTTCCCAAACCGTAAGCAGTGGGGGCTACTCCATGTTATCCACTAGACCCGTTAACATATCGACCACTGACTGAAGTAAGTTGGTGCCCTAACGTCACTGTCTATCATCATTGACTAGTGCCCAGATCCATTAGTTCACGCCCGTCCTCTGCGGCACGGTGTAAGGCTTGTCAAACCTAAATAGCGCTATCTAACTAATGACCCGCTCGCCATTGGCCTGGCGATTAACTCGATATAAAAACGAGGGACTTCATGATAGAGTTTTTGGTCTAGTATCAGTGTTATCACCCTTCAATAAAGAGGATGGGGTACGTGTCCCCAAACCAGGAGATCACCCAGGTTCTGGTTAAATCCTTAGTACATGTTATCACCCTTCAATAATGAGGATGTAGTACGTGTTCCAAACCAGGAGGTCACCCAGTTTCCGATTAAATCCTTTACCCATTCCCAACCACTGGGAATCCCATGCCTTGTAGAAAGTGTGAACTCACCTTAGGTTAGCTCGGCAGATACACGAAAAGGTCACTTGAGCTATAAGTGGTCAACCACGTCCTAACATGGTTACCATACAAGTCAGGTCTAGGTTCAAGTAGTGCACATAAGTTTTACACATAAACTAACAGGTTATAACACGTAATGATCATGGTAAGCATATTCAACACGTTAACAGTCAAGTGCATAACATACCCGAACTTGTGCGACTCAAATGATTGAGCTCGCACAAGTCTAATGGCCCAACAGCCTTGTGCGATTTACTAAATTGAAGCACAATAGTATCCGGCCCAACCTGTTGTGCGTCCAGCACAACTTGTGTGGCTCACAATAGGTTGTACGATTCAAAACATACCCGACCCAAATAACATAAGCAATCCACATGCATACGGCCCAAACAAATAAACATGATTCAACTTATGCGGTCTAATTGGCCTTGTGTGACCCGGGACCTCTTGTGCGACTGGATATTGGGAATTAAGGCCCAACACCCTAATAAGATTCAACAGATGTGTGTGGCCCAAGACTTGTGCGATCGGCACCACCTTGTGCGATTCACTTGTCTTGTGCTATCATGCAGTTCTAGCTTGTACAATGTGCTTAAACAGTTGCACCAATCTTGTGCGACTGTCTTGTGCGATTGCCCTTGTGCGATCCAAGAGCTTATACGTTCAGCTCTTGTGCGACTAAGGGACTTGTGCGACCGTTAAATAATCCCGTAATTTAGGCAGTCAGTTACATCTTTGATTTTTTTACCAATCAATTCTAACAGTTTCCATTTACATTCAATCGATCAAATCAAGCATATTCCAACTAATTCTCATGAACCCTAATTACTCTTAATCATCATACCAATCATGCGCAACAATTTAACCTTCAACCGGATCTTCACACTAACGAATTCAAAGACTAACATGCTACCTATAACTTATCAACATGAATCAAACTAACCATCCGAATACAATCACACACAACTGATTAACACCCATTCGGTTCTAAATTATCATTAACATAATATGATTCCCAAACTCTATATTGATCTAAGAACACTACACATGTGAGCCGATATATAAACACTAAATCTCATTATAATCAACCACAAAGCATCCCTAAACCATTATATAGAATCATATCGATCACAATATCATTCAACATACAAACAATAATAAAAACACTAACCGGTTAGAAGGTAGAACGAAAGGGTGATCTAAACAAGAAAGTCTTCGATGGGGAGGGGATGTGGCTGCCGTCGAGTTTGAGAGGGAGAGAAGAGAGCTTAGGGTTTTGTGTGTATGTTTACTTGTGTTCGCAAATAATGAGAAACAAAACTCCCCAAGGGATTAGTGCAAACGTATAGGAGGAGTGGGCCGAACCCATGCTTGGGCTGCCCTTGGTCTCGAGCTCAAGATGTGCAAGATTTAGGCCGAGAGAATGTGTATGACGAAGAACGAGTTGTGCGGCCCAAAGGGCTTGTGCGATTTCATTATATACACATACATTACACACCATCACATAATATAAACATAATATTTCATTTAAAACCATGTATCACATAATCACTTATCGTTCAAACAAGTTACCTCAAAGTATAAAGGAAGGTTCTGAAATACGAGTTGTCACAACCTTTTTGACCATTGGGTTCTTGCTGTTGCAAAATGTCCTTGGATTCACCCGATTTGAATAAGTTTTGATTCGGTTTCATGGTTATTCACTTTGGTGTTATTAATGTCCATGCACGTATAATGTAACCCTAAGAAGTTAATGTAGTTTAAATTTCGAGGACGAAATTTTATTAACAGGGGGAACTATCGAATTTGCATGCATCCGTACAATTAATTAGACAATCATTAATGATTAATGACTGTGCTGATTTACAATTTATGACTTGAATTGCTTTCTGATTATTGTTACCATACATACATGAGCATCATATATTGCAAATGACATAACATTATTGCATGCAAACTTTATTGATTAAAATGATGCATGAAACAAAGCTATCACGGTTATCCGACAAATCCGAGAAATGCTGACGGAGTTCAGTGAATAGACATACATGGTATTAAGATACAAAATGAGCCAGAAACCAAGTATTACACTAGTATAGTGTGTAGGAAAGTAAGGATCCCAAAATTGCCTTCCTTGTGATAGTTTAAGTGCCGGAAAATGCCTAAAACTCACATAAACTGCAGAATTCAGCAAAAATCAGCATTGAACAATCTAAAATCATACAGAAAATGGTTAAATGGTCCTGAATGCTTTCGTAAGTGTCGGGAATCGAAAGTGTCACAAAAAGGTACATGAAGCACACTAAACTGCATAGTTTAGCACCTTAACGAACCGGTAACCAACCGAACAACCAGACACTACCTGAAACACCAAATTTACACTAGAATCACTGTTTTAACATTACCAAACTAATTATGATCCCCGAACATCATAACACCAACTAAATATCTAGTAACTAATATAAATAACTAATACTTACAATTTTACCATAATCTAACTTATATTTAGAACCTAGCCTACATACCCCCCCCCCACCTATGTAATCGGCCAACAAGGGCCCCACAAGAAGATTTGTTTTAATTTTTAATGGATCATGTTTATACTTTATGTGACATATTATAAAAGAGCTAAACATGATGAAATGAATTATAAATGAACATGCAAGATCATAACTTCATAAGCTTCACACTCCAAAACACAAACTCTTTCTCCTCTTCCACTTGGTGTTCTTGGCCGACCCCAAACACCCACACATCCACCATCATTCATCCATTCTCATACAATCTAAGCTTATACAAAGGTGTTAGAGATCACATAAAGGAGCTAGGAGTTTTCGGAAGTTCAAAGACCCCTCTTATTTGCTTTTATCCACTTGTTTTCTTCACTTGATCATCCCTAGCCTTGTGCTAGTGGTAAGAACCTTGATCTTGCTATTTTACTTCTATTTTAAGTGGTTAAAAGAAGAATCATAATCGTAGTCTTGAAGAACACTAAGAACTACAAGAAGTAAACTTGAACATAAGCGTGGGTTATGAAGAAACTAAGTTGTTATTGTGTTGATTTGCTTATTGATTGTTATTTGTTCATGTATATGATGTGGATCATCATGTGATCTTGCTAGATCATGATTAAAAACATAATCTAGCAAGATGAGAAAATAGAAATGTTGTAGGATGATAGATCATCCACACAAAGATCATGAACTTGAAAGAATAAAGTTGTTTCTTGTTAAGAAAAGATCAAAGTAAGTTATTAACCATGTAGATCTAAAAATTTCATGGATGATTTCTAAAGAAACCAAGTGAAAAATATAAGTTTTCCTAAATCTTGGTTCTTACATAAACAAACCTTATTTTTGGTGGATAAACAAGTGCAGAAACACTTGTGTAACAAGAAAATTTTCATAAAGAAACATTTTTAGAAAACTTGATCATAAGTTGTAGAGATCTATCTTCTTCAAAAATGAAGTTTTTAAAGAATCACTCACACTTTAAAGGATAACAAGGCTTACTAATAACACTAGTAAGTCTCTACAAATTTTTACAAATATTCAAGTTCATGAAGTAGTAGATTATACTTGTTTTGGCAAAGTTGGTAAGTGTAAGTTGTTTATTATTGATTGTGGATTGATTGTGTTGATTTTTATAAAAGAAAATGATATGCTTGAAAGCATGGGAACCTCCATTTTTAGGGGAAACTTTGGCAAAAATTTTCTATGAATTAAACACTTAGGAAAATATTTCTAAACAAATATTTACAAGTGTATTTTAAACCATAAATTGTTACAAAAACTTTGCCATAAATTTTGTTACAAAAATTATAATTATTAGAGGTTGATTTTTATAAATAAAAGTGACTAAATATGTATTTAGGAAATATATATTTAGATGACACCATGTGTGTGATTATTTGTATATTTTGTGTATTAGTTATATTATTCTAGGACATGAAATAATATAACACATCAAAATACCAAGAATTACAATCCAAAATATAACCAAAATTCCAAGGAGTAAATATACACATTTCACACAAAATATTGGTGAAACCGAACTAAGGAATATAACATACAAAATATTCCAGAAAATTTATTCACAAGTATATTTTGGTAAATAATATTTTAGACACCAAGGAAGCAAAAATATGATTTTTACAATTACTACAAGAATATATCATATTTTTGACGAGGAAAAAAATATATATTATTTTTGGCAAGTATGAATATATATTTTTCTTGACATTTGTAGAAGATATATTATTTTTAAGAAATATATATTTTCTTAAACAAACATGAAATACAATATTTTTGGGGTGAAAGATATATTTTCTCAAATAAATATGAAATATATCATTTTTGGAGAAAAATGAGTTTATATATATTTTCCAAGTTAGACATGAAAATATATTATTTTTGAAACTTATGAGAAAATACAAATACATTTGCCAAAAGAAAAATTATAAATAATTTTTCTAAATAATGTTTATTACCAAATATATTTTGGAAATATATATTGGTGGACTTTTATTAAGGATATTATTCCGGAAAATTAATACGAAATTGAGTATATGAATACTTAATGAATACAATAAAAATACGTATTCTCGTACGTATAAATACACTCCGGAATACGACCCCAATATATGGCCAAAATATAAAAGTATAAGAATACGAATATAAATACACCCATCCTTGGGAAGGATATACAAGTATTTATACTTGGGAAGTATTAAGTTAAAATATATTGTTTTACCAATTATTCCAAAATTTAATAAATATAATTTGAGTTAAAATATTAATTATTTTAACAAATAATTATATAACTTGGAATAATATTGAATACACAAAGAACGTAACTCAAATACACTAATTAATACAAAGTCAAGGCACGACCCGTTCGTCTAACAAACCTTTGTACGTTGTAGGAAGTCATGTACACCCGAAGAAGCTTTGAGTTACAGGTGATTACGAAGAACGCAAAACCGTGAGTTCATGTTCCCCCTTTTATTTTAACTGTTTTCGGTTTTATAACTTCGGGGGTGAAGTACATGTTACAAAATGTTTACAAACAATTAAAAATGGTATGGTTAGCTAAGGAAAATACTTTTAAATCATGTGAAAGGGTAGGCGCACTCTTAAGACCATTAATCCTCGTTTTAGGACCGAGGGACATGAGTGATAGATCTATTTGGGTGTAGCAAGCCCACACCCATGTGGACCGGGGTTTTGGCCCATGAGGTGACTATGTCTTACAGCCGGAGGCCCGGTACAAAATCTGCTAGGTTTGAGCCTTCCTACGCCGTTTCACACATGTTAATGTATTAGCTACACATTAATTGATCTGTTTCCTTGTTGCTTCATACCAGTTTACAAAGTACATACATACATACTTACAAATGTTTTCAAGGATGTTCGCGCACATATACAAAACACATGAACTCGCTCAACTTTTGTTGATGTTTTCAAACTACATGTATTTCAGGAAAGTGGTTAGGGATCTGGGGCGTTCAAGAATTCAAGTTGTGTTTTAAATAAAAGATGTCATCCAGTACTGAAGGGTTTGAATTATGTGTTTTATCCTTGATAGAATACATGGTTCAAAGGCTCGCTTTTATTAAGTCTTTTGAGAAGTCCAGTATGGAACTTCAAGCTTTGGTTGTCATGTGGTCTAAACTTAAAGTCTTATTTTGATGTTAAACAATGATGGTTGTAATATTTTGAAAACTATTTATGGATGAACATCTTGGTTGTATCATATAGTTGTTTGTTATGGTTGAATGCAATGATATTAAGCAAGTCACACCAAATCACGCTTCCGCAAAAGTCAGGGTCTGACAGATGGAAAGTCTTTGACCCTAAAAACTCATAAAAAGCTAAACAGAAAACAGTAAAATACACAGTAACTGAAAAGACGGCTACTTTATTAATATCATTTATTATAAATAAAATCCTGTGACAACTGCCAAATTTGCATGCATCCGTACAATTAATTAATCTTGATTAATGTTTAATGATTGTGTTGAATTACAATTAATGACTTGAACTGCTTTCTGATCATTGCTTTACATACATATGTGCATCACATATTGCATGATGACACTTCATTATCACATACAAACAATATTGACATACATGATGCACAAAGCACAGTTAGCACCGTTAGCGGATAACTCAAGGAAATGCCGACGATGTTCAGTACATAGACAGACAGTGTTTTGAGACCCAGTATGAGCCAGAAACCAAGTTTTACACTAGTATAGTGTGTAGGAAATTAAGGGTCACAAAACTGCTTCACTAGGTGATAGTTTAAGTGCCGGAAAGTGCCTAAAACCCACTCAAAGTGCTGAATTCAGCATATTTCAGCAAAATTCAGCATTTTAACAAGTTTGTAACATGCAAAAACATGGCAAAATGGTCCTGAATGCTTTCCTAAGTGTCGGGAATTAAAAGTGTCACAAAAGGGTACATAAAGATCACTAAACGGTATAGTTTGACACTTTGACGAACCGGTATCTAACCGAACAACCGGACACTACCCGAAACACCAAAATTATACTAGAGACATTGTTTTAGTGTTTCTGAGCTAGTTATGATCCCCGAACACCCGATCACGCTATATAACACCTAATATGCTTAGACACTAAACTTTACACTTGAAATCTAACTTAATCACTTAACTTATCATTCAACACTAACTAATACCCCCCCCCCCCCTTGGTTGCACGGTCACCTATGTGGCCCACCATCAAGATTTACATGAACTTACTTGATTTCCCTAATCTTGTAAGATTTGATTAGAGATTATGTAGTGTACTATAGAAACACAAGACCCAATGGATAATGCATTAAGATGGTTATAAGATGGATTAAACCCACAATTCACACCACAACTCAACTCTCTCCCTCTCTTCTTCTACCCCACGGCCGAAAACAACAACAACACCACCACCACCACCTTTCATCCATTGTCCATCCATTCCAAGTTCATTTTAAGGTGTAAGAAGGTGTTAAAGGAAGTGTGGATCTTGAAGGACCTTCATCATTTTCTATTATCCAACCCATTTGTCATCTTCAACCTCTTCTGTTCATCCCTAGCCTTGTGATAGTAGTAAGGCCCTTATGATCTCTTGTTACTTCATATTTTGATGAATAAAAGATGATGAGCATTGTTAATCTTGATGAACACTAAAGAACATAATCATAAATCTCTAACATAAGCTTATTAATATATGAAATCTTGTTGATTAGTGATGTTTTGCTTCTTAATGATTGATGGTTTGTGTTAGTGATGTTAGGCGTCATAAGAAACCTACTCGATTGTGATTAAATACATGATCTAGTAAGTTAAGGTGATGATCTTGTGAAAGACCAAGATCATCATGCTTTATGTTCTTCATGAACTTGAAAAATGAAAATGATTTTGTGAATGATGAAATATGTAATATGTTTACTTGACATAAATGTGGATGATTACGAAAATAGTTTTCCAAAGAAACAAAGTTAAATCAGAAGATTCACATGAACATTGTTTTTAAAGAAACTAATAATGTTTCTAGTGGTGAAATAAGTATAAGGATACATTGTTTACAAGAAAAATTCAAGAGAATGATTATTTTTTAAAAACCATTTTTTAAGTTGTAAACACCTAAATCTTTCAAGAATGAGATTTTTAAAGAAGTAAACACACTTTAAAGGGTAACTAAGTCTACCAAACACACTACCAAGTTACTACAAGATTTTATGAAAGTTCAAGTTCATGATTATTATGTAGATAGCAATATTTTGGCACTTGATAAGTATAAGTTGTTTAAGATTGATTGTTGATTGTTTGTGATGATTTTGGAAAGAAAATGATATGCTTGATAGCATGGACACCTCCATTTTTAGGGGAAACTATGGCAAAATTTTCTAAAAATACAAACACTTCGAAAAATATTTTCTAAACAAATATTTACAAACTTAATTTATTGATGAACATCTAATGGTTTTATCATATAGAGTTGTTATGATTGAATGCAATGGTATTAAGAAAGTCACACCAATAATCACGCTTCCGCAAAAGTCAGGGTGTGACAGCTTGGTATCAGAGCTTCGATCGTAGCGAACTAGGATTCTTTCTCGAGTCTAGACTACGATCATTAGGGCTCTCACGAAAATGTTTTTACAAACATGTTTTTCTTTGCATACACAAAACGTCCAGATCTACGAGACAACATTTTTACAAACAAAAGAAACGAAACACATTCCAAAGATTCTGTTTATAGTTCAGTCTGAGAGACTGGGTTGTTAGTCTGAGAGACTAGTTGGAACAGTCTGAGAGACTGGGGAGTTTAGTTTATTCTGAGAGACTAAGTAGCTCGGTCTGAGAGACTGGGTGGGATAGTCTGGGAAGACTAGGATGAATACGTGCTTAGATTGTTATTACTTACCTGCTTAATATTGTTTGTTGAAATATGTGCACATGTTGTGATAATTTTGCTACAGACATCATGTCCTTATCTGAGAATGGACTGTCAGATACTGTCGACCCCATGACCATTGTTTCGGAAGATGAGATTGTCCCAGACCCTGAGATTTTTACCTCCGACACCGAGAGTGACGATGACGATGATTTCCAGCCTTTCGCATTACCTGATTTTGGCGATGACATACCGCATGCTGATGGTTTACCCGACGAGGATCCATTTCTTATTCCCATTCCTGACCAGGATCTTATCATCCTCGGACATCCTGATGATGAGTATGTCGTGATCCCGATTCCTCGCCGCTTTGCCTCTTGCGTCTTTTCCTTTCAAGGACTTGCCTTTTGATGCCATTTCTGACGATGATGCCGATCTTTTCGTTGATGGACCCCCTGAGGATGCCCAGGGTGATGGAGTTCCAGTCGATGGTGTCGTTGTTGTGCCACTTGTTGAGATTCCTATCATTGCGATTTCATCTGATTATTCCGGTCCTGATTCTTTCGAGTCTGTATCATCCACTACTTTGCATGCACTGGGAGTGCAGCGTTACCCCCACTGACTCTGATTCTGACACTGCTATGTCTGCCGCACCTATTCCTCCACAGGATTTTGAGTTTGATGATGAGCCTGGACACGAGCTTGACTTTGTTCCCGACGATCAGCCTTTTCATGCACCCGCTGACCTTGAGCCGATACCTGCTGATCCTGAGCTGGCACCGGCCGACCCTGAGCCTATGCTTGCACCCGAGCCTTTACCTGCTCCCGATCCTCTGCCTGACCATGACCCTGTACCTGTTGGCATACCTGTTATTGCACCACTTATACCAGACCCGATCCTTGCACCCGCAGACCCTGCTGCTCTTGCTGATCAGATAGACCCCCGTTACGCGTTCACCAGCAATGGGTGGATAGCCGATGATGATGATATGCCCCTTTTGTTGAGCCTGTTACTTCCCCACCTGCACCTTCACACGCACCTGTTGATGTCGCCCCACTCCACCCGATTATGTCTGATATTCACCGCACTGACCTACCTACCACAATCTTGCAAGATATCCCTCCACCCCGTCCAGGGGAGGGCCCGTTCAGCCAGCAGCCTGGCCATGTTCCTCACGAGTCAGCCACATTTCCTTACATGCCACAATTTACACCTGCTTCTCATTTTTCTTCTGCACTGCCAGGCGAGCCACTCATATGACTTCTGCCAAATACTATGACAGTTTCTGATCCCTACCATCCTTCACACTACACCGATTACATGAGGAATGAGTTACTCCTGTCGTTGCAGCTTTAGCAGGAGATCCTGCGTCGTAGAGTTATGGAGATGGAGAGGATTCCACGTCCTCCACCTTGTTCATGTCATTCACCTTTTGCGACTCCACCTGCTCCTCTTTTGCCTTGTTCAGATTTTGATATCTCACCATGGAGCAGCATATCAGTTATCTGTTGCGTCACGTTTATGACCTTGAGGAGGAGCTTACGCATGTGCGCAACTTGCTTCCTGTTCCTCCACCTCCTCCTCCACCGCCATCAGCATAGCCGGTTTTTGGTTTTATATAGGTAGCTTACTTTTGATGAGAGCACCGCTATTGAGCCTAGCTTGCGAAGCCTTTTGGAGACCACCAATTGACTGTATGACCTTTGTAGATTGGTAGACTTATTGGGCAAGGGTAGTGTGACCCTGTGTTCCCTTTTGATATAATGCACTTTGTAAAACATGTAACAATATTTGGTGATCGATGATTAATGAAGGCTCAATCATCATGTTCTCATTAAGCACGTTGTTAACTTACATGTTTGTGATATGATACTACATGCATGCTTGTTACGTTCTCGTTAAATATGCTTCCATTTACATGTCCATGTTATGACTGTGTTGTGGCTTGATTGTTTGATATGATGGTTAGTTATATGTGTGTACATACGACCCCTAGACAACTATATACATTCCCTGAACAAACGAGACCCAACTAACCCGAACTTCTTCCTAGAAGATGTCTCATCAAGAGATCATTCGACTGACCGAGGCAGAATGACAAGCGCACGCCTCATGGGTCATAACTCGGCACGAGGTTCTTCGCTACAAACGCAGCGAAAGTACCTCAATGAATAACCCACCTAACGGTAATGTTTAAGTCATCAAATACACATTACAACACGTTTGGAAAGTTCCCAGTGTGCCTTGGTAATACTTACTGTGATGATGATTGCTTGGGTACAGGTTGTACCTACAAACAGTTTTTAGACTGCAAGCCCCTGAACTTTGGCGGCACTGGAGGTGCCATAGCTTTTGTGAAATGGGTTGAGAATGTGGATGCTGTTGTATGAATGAGCGGTTGTACGCTTGAGCAACAAGTCCCATACGTTTCTAGATTGCTTCAAGATGAGGCTCCGATATGATGGAACCTTCGGGTTCGAATAATGGGCGAGACTGCAGCATATGCGTTGACATGGGGTGAGCTGAAAGAAATGATGCGTAAGGAGTATTGTTCTTAGTTGGAGATCCAAAAGCTGGAATTCGAATTCTGGAAGCTAAAGATGGAAGGCCCAAAAGTGGTGGAGTACGTGTAGAGGCTTCATGATTTAGCGCGAGTTGTTCCACACCTGGTGGGACCAGAGATTAAGAAAATAGAATGATCCATCTGGGAATTGGCGCCTCGAATTCTAAGCTTAATCACAACGTCAACGCCTCCAACAACTATTGATGCGAATATCTTGAGTTTGGCGCTCGAGAAGGAAGCACTTAGACTGGAAAAACTTGCAACCCCCGACAAGAGGAAGGAGACTCATGTGGAGCCATCGGGAGATAACAAGAGGAAATTCGCAAATGTTGGTGCATGCGTCTGTCGACTTCGTATTGTATCGAGTCTTGTTTGTTTTTAGATAGATCAGGGCACGTTATACGAGAAAAATGTCAAATATAGGGTGTGTGACAGTTTCAAACGAAATTAGAATAGGTAATTCCGTTTGAAATGACTCATGTCATTTCAAGCGAAATTTACTATCTAATTCCGTTTGAAGCTAATTCCGCTTGAAACATAATTCCGTTTGAAGTCGGTTCAAGCGAAATTAGAATCCTATAAATAGGGATGTCTTGATTTCATTTGTATCCTTTCCGGTTTGAGCCACAAAGTGCTGCCGAAGTGTCGTCTCGCTGTAAAACGTCATCAAATCAATAAAATCGACAGTTAAAGTGATATTCTAGCTGAATTGACCTCGATACATCTGTTTCCGCCTTTCGTATTGAGTAAAACTCTTCTGATCGACTCGTTCGGGTCCGAAAACGATTCCTACATGTGGGATACGCGATTAAGTTTAAGTGCTTAAAACATTAATCTCGTATCTCGAAACAGTTGAACTTTGTGTGAAAATTTAAGTGGATCAGTATACTGACAATCTAAGTGAATCGTTTAGAACTTAAAATGTTTAAAGCTTAACGGTGTTGGTGATTTGTCTCAAAAACTGATATGATCCTCTTACACAAACTCACAAAAATATTGTCTGTAAATATTTCTTTATCGCATTTGCATTTAGCTCAAAATCCAAAAAGATTTTCGACAACTGATATTGGAAAGCTGATTTTCAAAATTCCAAGTGCTGGACATGATGAACAATTGGATTGGGAGAGTGTGTTTTGAAAAGAAAAATGATATTTCTGCAAGTGGTTCATCAGAGGTTAACATTGTAAAATCATTCATTGAATGAATAATTCCACAAGTGGTCATCAGCGTTTGTAAATGTTAAATCATTCTGAGATTGATTTTACAAATGGTAAAAAGAGTTTAAATTTGTGAAATTTATTTTTGGGTAGAGTTTTGTGCAGGTTAAAGCCAGGAATCAATTCTGAACCTGTGGAAAGAGTGTGAGCCAGCTCTCGATCTTGAATATGTGAAAGCCAGATTGTGATCCCTGCTTACTGAGAGGGGGAGTCTGAATGTCAAAGAGCCAGATTCTAATTTTGAGAATGCTGATACTGATGAATTAAAGGAAAGATTATTTGTTCGAGGAGAGTCTGTTAGTGATGAAAAGAGAAGAGAAAGATTTGAGGATAGTTACAGTGTCAGATACTTCAAAGAGTTCGAGAAGGACTGATAAAGACTGAAGATGCGAAGACTCGACACTTAAGACTCGTCACCATTCGTGGGGGAGTCTGTTGGTGCATGCGTCTGTCGACTTCATCTTGTATCGAGTCTTGTTTGTTTTTAGATAGATCAGGGCACGTTATACGAGAAAAATGTCAAATATAGGGTGTGTGACAGTTTCAAACGAAACTAGAATAGGTAATTCCGTTTGAAATGACTCATGTCATTTCAAGCGAAATTAACTATCTAATTCCGCTTGAAGCTAATTCCGCTTGAAACATAATTCCGTTTGAAGCCGGTTCAAGTGAAATTAGAATCCTATAAATAGGGGTGTCTTGATTTCATTTGTATCTTTTCCAGTTTGAGCCACGAAGTACTGCCGAAGTGTCGTCTCGCTGTAAAACGTTATTAAATCAATAAAATTGATAGTTAGAGTGATATTCTAGCTGAATTGACCTCGATACGTCTGTTTCCGCCTTTCGTATTGAGTAAAACTCTTCTGATCGACTCGTTCGGGTCCGAAAACGATCCTACAGCAAAGTTCAAGAAGGGCACTCAAGCAG
The DNA here is from genome assembly GCA_030545235.1 of Helianthus tuberosus. Taxonomy (NCBI): domain Eukaryota; kingdom Viridiplantae; phylum Streptophyta; class Magnoliopsida; order Asterales; family Asteraceae; genus Helianthus; species Helianthus tuberosus. The sequence goes on along the minus strand of CM060407.1, from coordinate 144,893,826 downwards.
ATATCAAGATCAGGACCAAAAAGGGGAAAAAGCACATGGGTATCCCACCTAAGTGCAACAACTGTCTACGTTATCATAACAGGCGATGCAGGTATGGGAAATGTGGAACTTGTGGAAAGGTTGGCCACCCTAAGGAGACATGTTGGTACGGTACCAGACATAGGAATGAAGGTCAAGATGGCACCAGAAATCGCGGAGAAAATAACAACGGTTACCAGGATGGAAACAGTAATAATCACGAACCGGGTCAAGGTTGTGGTAGCGTAGGAAATTTCCAGAGAGTTTACTTAGGGACTAAGCCGAGATGTGATAAGTGCAAGTTCCACCATGAAGGTCGATGCCAAAAGCCTTGGTGCGATAGGTGTGGAAGGGAAGGACACAACAAGTACGCCTGCTGAACGAAGTATCCCAGACAAGAAGGAAATAATACCGACAACCAAGATGGAGACGATGATGGTAGAACTCCAGGATGCTACAAATGCGGGGATGTGGGGCACTTTAGGAAGGAATGCCTAAAGGATGACCAGGATCGTGGAAGGGCGAGCAACATCGGAGCTCATGAAGCATGCCAGGATCCAGATGTGGTTGCTGGTACATTCTCTATCAACCAAAAATTTTGCACTTATGTTGTTTGATACCAATGCCGACCATAGCTTCGTATCTCTAGAGTTTAAGAATATACTTGGTTTAGTAGCAGTAAGTTAGATGTCCCGTATCCAATAGAACTGACTAATGAGAAGCTAGTGTGATGCCAATAAAGTAATTAAAGACTGCGTGATAGAACTTAGAGAGCGTGAGTTCTCAATAGATCTTCTGCCCGCACAGTTGAGAAGCTTCGGCGTTGTTGTCGGGATGGAATAGTTGTCAAATATTCGTGTAGAAATTGTTCACCCTGAAAAGATTATCCGCATCCTAATGGCGAGTGAAGAGACGATCGTGATTCCTGGAAAAGAAGCAGGGTGTGCTACTACGAGTTACTGGCTATTTGAAGCCACAGAAGTTTTGCATAAAGAATGTGTCGCCTTCATAGCCCATGTCGTGGGCAAAGAAACTGACAAACCGAAGCTCGAAGATGTCCCTGTGGTAAGGGGATATCCCGAAGTCTTCTACAAAGACTCGCCAGGAGTTACCCCCTCAGCGGCAAGTCGAATTCCACATCGCTTTGGTTCCAGGCACCATGCCTGTAGCTATGACACCTTATCAACTTACACTTCCGGAGATGCAAGGATTGCCAGCGTAGCTTCAGGAGTTGCTAGAGAAGGAAGCTAACAGACCAAGTCTCACGTTTTGGGAAAATTTCAGTTTTGCTCGTCAAGAAGAAGGACGACAGTTTTCGTACGTGCATCAACTACCAAGAGTGTAGGTCGAAACTTGTTAAGGGTTATCACTTAAGAACTATGCCTATTAACTTGGGCAAACATCATTAATTTGCCAAATGTGCCATCTCAGTTAACCAAATAGATGGAGTACTCAAATTCCTTTTTATTGAGATTTCCCACTTTTGCTTCAAGCAAATAAAAATTTCTTTTTTACATCTCTACTCCTCTTGATGGTAGTTGCATCACCTCGATTTTCTTTATTAAAGCAAACACTTCATTGTCTCGATACTTTGTCATTTCTTCATTATTAGCAAATACTCATTGTTTCATTACTTGAAAACCTATATGTCACGCATGCACCATTTGTTACGCATGTGGTTTCGTTCGAATAAGCGCTTCATGAGGTTCAAATATTATTTTGTTAAAACTAACTATTGGTTTATGATTCGAATAACCTACATTATTGTAATTGTTGGCTCCTTTGTTATCAAGTCGACACACTTTCTTGAAACTTCTTTACTTTCAAGTTACATTCATGGTTTATCTTTGTAACCATGCTGAGATTCCCTTGTTGATACATACGTTTATTGTCAGATTACGCTGAAACCAAGTTCAATTGCTTGAACTTATCCGTTTCGTATATTCAATTTAAAACGTCATATGATGTATTGGGAGCACCATATTCAAGTATTTTTGCAAAGGTTCTTTTGTTTCGAGCCGTAGTAGAGTTGATTGGTCTACGACTCCACTAAATCGTTTGTTGGTTTCGATACCTTGCGGTGATATTTTCACGGGATTGAAGCTTGCGCTAATTTGGTTACGCACCTCATACACGGATTTAATTGTTTATTTATTGATTTACTCTAAATCTGTTTTGTTTTATCACGATTAAAGTAGTCTTAACACAGTTGTGTGTTAGGACAATGGTACATAAATTCATTTTATATTCCAGTGTACCCCCTAACGACTCTTTCCTTATCGATCGGATACCTTGCAGGGTTTATTGTTTTCCATCTTCAATCAGAAACAGTAGTTCCTTGGTGTTCCATGTTCGATTGAAAACCCCATGACACTGTTTAAATCAAATTTTCAGAATTGTTTCAGTACACTTTCCTTTGAATTCAAGCACGACGAACTTGTTTGGTCACCACTATTGTTGAAATATGTCAATTTTGACACCTTGTGGTGTCATTACAAATTTGTAGCTTGTGCTAATCGTGGTCAACCGTTTCACACAAAACCACACATACTTTTGTTTGACTTGTCATTTAAACATTCCTAATGCAACTACGGTAATACACCAGATTCGCGTGTGTTTCATTCGGTGTATTTTCGCAATTCAAGAATGTCAACACACTATCTTATCCATGTATTTGTTCAAAAGTTGACAAATCATTTTCATGATACCACCACATTCGAATTGTTGATTTTGAGTTCATATAGCGGATGCTATGGTTTGTGAAAAACTCGTTTGCATGTTGTGACCGATTGTTTGAGAATCCATGGGTCAAAACTCCTTTTTTGCACCCTTGTTAACTGAGTTACACTAGATTATATATCTATACATCTCGTGTCCTTCGACATCAAATGCTAGAACACATACCTTTTAACCATTGGACTCTTGTTGCTGTAATATATCCTTGGAATCACCTGATGTGAATAAATATTTGACTCGGTTTTGTGATTACCTACCTCATTATCATTCGTATACTTACACGCATAATGTAACCCTAAGGAGTTAAGGTAGTATAAATTTCGAGGACGAAGTTTTCTTAACAGGGGGAGAATGTGACAACTGCCAAATTTGCATGCATCCGTACAATTAATTAATCTTGATTAAAGTTTAATGACTGTGTTGAATTACAATTAATGACTTGAACTGCTTTCTGATCATTGCTTTACATACACATGTGCATCACATATTGCATGATGACACTTCATTATCACATACAAACAATATTGACATACATGATGCACAAAGCACAGTTAGCACCGTTAGCGGATAACTCAGAAAAATGCTGACGATGTTCAGTACATAGACAGACAGTGTTTTGAGACCCAGTATGAGCCAGAAACCAAGTTTTACACTAGTATAGTGTGTAGGAAAGTAAGGATCACAAAACTGCTTCACTAGGTGATAGTTTAAGTGCCGGGAAGTGCCTAAAACCCACTCAAAGTGCTGAATTCAGCATATTTCAGCAAAATTCAGCATTTTAACAAGTTTGTAACATACAAAAACATGGCAAAATGGTCCTGAATGCTTTCCTAAGTTTCGGGAATTAAAAGTGTCACAAAAGGGTACATAAAGATCACTAAACGGTATAGTTTGACACTTTAACGAACCGGCATCTAACCGAACAACCGGACACTACCCGAAACACCAAAATTATACTAGAGACATTATTTTAGTGTTTCTAAGCTAGTTATGATCCCCGAACACCCTAACACGCTATATAACACCTAATATGCTTAGACAGAAACTTTACACTTGAAATCTAACTTAATCACTTAACTTATCATTCAACACTAACTAATACCCCCCCCCCCCCCTTGGTTGGACGGTCACCTATGTGGCCCACCATCAAGATTTACATGATCTTACTTGATTTCCTTAATCTTGTAAGATTTGATTAGAGATTATGTAGTGTACTATAGAAACACAAGACCCAATGGATAATGCATTAAGATGGTTATAAGATGGATTAAACCCACACTTCACACCACAACTCAACTCTCTCCCTCTCTTATTCTACCCCACGGTCGAGAACGATAATAACACCACCACCACCTTTCATCCATTGTCCATCCATTCCAAGTTCATTTTAAGGTGTAAGAAGGTGTTAAAGGAAGTGTGGAGCTTGTGGATCTTGAAGGACCTTCATCATTTGCTATTATCCAACCCATTTGTCATCTTCAACCTCTTGTGTTCATCCCTAGCCTTGTGCTAGTAGTAAGTCCCTTATGATCTCTTGTTACTTCATATTTTGATGAATAAAAGATGATGAGCATTGTTAATCTTGATGAACACTAAAGAACATAATCATAAATCTCTAACATAAGCTTATTAACATATGAAATCTTGTTGATTAGTGATGATTTGCTTCTTGATGATTGATGGTTTGTGTTAGTGATGTTAGACGTCATAAGAAACCTACTAGATTGTGATTAAACACATGATCTAGTAAGTTAAGGTGATGATCTTGTGAAAGACGATCATCATGCTTTATGTTCTTCATGAACTTGAAAAATGAAAATGATTTTGTGAATGATGAAATATGTAATATGTTTACTTGACATAAATGTGGATGATTACGAAAATAGTTTTCCAAAGAAACAAAGTTAAATCAGAAGATTCACATGAACATTGTTTTTAAAGAAACTAATAATGTTTCTAGTGGTGAAATAAGTATAAGGATACATTGTTTACAAGAAAAATTCAAGAGAATGATTTTTTTTTAAAAACCATTTTTTAAGTTGTAAACACCTAAATCTTTCAAGAATGAGATTTTTAAAGAAGTAAACACACTTTAAAGGGTAACTAAGTCTACCAAACACACTACCAAGTTACTACAAGATTTTATGAAAGTTCAAGTTCATGATTATTATGTAGATAGCAATATTTTGGCACTTGATAAGTATAAGTTGTTTAAGATTGATTGTTGATTGTTGATTGTTTGTGATGATTTTGGAAAGAAAATGATACGCTTAATAGCATGGACACCTCCATTTTTAGGGGAAACTATGGCAAAATTTTCTAAAAATACAAACACTTCGAAAAATATTTTCTAAACAAATATTTACAAGTGTGTTTTAACTATGATTTTCTATATAAACTTTGCCATAGAATTTGTTACAAAAATACAAGTATTGGAGGTTGGTTTTTATAAATAAAAATGGATAAACATGTACTTAGAATATATATTTACACTAAAGACACATTGTGTGTAAATATTTGTATACTTTGTGTATTAGTTATATTGTTTTAGGATTTAAAGTAATATAACTTAACAAAATACCAAGAATTTACAATCCAAAATAATACCAAAAATCACAAGGAATAAGTATATAAGTTACACACTTAATATTGTGAAACCGAACGCAAGAACGTAACTTACAAAATATTCCGGAAGGTACCATTATAAATATATTTTTGGTAAATATTATTTTGGATACAAGAAATGAAAATATGATTTTTGTAAATATTACAAAAGTAATATTGTATTTTTGACAAAGAGAAAATATATTATTTTTGGGAAGTAAGAATATATTTTCTTGAATATTTGGAAAATCTATGATTTTTGGGAAAAATATATATTTTCTTGAAATACATTATTTTTGGACAAAATAAGTTTATATATATTTTCTAAAGTGAGACTTGAAAATATATTTTTGGACTACGAATACAAGAATGCGAATATACATGTATGAGATACCCACACCCTTGGGAAGGAAATACGAAAATAAATACATGAGAAGTATAGTTACAGAAATATTGTTTAACAAATTATTCCAAAATTAAATATAATTTAAAGTTAAAATAATTATTATTTTAACAAGTAATTATAACTTGGAGACATAAAAGAAACGTAACTCAAAAACGTAAATACTAAGGCAAGGCACGGCACGGCACGGCACGGCCCATTCGTCTAATAGACCCTAGTAAATTGTAGGGAGTCGTGTTTGCTGAGGAGATTTGAGTTATGAGTATCGAAGACGCAAAACTGTGAGTTCATAACCCCCTTTTTCTTTAAAATGTTTTCTGTTTTATAACTTAGGGGGTGAAATACATGTTACAAACTATTTACGAACATTTTATGTGGTATGGTTAGCTAAGGAAGGGTACTGCTTGATCATGTGAGTGGTGGGTATGACACTTAAGGCCATTAATCCTCATTGTAGGACCGAGGGACATGAGTATAGATCTATTTGGGTGTAGCGAGCCCACACCCATGCGGACCAGGGTGGCCCATGTGGTGACTATGTCTTATTCCCGGAGACAAATCTGCTAGGTTTGAGTTTTCCTGCACCATTTCACACATACCATTGGCCTTGCAAACCATTGGTGATCTGTTTTTCCTTGTTGCTTTCATACCAGGGTTTTACATACATTCAGACATACTTTAAAGGTTATTCATATACATACACAACACATGAACTCGCTCAACTTTTGTTGATATTTTCAAACTACATGTATTTCAGGGAATTAAGTGGATCTGGCGGGTGTTTGCATGTTCCAAGCTGCGTTATGAATAAAGAGATGTCATCTGGAGTCAATGGGTTTAGGATGTGTATCTTAATCCTGGACGAGATACATGTCTCTAAGCTCGGTTTTATTTAAGGTCTTTTGTCGAGTCCTCGTGAACTCATTCAAACATGTTGTATGGTTTGCAATTTAAATTTGAAGTCTACGTTCTAAACAATCATGTCGAGGTATTTTCAAACTTAATTTATGGATGAACATCTAATGGTTTTATCATATAGAGTTGTTATGATTGAATTCAATGGTATTAAGAAAGTCACACCAATAATCACGCTTCCGCAAAAGTTAGGGTGTGACAAATCCCGCCTAAACTACGCGCCAAAAGCATCCTATAAGAGAGACGTCTCTACACAATAAACTAATCACAAACAAAAAACAAATGCCATATTCCCTAAAAACCATTCACTGTAAAACGCCAAAAATAATAGTTAAAATAGCCACAGATGTAAAACCTCGATTCTTCTATATTGAGTATTGATCTGAATGAAGTTTCACTGAATGGATTCTTCTCTGAGTTGGATATCTCTATAATCTTTTGCTGAATGAGATGGACAAATATTCAAGAAAAAGAGACTGATGCCACTGATATGACATCATGCCACTTTGTTCTTCATGGATATATTGATGGCATGAAGGGATCAATACATTAGAGCAGGCGTTGGTCTTCAACATGTCATCAAACAAGTATATATCCACTCACAATAAAGGATGCCACAAAAAATAAGCATCTTCTAAAGATGGCCGTTTATTAGGAAAATAAGGATCTACATAAGGTATTCAAAAACAGGTTCAAAACGCCAAAAAAGTTAAAGTAGAAGAGGCTGATGACAGTGAAGATTTGGATGAGAAATTAGATTATAATTTTAAATTTTTTTCATTTTCTATTGTTTGTTATCTAATTCTCTGTTGTTTATTATCTAATTCTCTACTAATTTAAAAAAATTGAGACGGAATCATTATTGCCAAACACTTATTATCTGTTATTTCATTTTCTATTGTGTGAAAAACTGTGAGAACGGATGCTAGCGAAGCACGATGTTGCTATATAAAAACGTTAGAACAGTAAAATGAAGAGACGGAATCATTATTGCCAAACATTTATTATATTAAAAGCCACTACAGGGAAAATTGAATTTATTTATCTTTTCAAAACGCCATAATTGTCTGTCACATTATAGGCATGTATCCTACATGACACAAAACTTGATATAATTAAATCAAGAAAATTACTGATGTTTTTTACATTAAAGGACTGCATCCTGATCTAAAAAACAATAAAAACGCCAAAACAATACTTAAAACGCCAAAATATTTACTATGAGCCTGATCTAAAAACATTAAAAACGCCGCGTATTTATTAAACGCCAAAAAAAATGGAAAGATGAAGTGACACGCGTTTAAAAAAAGAAATATGAAAGGACAAAAAAGCCCCTCCGCCCTTCTCTAAGCGGCGTGACACGTGTTGGGCCAGGAATCGTTCTCACCGTTCTCACACTTTTGAGCGTTTTCTCCTGATCCCGTTTCTATATATATATATATATATATATATAGGGTGGGAGTGGGCTACAAAGTCCATTTTTCCTACAAAGTGTAAAAAGTCATAAAACACCATACTGTCAACCGTAAAACATACTCAAAACCCACAAATAACATAGTGAAGATTACTAAAACACCATATTTGAGGGTTTTGTGTTATGTTTGGATAATTAGGCTTTGATTATCGAATGATTAACATTAGTGTGTTTTATGTTGATTCTCATGTTGTGTTTTTTATTGATAGTTCTACGATGGTGTGTTTGAAGTTTTTAAGGAAACTTAGGGTTTGGATATTGTGTTTTAGTGATCTTCACTATGTTACTTGTGGGTCTGAGTGTGTTTTATGGCTGAAATTGTGGTATTTATGACTTTGTACACTTTGTAGGAAAAATAGAGTTTGTAGTCGAACCCCACCCTATATATATATATAGGCAGGTAGTTTAGATTATTAGATATTCTTAGGGTTGTAAATGAACCGAACGAATATAGATAATGCATTGTGCATGTTCATTCATTAAGAAATGAGACTGTTCATGAACGCTTATCGAACAAGATTTCTTGATCGTGTTCGCTCATTAAGAAAATGAACTTGTTCATAAACTGTTCACGAACACTTACTAAACATAATTGAACTCAAACAAATGTTCATTAACATAAATGAACAGAAACGAGTACACACAACATACATAATGTATATTTTTCATCACAAAGATTACGAATAATCCACCAAAAGATAAATAAGCAATTAATATAATTAACTGAACACAATTCACCTAATTACCAGAATCTTGATTAATACAAAATTAAGAAGTCTGAAATGGTTAAATGAAAGATGTTGGAGCCTTAGGGAGGTATATAGTATAACCAGGGTTTCAAATTTCTACAAACTAATAACAATAAAACAAAAACAGAGGATATAAAACCTTTAAATAAACGAGCACGAATAAACATAAACGACCAAACATAATTGAACACATTATGGACCGTTCACGAACATAAACAAACAGACGCAACCAGTGTTCATGTTCGTTCATTTAACTTAATGAAGGGAATTTCTTTTTCATGTTTTGTTCATTTATTAAACGAACGAACATAAACGAACTTTCCGTCAAACGGTTTAAGACTGTTCGCTGAACATTCAGTTTGTTTACAACCTTGATATTCTACATTAGGGTTAAGTTCGTTAAAGTTTAATATTTTTTGTTTATATATGTTTTACTAAGACAGAGAAATGTAGAACCACTATATTTGAAAATTTAACTTAATACTAAACCCTAATGGGCTTAACTCTAATGTGATTAACCCTACTATACAATATATATATATATATATAGTGTAAAGATCAAATACAAATGAATGAGAAGTGAATGCTGATTTTTTATGAAACTTTTTTTCTTATTTACTTAAGTATGATGTTTAGTTGCAAAATAAAGAAAAAAATAGTGAATTTACTCTAAGAGAGTAATTATAATTACACTATTAGTGTAAGTATTTTTTTTTAATATTATGATACTAAATACGTGCTTGAAAAGTTGGGAAACAAATTAAAAAAAAAAAATCCTTTTTCACTTCTTGTTAGGGGCTAAGTTTTATTGACTCTGGATCATTTATCCTGAGACCTAGCCTGGGGATCAAGGATCCTTATATTTGCTTATGCTATCTAACAATTGTTCTCTATATTGCTAACGTTTATATGCAAGTCATGAACGAGTGGGACTTAGTTAAGCTGGAATCTCGTGGAATATGCTGGGAATTAGGCACGTGCGTGTGAAGCCATAGCCGTTATGGGTGAATGTGGGAGCTTCCTTCATTTTCTCTTAATTAATTACTAGCTAATTTAGAAAATATATGAGGGGATATTGAGCTTGACTAGACAGACACACTTGCACATTTTTGCGATTCTCGCTAACTACTCTCAACCCCACTAGAACTCAGTTGTAACAAGCTCAATATCATCCGAAGTTGTAATTCTTTTCATGCAATATAGTTGATAGTGATAGTTTTCACTATCCGAGGTTTTTATGCCGGAGATCTCACAAAGATCAAGGGCTTTCTCCTCGTATAAATCACCGTGTTCATCATTCTCTACATTCCGGATTTGATCGTATACTTGTTTATTATTCAAGCACACTACCTCACAAAATCAGACTTGGTTACATTATCCTTAGTTTGATTTTTGACCAAAACAATTTGGCTCCCACCGTGGGGTAAGTGGTGCTTCAATTTTAAAAACTTTTTTCTGTTCATTATCATCAACTCCATGGCTTGTCAGGAAACTCCAGTTCAAGTGCAATACTGGCGGTTACCTCATCTCAAACTAGTGCATCGTTACCTCCTATTCCTCCACCATACCAGAAGAATGTGGATAATGCTCAAAAGAAGACATCATCAGTCTTCCAAGGATCCAAAGTTTCTACTAGTTCTTCTTCTACTAATGCTAACAGTGATATTTCTATTTTGTTTTCGCAGATTAAGAGCTACATGGAACAGCAAGACAAAACCAACCAAAGGATCCTTCATGAGATTGATGATATCAAGAAGCAGAAGAGGCCAGCAGAGGATCACTCTCCATTGGTGTCAAGGATGTTGGACTTTGTCACCCCAGCAACTGTGGCACAACAGTCTAGGGTGTCCAACACACAGCCTCAGGGATCCTCATTTCAACAGCAGGGATTACTGGCGATGACCCTTCCTCAAGGATCCTCAATCCATCAGCATGGATCACTGGCGATGACCCTTCCTCAAGGACCCTCAATCCATCATCATGGCTCAGCGGCGACGACCCAGCCTCAAGGATCCTTCCTCCGCTCGGAAGGATATTATTTAAGTTTCACTGAAAGGATGCACCAACCCATAATTTGAAACCCCGAGAACACCAAGAGTGAAATGCCATGAAAAAACAACCCCAAAAGTGAACTATTGTTAAATTTAAATAGCAAAGGTGAAAATAAATCGTATTTCTCTAAGCAATAAATTGTTTAAGTAATGCAATAAGAAGTAATTAAAATGAAAATCAAAATTGCACAGGCTTTGGATACTCGTTGCGTATATCTAGATAACTAGCTTTAGGATATTATAATGTATCCAAATCTTTTAATACAACAACAACAACCATACCCAGTAAATCCCATAAATAGCAAAGCTACTTATAGGGTCTGGGGAAGGTGGGATGTAGACAGACCTTGCCTCTATCCCTAGGGATAGAGATGCTGCTTTTGAGAAGAGACCCTCGACTCCAAAACGAACAACGTACCAACACATCAAGTCAAAGAATATAGATAAATAGAATATAAAAAAAAGAAGTCACATATACCAAGAAAGTGATCAGAGTGACACCGTATAATGTAAATCATGTATAATAGCATACAACCTCATTCCGGCATAAACACAAGAGGTCAATCACCGGTAAAGTCACTTAAAGAATAAGAAAATCCTACGTCCCTAAAATACCCCTAAGACCTTACTAGAATATCCTCTAGAAGTCGTTAACCCTAATCCTACGCCTCCATGAAGTCCTATCTTGGACCATGTCCTCAGAAAAAATGCAACTCTAGTAAATCGTGCCTAATCTGCTCGTCCCATGTCAGTTTGGGTCTGCCTCTTCCTCTCCTCCCCTCCACAGTAAGAGTTTCCACCACTCTAACTGGTGCCGTCGTTTGCCTCCGCTTCACATGCCCAAACCATCGCAATCTCCCATCCTTAATCTTATCCAATATACTAGCCATTCCTAATCTTTCCCTAAAAACCTCATTTCTTATTCGATCCAACCTCGTGTGTCCACACATCCACCTCAGCATCCTCATCTCTGCTACCTCCATTTTGCGCGCTTGTGTCTTCTTGATAACCCAACAGTCTATTCCATATAGCATAGCTGGCCTAACTGCTACCCTATAAAATTTCCCCTTTAGTTTATTTGGGAACCTACTATTGCACAATACTCCACTTGCTGCCCTCCATCTACACCAGTCAGCCTGTATGCGATGGGTTACAACACTATCTATGTCACCATCCCTTTGTATAAACGACCCCAAATACTTAAATTTGGTTGCCTGCGGGACCAATTGACCCTCAATGGTGATTTGGGTATCATCGTCGTCGGCTACACCATTGAAATCACAGTGTAGATACTCAGTCTTAGATCGACTAATCCTTAAGCCCTTGCCCTCTAGAGCGACTCGCCACTCCTCTACCCTCGCATTCAGGCACTATTTAGTTTATGCAATCAACACAGTATCGTCTACAAAAAGCACGCACCATGGAACTGGCTCCTGGATCAACTTGGACAACTCATCCAAGACTACCGCAAAGTGAAAAAGGGCTCAACGCAGACCCTTGGTGGAGTCCTACCTCCACAGGAAAGAAGTTTGTATCCCCTACAGGCGCGCGGACCCTAGTTTCCGTTCTATCGTATATATCCTTAATTATGTCAATATACTTCCCAGGTAGCCCTCGACCCTGCAAACTATCCCAAATCAGTTGTCGTGAGACAATGTCATATGCCTTTTTAAGGTCGATGAACACCATATGTAAATCTTGCTTCTTCACTCTATATTTTTCCATCAATATCCTTAGAATATGTATCGCTTCTGTAGTTGACCTCCCTTTCATGAATCCAAATTGGTTTACTGAAACATGCGTTTCTCTTCTAATTTTAGTTTCAATTACCCTCTCCCAGAGCTTCATAGTGTGACTTAGCAATTTGATTCCTCTGTAGTTCCCACAACATTGAGCGTCTCCTTTATTCTTGTATAAAAGCACCACGACACTACTCCTCCACTGATCTGGCATTTTTCCTGTCTTGAAAATACTATTGAACAAAAGTGTTAACCATCGGACTCCTTCTTCCCCCAAATACTTCCACACCTCGATCGGTTTGTTGTCCAAACCTACTGCCTTGCCTCTTCCCATCTTCCTAAGTGTCATCCTCACCTCTTCATGTGTGATCCTCCTGCAATAGAAATTATTCTGTTGTCGCCTTTGAGTTCTGGGGTTGCTGCTATCTTCTTGGTATGCCCTACCGTCGTTGAAAAGATTATGGAAGTAAGTTTGCCATCTCAACTTAATGTCATGTGCTTTACTAGAACACTTCCATCCTCTCCTTTGATAAACTTTACTACTCCTAGATCTTGTCTTCTTCGCTCCCTAGCTTTTGAAATCTTGAACATATCATGCTCCCCCTCTTTCGTTTCCAGACGTTCATACATTTGTTTATAGGCTGTGTTTTTTGCCCCAGTCACCGCCTTTTTCGCTTCCCTTTTTGCCTTCTTATATCCAAATCTTTGAATACGGATTTGAATTAGAATTTGTTATCTAACTAGAAACCTTAGACCCTACCAGTAGAGCTTTGTTATTAGTTATATTTTACGTTTGTTTGTTAGTTTGTTATCTGACTTTAGCAATGGTTGTTCTTCCATTTAGCGTATTCAACCTTGTTCAGATAATGTAGTTCCTCAAAGATGCATCGCAATGGGCATGCCAATGTTTTAGTCATATACTCTTTATTAATCGGATCAAAGTAGTAGATGAAAAATAGTTAAAAGAATCAGAAAATCATATTTCTTTTAAACAAATGTAAGTCTTACATGAGGTTTTTGATGCTTGTAAGAAATTTAGTAGTTTTATTCACGAAAATAATAAACTTGCATGAATATATAATACACAAAACGAAGTTGTTTGAGTACTTCTGTATAAAAGATTAAAGACTAAGCTAAAAGTTTTGTCACTATAATTGGGAGGTCGATTTTTTTCTATAAAGAAGGAATGATTGTATGAGGGAAGATATTGAAAAAAAAAAAACTAATTATTCTACCAAATGTAGCTTTTTTCAAAAGAGTTTATTTATGTATCATTTTTATTGGTAGACATTTTTATAGTCTAAAGTTTCTATCATTCAAGATTTGTTGTAACATCTGGACTTTATATCTTGTCATTTCTAAAGCTTTTGATAAACTATACAGATATTTTTCACATTTAAGTGATCGGTTATTGAAATACAACTCAATGTGGAATTGGGCCTGGCGAAGGGTAATAATCGATGGTAACTGAAGCAGCAAATTTCGATAACCTCCTCGTAGATGTCTTCAACTCTTCGACTAAAGAATGCTATGATGTAGATCTTGTTTGTTTTGCAATCTATAGTTTTCTTTGTCACTGCTATACTCCACGTAGGTTTTACAGCCCAAAGTTAATATATATAGAAATGCTGAAATAACTATATATGATGGGTAATACATAACTTAGTCTTGAACCAGGATTTACTTATTAGTTTATTACTATTACTACTTACTTATTAATTTATTACTATTACTATTACAATTGTTAGTATTACTATGTAACACTAAGCATAATATTATACTACACTTGTATTTAAACTAAAGCTAAAGCTAACGCTATACCAGTTTTACATATTATAATATAGGGAAATGTATTTTATCATGCCAAACTAATCAAAATTGGCTGCTATTACTCCCAACTTTCAGTTTTGCTCTCACCACCAGCAACTTAACACTTGGGTTGTTGTGTCACCCCGTCGTTAAATAGACACTAACTAGGTTAGTTTTTTTTGCTGACATGACTATTTTATTCAATGTGGCATGCTGACATGGCTATTTTTTTTACATATGTAATGTTGTTTTTTTTTTTTTTTAAATCTGATTTACATTAAAAACATAAAAATATTTAAAGATAATCTGATTAATAAATCCAAAACACTAACTCGCTCTCTTTGTCTCTCCTCTTTCTTTCTCTATCTTCTCTCTCTAACACCACTGCCATCATCAACTCCACCACCGCCTTCCCCCTTCTAACCACCACCATCGTCAACTCCACTGCCACCATCAACTCAGCCACCACCACCTTCCCCCTTCTGACCACCGCCACCGGCAATTCCACCACAAAGTCTTTCACCCCTTTTGACCACCGACACCATCAACTGCACCTCTAACTCCTTCCCCCTTTTTGACCACCACCATCGTCAACTCAACCACCACCTCCTACCCCCTTCTTACCAGCGCCACCATCAACTCAGCCACCACTTGTTTCTATTCCAAACCCTAACCCTAGCCTCCGCCATGTATAAACCCTAAAACCTACAAATCACACATTGTCGAAACCCTAATCACACCTGAAACCCACCACAACTTATTGGTCAACGCACAAGAACCGCCGTCCAAGAGCACCCTCATTTTGAGTCTGGCATTACAGGTGGTTTCAAGTTATTTTGGGGGCTACTGTGTTTGGAAGTGGATGGTTGCATGAGGTGGTTGGTGGGTTTTTGCAGGTGGGCGGATGGTGGTGGGGGGTGGTAAATGGTGAAGGTAAAGGTAAAGGTAAAGGACGACCAGTGAAAATGGTGACGGTGCTAGTGGACGGTGGCAGGTAGGGCGGTGATGGGCAGTGATTGGTGATGGTGGTAGTGGACGGTGGTAGGTAGGGCGGTGGTGGGCAGTGATTGTTGATGGTGGACGTTGTTGGTGGAGAGAGGGAGGGGAGAGAGAGATGTAGAGAGAGGGGGGATCTGTATAAGTGTATATATAATAATTAAAATATGGATTTCTTTAAAAGGTAATTGGACACCTCAACATGACACATCATCAAAAACAAGCCAATTCATTAGAAATTGGCCACGTCAGCAAAAGAAAAAAAAAAAAAACTAACCTAGTTAGTGTCTAGTTAACGACGGGGCGATACAGCAACCCAATTGTTAAGTTGGGGTGTTGGGAGCCAATATGAAAGTTGGGAGTGGCAACGATCAATTTTGATTAGTTTGGGGTGATAAAATCTATTCCCCTATAATATATAGTGAACGAATATGTGAAAGGCAATATATTTTTTTATGGGTGAAAATAAATTTAAAAAAAAATCGAAAGAAAAAAAGTTAGAAATTAACATTATTTCGTTTAAAACAAATGAAGTATTATTTTCCCAAATCAACCTTTTGCATAAAAATAAAATAAAATATACCAATCTCTCATAAGCTTGATCAAATTTTGAACTTCAATTTATTAGAGGTGTTGTATAAAAAGATATCCATTAATATATCTCAAGGAAGCATTGACTAAGAAAAACAATTATATCACAAGGAACACCTTAAAACTTGATATATTTTTCATTATTAATTGGTTGAGTGAAAGAAAATAATATTACTCAAGAAAGCACTTGACTAAGAAAAACCTTAATATATTTTTCTTGACTGTATTGTTAATGAGACCACTTGGATGTCCATCATTATCATTGAGCAGTTGACTATATTTCTTCAACATCATATAATAAAAATATTTGTGTATGGATGTGTATATATAAATTTTAAGTATATTTTAGCTATTTTTATTCGCCGATTCAAGTTTTAAATTTATAAAATACGATATTCTACTATCACTCTACACACACGTTAGGGCAAGTGTATCCATCGCAGACGTAGTATAGTGATGGCAAGATACCGAAGTCGTCCAAGGATACAAGAGCTTTTAATACCGGCTTTTCGTTAAGGTTTAATCGAACCAAACTTTAATGAAAAGGTTTTTTAAAGATATAAAAAGATAAACTAAAAGCAAAAATAAAATATAAGGAAAAACAAATAGATAAGAAGTAATCACTTGGTTGCAACTCATCTTTTATGTATCCTAATAATGATTTCCACACTTTGGCCATTTTAAGAGTTATCTTTAAGTTATAGTAGTAGGCCACCTTCCAGGCAACGTTACCCTCAACCTATTGGTCTGAGTCAACAAGGATACAGTCCCGCAAGGTCGGATTATTGAAAGATAATTAAGTAAGTTATTAATGCGAAAAGTGGTAGGCCCCCTTCCAGGCAGCGATCACCCTCAATCCTTTGGTCTGAGTCGGCAGGGATACAGTACTCGCAGGGTTGGTTTAAAGTTTTAATAGTAGTTTATAGATAAGGGATTCAAGCGGTTTGCACTTCTCCCACTGGGGTTAAGACCGTCCGCTCGTGAAGTGTTATGGAGCTTGAACTAGGTTCTTGCAGGATCTATACACTGAACGAGACATAAAATTTACCCAACAACCCTTCTAACCCCTTTCCAGGTAATTAACGCGCTTTATATAGACCGTAAATACACGAATATGTGAATCAACAACATATGCAGAACGATTAGATAAAGTCATTAATACATACCCAATTAAAAGGTTGCCAAAGATTGGAAATCAAAAAGTAATAAATAAAAGATTTCTCTTCACCAAGTGATGTAAGAGTTTAGCCCAGCATGGCCTTTGTTTGAAAAAGACTCTTACGATCGATCTTGGATCCTGAGACTACTACACACACTCTAAATGATGGAAGATGGTGGTGGATGATGGTGTTGTAGTGGTGGTGGAGTGGTGGCAAGTGAGAGAGAATTGGTTTGTCATGGGATAGATTGGAATGAAACCAAGCACCCCTATTTATAGCTGAAAACAGAACGTCCACCACGGCCCGTGCCCGCCTGGCACGGCCCCGTGGCCTTGAGTCTCTCTCCTCTTCATTAACTGAAGTGTCAGACTTCGTACTAACACGACCCTGTGTGTCAACGGCACGGCCTGTGCCCAATGTATTTGTTGTACTATCTCAGATTCTATAAATCTTAGAGTTGACCATGCCCCGTGTAGCCTTAGCAAGGCCCCGTGTTGAGCTTTAGATTTGTCTTTTGTTGTTGTCTTTTTCTTCTGCAGAGAATTCTCACTGAGCACGGCCCATGTCAAGTGGGCACGACCCAATGCTAAAGTTTCCGATTGTGTTATTTCCTTGGTTTGGGTGTGGACAGGGGCTTGGCGAGTTGCGTAAATCCTTCTTCATTGTATTTTATGTTGGTTTTTGTAGTTATTTTGCTCATTTTGTGCATTTAAGCTCTTTTGACCCAATTAATTAAAAAAGAACAAAGAAACGGGTTGTTTCCAACATTAGTACCGAAAAATGTTTGATTTTACGCCGTATTTGATATAATTTATATGTTGTATTTTAAGCACATCAGTGCAAACAGTAAAAAAATAAACAAACAATAAATTCAAACTACACAATTGAAAGAATCCAACAGGTACAACTACATAGTCTTTCGATTCGGCTTGTCTTCAGGTAGGAATGTTAGTGATGTTCACTACTAAACCTTGAGTTATCATCCAATGCCTTCGCCCAAAGTGGAGTATGTTCTTAGAAATTGTAGTACATTCAAATTATAATAAAAAAATCTTAGTGTTGAGACATCACAATGTCAAACATATACTTCATTACATAACAGTCATACTTCCATGACTAAATAGTAACATATGACATAAGACGGAAGTAGAGATGAGGATATAGATATACTAGGATGGACAGAATCATATGTGAAGTTTTTCGAAGACATGTATCTCGGATAACATAAGGGAGGGGCAATTGAGATGGGTTGAACATGTGAAGAGAAGACAATTAACGACTCCTTGTGAAATCGTGAAAACCGTTACTGTGGGGTGAGGATGAGCAGAGGCACACCCAAACTGACATAGAATGAGCAGATTAGATAGAATCTGCTAAACTTTCACTTCTCAGGTATAAGAGTTCTTGAAAATGGCGTATTAAGGCCTATGTTGTGAAAGACATAAGGCACAGGCGAGGCGCATAGGCCTCGCGAAAGACCCTAGGCGTAAACTGCAAAAAAACAAGGGCTTTTTTATATCCATTTGAAAGACGCAAGGCACAGGCGAGGTTGACAAACATAGACCTCCTCTTGAATCTTCCCATACAAGAGTGCACATTTTATATCCATTTGATACACCTTGATGTTGTGGTTGACAGGAATGGCTAAGAACAGTCTGATGACTTCAAGTCTTGCCACAGGAACAAACGTTTCACCATAATCTATGCCCTCTTCTTGTCTAAAGCCTTGAACCACTAACCTGGCTTTATTCTTGAAAAGAAGAAGAGTGTGGAAGAGATCGTTGATGAGAGCCAACAGATGATGAATGAGATTTTGAAGAAGATGACCGACAACAAAACGCTGGCAGATCAAACTGAGGTAAAAACTCAAACTGAATATACTGAGTCGTTAAATAAGGTTAAGTTAATGGATAATAACAATGAAAATGATGATAAATCTGAACACAAAAATGAAGTGCAAAACAGGAAATGCATGGAAACATGTAGTGCCTGTACTGATTAGGATGAAAATTTAATATCCAGAAACATTGAGTTTACTAAGATAGAAAATGTTTTCAAAGAAAACTGTAAAGAAATGTTTGAAATTGAAAAGTTTTAAAACAAAAAGAAGAAGAGCTGACACAGAAATGTGATGGTCTCGAAAAAGAAAATAATGTTTTAGAACAAAAGTGTTCAGCAGATGGCAACAAATTTTTACAAAAAGATAATATCATTCATGAGTTGCAAAAAGAATATGATAGGATGAAACTTTCAGATCATACCGTAAAATAAGCATATGAAACTTTGAAAAGTCAAGTTCAAAGTATGGAAGGAAAACTTTCAAAATATTCTAAAACGAAAAAAATTCTTGAAGCCAACTATAAAGAAAAACAATTGGTTTTAAATCAATATATTGATGAACTTGCTGAACTAAAACGTGAATTGGCTGAGAAAGAAAAGAAAATTAATAAACTTCAAAGTTATCATGCTTCGTCATACATTCTCGAACGTATTTTCAACATCACACCAAATGATAATGATTCTGAAAAGAACAAAAAGGGCATTGGATCAGAATATCATCAGGTGCCACCGCCGTTGGAGAATAATTACACATTCTATGATAACGAAAAGGTGGTAAAGGGAATAAACATTGTTAACCAATTGCCTGATAACATTGATGTGACTTACTCCAAATCTGATGAGGTTGGTGATTCAGAGGTGGTAAGTAAGGTTGTTGAAAGGGTTCTGAAAGAAGATTCTACCAAAAATGATAGTTCCAAATTACAAGTTGAAGATGAGTAAATTTTCATAAAAATTATTTGAAGAATTCAAAATCTGAGATCAATGCGAATGATGATCCAATAATTTTGGCATATCATATGGTTGGATCGGACAAATTATTCTCAGATGTTGAATTTCCGATACAAAATATGATTGCAGAAAAGATCGACAAAGTTTTCAAACTGGTAGAAATCGAAAAATTTAAAATTGATAAATTTGTCGGTAAAGCGAGTAAGAAAACTTTTTATAACAAACCTAGTTACAAAAAGAAAAACACAGAGGCTGGGCTGGGTTATAAAAAGAAACAAAATCAAAAGAAAAGGGCTGAAAAGACAAAATTTCAGAAAAAGAGGAACTTGTTTCATGGAACAAGTTCGGAAGAAGAGAAAGAACTCCGATTTAGTCGACAGACTAATGACAAATTCTATGCTCAGAAAAGGAAAAAACAACAGGTCAAAGATGTTTCAAAGAAAACGTGTTTTAAATGTCAACAAATTGGTCATGTTGGTCATAAATGTCCAAATCTGAAGCCTGTTGATGTTGAAAAGAATAAACAGAAATATGAGGCTGTGAAACAGAAGTCAACCAAGTTTGAGCAAAAACAAACTTGGAAACCAAAGACACCTAAATTTGAGTCAAAACAAATTTGGAAACAAAAAGTTGATATTTCAAAGGTAAAACAAATCTGGAAACCAAAAATTGATTTGTCAAAACAAAACATTCAAAATGATTCAAGATTTTATAAAAAGAGTGTTTTAAAAGGACAAATTTGGGTGGTAAAGAAACAGATTTCTGTTGTTAAAGAAAGGAAAATCGATTTGACCATGAAGGTTGAAAATAAGAATGAAAAAGTTTTTGTGAAAAACGATAAAGATTTTCCGAAATTGAATGATTCTTATTGTGTCAAAATACCCAAGGTCAAACAGGTCTGGGTTGCTTTATTCAAGTGATTGAGTTGTTTGAATGTGCAGGTATTCCAGAGTTTAACCGGAAGACAACATGAAGATTGGAGCAGCCTGGCACATGATGCAGATTCCTGTAGTTGAAAACAAGATGTGTTTTTTTTAGTAATAATAACAAATAAAACATAAACATATAAAACCTAAAAAATAGAAAAACATAAAAATTAAAAAAAAATGTTTGTTTTTTTAAATTTGTTAAAATCAAAATTTTCAAAAAATATTGAAGGACTACGCCGAAACCCTCACGGCTGAACAAACATAATAAAACAAGTTTGAAACAAATTGGTTTAAAATGTTTAAATATCAATGTGTTGTAAATTAGGGGGGGGGGGTATACTAAACAAAGAATGTGAAGCAGAAACTGGATGGCGAGATGAAGATATCTGCATCGGTTTGTCAAATTTCTTAAAATGTTTTGGATTTTAGGGGGGGTAAAAATTTTAAAAATACAAACACAATTGAAAATTTAAAAAAGTACAAAAACATGAAAAAATTCAAAAGGAGTTTTGTGTAAAAAGAGTAAATGATAGTACATTGATAAGACAATCACGACATGCTAAAGAAATGGAAAGTTAAAATATGATAAACGGTCTCACTGATGATGTGCCAGTAGGTTTCTACACATTTAGTAGATTGATTTCGAGATATAAACCTAAAATCAATAACTTTCTTAATTCGTAGGGAACATCTCTCGGATATATGGACTTAGTACTCCAAAATTTCGTTTGAGAGATTGCCTGATTCTGAGATATTAGGTCTTTATACTTATTGATATCTGGGGTATTATACCTAGTCTTTTTATTTTGCGTCAGCAATGGCCTAGACCTCGTATAATGCTTTTGCACTTAAAACTTCCCCTCTTCATAAAAATTGAGAAAATATCGAAAGATATATATCAAGTGCAGTTGTAAAGAAGATTCCTAAGTGGAACACACCTTAAGTCGAGCCTTCATCTCTGTGTCTGAACGGAAGTTCTAACCTGAGCTCTCAAGGCTTCGCACTAACCCAGAGACAGATATCATCTAGGTATATTCACCTGTAAGACTGAATTTAGGGAATCTTAATACGGAAGTATACTCTGAGTTGGGACACGCGAATAAGTTAAGGTCTTAAAACATTAACCTCGTATCTTGAATCAATTTGAAGTTTGTGTGAAAATTTAAGTGGATCAGTACACTGACAATCTAAGTGAATCGTTTAGAACATAAAGTTTATATAGATCAACGGTGCTAGTGATTTGTCATAAACTGATAGGATCCTCTAATACAAACTCAACAAAAATATGTCTGCAAATATTTCGTTATTGCATTTCATTTCAGACAAAAGCATAAAAAGATTTTCTATATGTTTTAGCATAAACTTTGTAAAATACAAAAAAAAAATTGTTTCATCTTTATGTTTCGACAAACGATGTTGGAAAGCTGAGTTTCAAAATCTAAGTATGCTGAAAAAATCTTAGAAAACAAACAAGTTCATTAATTTGAAACTTGAGGTTTTTAATGAAAAATCAAAAATAGTTTGTAAGAGTCTCCAAGGTCATTAATTTGGACTTGACAGATTATCAGATAAGTCAAGGTCATTAGAATGAACTTGATTATCTGTGAATCTTTGAAAATCCTCACAAATACAAAATTGAAAATGATTTAAAAACGCTGGATTCGGATCTAGTGGTAGTATAAATACTTGTTATGTCTTGTTCATTTGTAATTTTGAGTGTCAGAGAGCTGAAACTCTGTTCGTGTGGTTTAGTGGTATTGTAATTCAAATCAATCAATAGAAACCAAATTATAATTACTTGTTCTTGTTCAATCCACTCTCGTACTTGGATTCCGCACAAGATACGAGATATACGCAATCAACAGAGCATTCAAGTGTATCAGAATCGATCCTAACATGCATTCTTAAAAGTTTTGGTGGAAGGCCTCTTACAAGGCCTTGTTTTGAGAGTGTGGTGATAGTTTTTAGATTTGTATGCCCAAGTCTCCTATGCCATAATTCTGTCTCTTTGGTAGATATAACAACCCTAAAGGAAACCAACACCCTCGAATTATTTCCGACACTCTAAAAATATTTAAAATATCCCAATATGTCCCTAAATACACCCCATACGTGAAAACTGGCCCTGAATACCTTAAATATTATTAAAAATAATCAAAAATCAAATTTTGGGTTTTGTTGCAGGCCGCGTAAACCCCTTAGGGATCTTACGCGGGCCGCTAGAGATCAAAGGTGTGACGTAGCCCGGTGTTGACACGTGTCTGAATCGTGTTGAACCTATATGCTGACCCGGATCAGCTACGCTGTTGACCAGCGTTGACACGGGCCGCGTAGGCCTTTGCCTACCTTTACGCGGGCCGCGAGAGGACCATAAATCAGCACTATATATAGAGGGCCTCGAATCTTCAGTCGAACTCGCTCACTTTCTTTTCTATATCTCGAAAATCTGATAGAAGGCATAATATACGGGTATTATACCCCCTAATTAGCGAAGTTCTGCTCCGTTGTAAGTATTATAACCCCTGGATACGTATTAGATACGCTGCCCGATTGATCTAGGGTTCCGTAATGGCTGTCGTGGTTCTGTTCGACGTAGTCGTTGGAATGCCGTCTCGGGGAGGGTATTACTAATGTTAAAATGGGTTATTATACTAACACGTGTGCATTTGTGTAATTTATAGATAATTCCCAGGGAACCCTTACTAAAAACCCAAGACAGCAATGTGAGTAATCTCCTTTTTTTAAACAGTTTTTACAAAACCTTAGCTATTTTACAATTCAATTTAGCAGTGATTGAGTCTTTGTAATTCTACGATTAATGCCGGTATGTTGGGGTTTTGTATACAAAATGTGAGACACGTTACCATTGGACGAAGAGTTAGCCAATGTGTAATATGACCTACCAGTCAGAATTGACAGTACTCAATGAGTAATTGGGTAGATATAAACATTGTGATCGCTCTCAATACAGTTTAAATTAAAATAATATTTCTTAATTAAACTGGGATTCACTCACCAGTATTTCCCACTGACAAATGTTTTTAAAACGCGTTTCAGGTAACACAATGTGAAAGCCAATTATAAGCCAGCTGGATAGTACTAAAGGCTTGGAAAAGTGGCTATAAAACTTACCTAAATAAAGAAGGCGTTTTAATTCAATAAAATGGGATTTATCCCTATAAATCAGTTTGTAATGAAAACTAGGATTTTATCCCAATGTGTTTATTTCTATAAAATATGGTGTTTTACTCTGATAAAATATTTCCTAACTACGGTCCTGATATAATTTCCGTTGCCAAATTAATAAACACCGATACCACCGATACTGAGTTCGCGGCCGCCCGTTCCCGGGACAGATAGGGGGCGGGGGTTGCGACAGAAGGTGGTATCAGAGCTAAGCCACTGATTCAGCCACAGAAGCGTTCTGCTAACATCAAAATTCAAATTGTTAGGAAATAAATTACGGGAATACGTGCATAATTGTATTTTCTTGTTATATGTTATTTGACTATTTGTTAGTTTACAGTATGAGCGACCAAGGACCATCTGACGCGTATCGTCAATTGTCTGGTTCGCCTAGAAGCGAAGGCACCTCCTCTTCTCAACCTGCCCTCTCAGGGTGCTCTGCTGATACGGAAGAAGGAATATTTGTGTTTAAGGCTCAGTCCGAGGAGCCATTCCCTCAGAAAAAGAGAGGATGGTTCAGTCGAGGGGCACTCGAGCGTAGAAAGCGTATGAAAAAGTTACAAGACCATAGAGTACTAGCCGCAACCAAGAGAGAGACAGATGCCTATGCCCAGGACATGATAAATAGTGGTATAGCCAATATTCACATACTAGCCACCACTTCAGCTGACCCTAATCTAGAGCAAATAATAGCACCTCAACCACAACTGCCAATCTCTGACCAACCCATGGAAATAGAAAACCCTGTACAATGGGATTTTATTTAAACTTGATTGAACTGGGATTCACTCACCAGTATTTCCCACTGACAAATGTTTTTAAAACGCGTTTCAGGTAACAAACTGTGAAAGCCAAATAGAAGCCAGCTGGACAGCACTGAAGGCTTGAAAAAGTGGCAATAAAGTTACCTAAAATAAAATAGATGTTTTTAATAATAAAATAGGATTTATTCCTATGAAAACGTGTGTACTACGAACTTTGGTTTTAACCCATTTGTTTAATGTTATGAAAACGTGGTATTTTACTCTGATCAATGTTTCCTAACTAAGGTCCTGATGAAAATTTCCGCTGCCAAATTAGACAATACACGATACCACCGAAACTGGCCCGCGGCCGCCCGTTCCCAGGGATTAGGGATCGAGGGTTGCGATAGAAGGTGGTATCAGAGCTAAGCCACTGATTTAGCCACAGAGGTGTTCTGCTGACATCAAAATGTAAAGTGTTAGGAAATAAATTACAGAAATACGTGCATAACTGTATTTATTGTTATGTGTTATTTGACTATCTGTTAGTTTACAGTATGAGCGACCAAGGACCATCTGACGCGTACCGTCAATTGTCTGGTTCGCCTAGAAGTGAAGGCACCTCCTCTTCTCAGCATGCCCTCTCAGTGTACTCTGCTGATACGGAAGAAGGGATCTTTGTGTTTAATGCTCAGTCAGAAGAGCCATTTCCTCAGAAAAAGAGGGGATGGTTCAGTCGAGGGACGCACGAGCGTAGAAAACGTATGAAAAAGTTACAAGATCAGGGGGTACTAGTCGCAGCCAAGAGAGAGACAGATGCCTATGCCCAGGACATGATAAATAGTGGTATAGCCAATATTCACATCCTAGCCACCACTGTAGCTGACCCTAATCTGGAGCAAATAATAGCACCTCAACCACAACTGCCAATCTTTGACCAACCCATGGAAATAGAAAACCCTGAAAAACCAAGTAGAAATGCATGACTTCAATCTAGAAGAAATCCCTAGGGTACCAGCACCAAACCCCCTAGACCCAAATTACGACCCCTGGTGGGACGACGTTAGGGACTATGTGCAACGTTACCCGATACATGAAGACACACCCATGCAGAATGTAAGAGCCTACCTAGGTTTGGATCCTTTAGATCCCTATTTCCATGATGAATACATTAAGGAGATTTTAGAAGATCCTTACCAATTCCAGGCACCTACACCCCCATACCAAGAACCCGCACCCCAGATTTCGAACCCAGTCCTAGAACCTGCACCTCCAATGAGTGCAGAAAACGTACAAGAACTTAGGACATTTGGTGAGGAAATTTTAGAAAGTAGTGAACGGATGAGACAGGTGGGAGAGCGACTCGTATGGAAATACGACGAACGCAATATGGATTTCTGGATGAATCCATATTCGTGAATGTGATGGTGAAACGGTAGTAGTAATAATAATAATAATAATAATAATAATAATAATAATAATAATAATAATAAAATAATAAAATAAAATATGTGTGTATGGATGCCTACTACTATTAGTGTAATTTTCTTTCTGTTGGTATTGTAATTTTTATTTCAGTACTGGTGTGTAATAGATGCCTAGTATATAGATGATAGAGTAAAGTCGCAATGATCGACGCTTTTGGCAAAAATGCGTGTCATGTGATTGACTATATTAAATATTATTTTGTGATATTAATACGGGGTAAATGTTTAAAATTCAGATGTCTGGCGAAGGAAATCTGAATAACGATAACCAGAGTAACATTAACGTCGTTAATGAGAATCCGATCATCAATAACAATGGAAACCAAATGGATAATAGTGCCGTTCAACACATAGTGGCACAAGGAATCATAGATGCAATGACATTTATTATTTAAACGATTTAAGAAGCGAATAATAAAAGTAAACATAGCAGTAAGCGACCAATTGAACCAGAAAACAGCGTGAACAATGGACCTATACTCCAAGTGCCCATTCCCAAAAGAAGAAGAACCGTGTCTTACGGTTGTTCTTACAAGGAATTTGGGTCCTGCAAACCAATGGAATTCTCAGGCAATGAAGGACCCATTGCAGCTCTACGCTGGATAGAGAAGACTGAGGCTGTTTTAAAAATAAGCAAGTGTGCTGAAGAAGACAAAATAATGTTTGCTTCTAATCTGTTTAAGAACTCAGCCTTAGAATGGTGGAACACTATCCTCCAATCAAGAGGAAGTGATAGAATTTACAATATGGAATGGGAAGAATTTAAGAATATGGTAGAAAGGAAATTATGTCTTCCCAATGAAAAGGAACAGATAGCTAATAAATTCCTAAACTTAAGAATGACCGGGGTAGATAGTAAGGGTTATACTACCACATTCTTTGAATATGCTAGAATAGTTCCAACCCTTGCATCACATGAACCAGTATTAATCTCCCGTTACATCTGGGGATTAATTGGGGAGATTAGACATGTAGTCAAGGCAGCTAGACCTAAAACTATAGAAGAAGTTGTAGAACTAGCGAATACCTTGACAGATGAATTAATCCGTACTAGAGAAGAAGAACAGAGGAGAAACCTAACCCAACGGCTTACTCAAGAATTGCGTTCTGGGAATTACAATCGTAGGAATATGGGTTCTACCTCTGCACCTTTCTGCAAGGTCTGCAAGAAAAAGCATTTGGGAAAATGCTCCACTCTTTGCAATTTCTGCAAAATGCCGGGACACAAGGAAGAAGATTGCAGGAGAAAATCTAGTAATGGACTGTGCTTCAACTATGGAGAGAAAGGTCATATCAGGCCAAACTGCCCAAAATTGGCTCCAGCTGTGAACAACAGGAACACTAAAAATGCTAGAGCATTTGTTCTGACTGCAGATGAAGCCAAGATGATTCCAGACGTGATAGCTGGTACGTTTTTAGTTAATGATGTTTTTGCTAAGGTATTGTTTGACTCTGGTGCAAACCAAAGTTTCATTAATACTTCATTTTGCAAACTTCTAAATCAGTCATTAACTAAACTACCACAAGAATGCCTAGTAGAGACAGCTAATGGAGAAACTGTTAGGATTTCTGAAATCTTGCAGGGAGCAAGAATAGAAATTTTAAATCAAAAGTTCATGGCAAACCTTTATCCCATGAATTTGGCAGGATTTGATGTCGTTTTAGGAATGGATTGGTTAATAGCCAATAAAGCCAGTATTTTATGTGATCAAAAGTCAATCCAAGTAAATTCACCAAAAGGTAAAACGATCACAATTAAAGGAGATAAACCATCTATATCCACAAAATTCATCTCTGTAATGAAAACTGCAAGTTATATAAGAAAAGTTCTATAGTGTATTTGATTTCCATAATCACTAACACTAAAGGAAAAGAACTAAAAGACATTCCAGTAGTGTCTCAGTTTTCAGATGTATTTCCAGAAGAATTACAAGGACTACCACCAGACAGAGAAGTTGAATTCAGAATTCACCTACTGCCTGGAACACACCAATTGCCAAAGCACCTTACCGTTTGGCACCCGCCGAAATGCAGGAATTGAAGAAACAATTAGATGAATTGTTGGAAAAAGGATTCATATAACCAAGCTCATCACCATGGGGAGCGCCAATATTATTCGTTAAAAAGAAGGACGGATCAATGCGTATGTGCATTGATTACCGTGAATTGAACAAAGTCACGATTAAGAATCGGTACCCATTACCGAGAATCGATGATCTGTTCGACCAACTGCAAGGAGCTCGATTTTTCTCTAAAATCGATTTAAGGTCAGGATATCATCAATTAAAGGTACATGAAGAGGACATTCCTAAAACCGCCTTCAGAATAAGGTATCATCATTATGAATTTACTGTCATGCCATTTGGTTTAACCAATGCCCCAGCTGCATTTATGGACATGATGAACCGAATATGTAAGCCATATTTGGATAAATTCATAATTGTTTTCATAGATGATATTCTAATTTACTCTAAGAGTAAAGAGGAACATGTAAAGCATTTGCACGCACTTCTAAGTCTATTAAGAAAGGAAAAGCTTTATGCTAAATTTTCAAAGTGCGAGTTTTGGCTAGAACAGGTACAATTTCTTGGACACTTAGTCAATCATGAAGGAATTCATGTGGATCCAACAAAAATCGAGGCAATTACCAAATGGAAAACCCCTGATTCACCAACCGAGGTTAGAAGTTTCTTAGGATTGGCCGGTTATTAAAGAAGATTTATTCGAGATTTCTCTAGAATAGCCATTCCTTTAACTAAGTTAACCTGTAAATCCATTAAGTTTGAATGGGGACCAAAACAAGAAGAAGCTTTTAGAATTCTTAAGCAAAGATTAACTAATACACCCATACTAGCGTTACCAGAAGGAACTGAAGACTTTGTAGTCTATTGTGACGCTTCTAAATTAGGTTATGGATGTGTGTTAATGCAACGTCAAAAGGTTATAGCTTACGCATCTAGACAACTTAAGAATCATGAAGAGAATTAATCAACCCATGATCAAGAACTAGGAGCCATAATTTTTGCCCTTAAGATTTGGAGACATTACCTTTATGGTAGTAAGTTTACCATATTCACTAATCATAAGAGTTTAAGGTATGTTTTCGGGCAGAAGGAATTGAATATGAGACAAAGACGCTGGATGGAGATGCTTAGTGATTATGATTGTGATATCCAATATCATGAAGGAAATGCAAATGTAGTGGCAGATGCTTTAAGTAGAAAGTATCATGAAAAGCCAAAAAGGGTACGTTCTCTTAAATTAAATCTACAAGTAGATTTAAATGATCAAATCAGAAAAGTACAAGAATCAGTAATCAAGGATGATGCTGAAAAACTAAAAGGTATGGTTAAGGAATTAGAACAAGGAACAGATGGAATTTGGAGATTCCATAAAATGAGAATGTGGATACCTAAATTAGGAAACCTACGTCATCATATATTAGAAGAAGCCCATAAGTCTAAGTATACGATGCATCCAGGAAGTGATAAAATGTACTAGGACTTAAGGAAAAATTTCTGGTGGATAGGAATGAAAAAGAACATAGCAGCCTATGTTTCTAAATGTTTAACTTGTTCACAAGTTAAAGCTGAACACCAGAAACCCTCAGGTTTGTTACAACAACTAGAAATGCCAGTGTGGAAATGGGAATTAATAACAATGGATTTTGTTACTAAATTACCCAAAACAAGGAAGGGTATTGATACAATCTAGGTGATTGTAGATAGACTAACTAAGTCAGCTCACTTCCTACCAATGAAGGAAACTTTCAGTATGGAACAGCTAGCTAAATTATATGTAAATGAAATTGTTTCATTACATAGAATTCCTTTATCAATTGTTTCTGATAGGGATAGTCGATTTACCTCTCATTTTTGGTCAAGTTTCCAAAAAGCCATGGGAACCAAGTTAAATCTGAGCACAGCTTATCATCCTCAAACGTTTGGACAAAGCGAAAGAACAATTCAGACAATGGAGGACATGCTTAGAGCTTGTGTAATTGATTTCGGAGGTAATTGGGACGATCACTTACCTTTAATAGAATTTTCTTATAATAATAGTTATCACACAAGTATCAATGCTGCACCATTCGAAGCACTTAATGGACGAAAGTGCCGAACCCTAGTCTGTTGGGCAGAAATTGGGGAAAAGCAACTATCTGGACCTGAGATAGTACAAGAAACAACCGACAAGATTATTCAAGTCAAGGAACGACTAAAAGCAGCACGTGATCGACAGAAGAGCTATGCCGATAACCGACGCAAGCCATTGGAATTTCAAGTAGGAGACAAAGTATTTTTGAAGGTCTCTCCTTGGAAAGGAGTAGTAAGATTCATCAAAAGAGGAAAGCTAAGTCCCAGGTATATTGGACCTTTTGAGATTATTAGAAGAATAGGACCTGTAGCCTATCAGCTACAACTGCCAGAGGACATGGCAGGAATACATGATGTGTTTCATGTATCTAATCTCAAGAAATGCTTAGCTGATGAATCGCTAATGGTACCTCTTAAGGATATAGAGGTAAATGAACAACTCAAGTTTGTAGAAAGACCTCTACAGATTGAAGACAGGAAATTCAAGAGTCTCAAGCACAAGAGATTAGTTCTGGTCAAAGTGAAGTGGGACTCCAAAAGAGGACCTGAGTACACATGGGAGCTTGAATCTGAAATGCAAAGGAAATATCCACACTTGTTCCAGCAGATCTCGAGGACGAGCTCTAAAACAAGGTGCGGAGGATATAACAACTCTCAAATAAAACGACCCCCTCGATTATTTTCCGACACCCTAATATATTTTAAAATATCCCATTGTGTCCAAAATACACCCCATACGTGAAGACGGGCCCCGAATACCCTAAATGTTAATAAAAATAATTAATAATCCGATTATTAAGTTGAGGCGGGCCGCATAGACCCCACCCCAAACCTTGCGCGGGAGGTTTAAAGGTTAAAACCTGATTTCTTTGATTTTTAAGTTTAGGCGGGCCGCGTAAGACCCCCGTTAGTTAACGCTGGCCGCGTAAGATCGGAAAGATGGCGCAGCCCGGTGATGACACGTGTCCTCATCGTGGCGAGTCTAGAGCTGCCCGGATCAGCTATAAGTTTGACCTGGGATTGACGCGGGCCGTGTAAGCCCCTGTCTTGTTTTGCGCGGGCCGTGAGAGAACCAGACTCAGCTACTATATAAGCAGGCCATCTGATTTCATTCGAATTCATTCAAAGTTTCTTTCTCAATCTCAATTTCTGATAATTGGCTTTATAATCGGGTATTATACCCCCTAAATAGCAAAGTTCTGCTCCGTTGTAAGTATTATAACCCCTGGATACGTATTAGATACGCTGCCCGATTGATCTAGGGTTCCGTAAAAACTGTCGTGGTTCTGCCCGACGTAGTCGTTGGAATGCCATCTCGGGGAGGGTATTACTAATGTTAAAATGGGTTATTATACTAACGCGTGTACATTTGTGTAAATTATAGATAATTCTCAGGAAACCCTTACGGAAAATCTAAGACAGCAATGTGAGTTGATCCGCTTTTTGTTAACTGTTTTTACAAAACCTCATTTAATTAATTATATATTAAACAGTGATTGAGTATTTGTAAGAATACAATTATCATGTGTATGTTGGGGTTTTGTATACAAAATTTGTTACCACCTGGTCAAGGAGTAACATTTCCACATGTCGGGTTCGACAGTACCATGGATGTTAATTGTGATGTCCTGGAAACAAATATAATTGCGAGATCGCCCTCAATACTGTACAATGGGATTTTATTTAAACTTGATTAAACTGGGATTCACTCACCAGTATATCCCACTGACAAATGTTTTTAAAACGTGTTTCAGGTAACAAATTGTGAAAGCCAAATAGAAGCCAGCTGGACAGTACTGAAGGCTTGGAAAAGTGGCAATAAAGTTACCTAAAATAAAATAGATGTTTTTATTAATAAAATAGGATTTATTCCTATGAAAACGTGTGTACTAAGAACTTGGGTTTTAACCCATTTGTTTAATGTTATGAAAACGTGGTATTTTACTCTGATCAATGTTTCCTAACTACGGTCCTGATGAAAATTTCCGCTGCCAAATTAGACAATACGCGATACCACCGAAACTGGCTTGCAGCCGCCCGTTCTCAGGGATTAGGGATCGGGGGTTGCGACAACTTTGTCTCCCACCTCGAACTCTAATGGTTTTCGTCTTCGATCAGCGTAGCTCTTTTGTCGATCTCGAGCCACCTTAATGCGCTCTCAGATCTGCATGATTTTGTCGGTTGTCTCTTGAACACGTTCAGGACCAACCATACGTTTGTCTCCAGCGTCTGCCCAACATAATGGCGAGCGGCATTTACGGCCATATAGAGCTTCGAACGATGCGGCTTTTATGCTTGTATGGTAGCTGTTATTGTAGGAAAACTCAACTAAAGGTAGGTGAGTATCCCAGCTGCCGCCTAGATCCATAACACACGCACGAAGCATATCTTCCAGTGTTTGTATGGTCCGTTCGCTCTGGCCGTCTGTTTGCGGATGGAAGGTCGTGCTTAGATCTAGTTGAGATTCAAAGGCCTCTTGGAAGGATTGCCAGATCCTTGAGACAAAACGTCCATCTTTGTCTGAAATAATTGAGATAGGCACTCCATGACGTGCCACGATTTCTTTCAAGTACAACTCAGCAAGCTTTCCAGTGCTATCCTTCTCTCGGATCGGTAGGAAATGCGTAAACTTTGTTAACTGATCGACTATCACCCATATAATTTTCGTTATGAAGTCCATCGAGATTTGCTCCCACTTCCACATGGGTATCTCCGGTTGTTGCAGTAGCCCGGACGGTTTTTGATATTCAGCCTTAACCTTAGCACAGGTTAGGCACTTTCCAACATAGATAGCAACATCGCTTTTAAGCCTCGGCCACCAATAGTAATCCTTCAAATATTGATACATTTTGTCCGATCCTGGATGGATCGAGTATCTCGACTTGTGAACTTCATTAAGGATGACTTCTCGATTACCGCCATAGAGAGGAACCCAGATACGCCATTTAAAGTATAAGGTTCCCTCTTTGTTTGGCACCAAATTCTTCAGCATACCCCGGAGGTATTCAGCTCTACGATTTTCTCCCTTAAGGGCTTCTTGTTGTGCGTCACGAATGCGTGCAGTGATGTTCATCCGAATAGTCATTTCCAATGCTCGAACTCTTAGGGTCTTAACCCTTTCCTTTCGACTCAACGCGTCTGCTACAACGTTAGCCTTTCCAGGATGTTACTTAATCTCACAGTCATAATCGTTCAGCAGCTCGACCCAACGTCGTTGACGCATATTTAATTCCTTCTGATCAAATATGTGTTGTAGGCTTTTGTGATCTGTGAAGATTTTACATCGAGTACCATATAAATAGTGTCGCCAGATCTTCAAGGCGAATACCACCGCATCTAGCTCCAGGTCGTGCGTGGTGTAATTCCTTTCATGCACCTTCAACTGCCTTGAAGCGTAAGCGATGACTTTTTGGCGTTGCATGAGCACGCAACCCAAACCTTGACGCGAAGCGTCGCAGTATACCACAAAGTCTTCAGTGCCTTCGGGTAAGGATAGTATCGGTGCATTGCATAGCTTATCTTTGAGTAGTTGGAAGGCTTCTTCCTGCTTATCACCCCAAATGTACTTCTTGTCTTTCTGCGTAAGGGTCGTCAGCGGTTGAGCTATTTTGGAGAAATTCTCAATAAACCGTCGGTAATAGCCCGCTAAGCCCAAAAATTGTCGAACTTCAGTTGGGGTTTTGGGGGCTTCCCAATTCTTTATTGCTTCAATCTTGGATGGGTCTACACAAATGCCCTTCTCATTCACAACGTGACCAAGAAACTGTACTTCGCGAATCCAGAATTCGCACTTTGAAAACTTTGCATAAAGTTTCTCTTTCTTTAGTAGTTCCAAAATGGTTCTGAGGTGTTGCTCTTGCTCTTCTCTCGTTCGCGAGTAAATCAGGATATCATCGATAAATACAATCACGAATTTATCGAGATATGGTTTGCAAACGCGGTTCATCAGGTCCATATATACTGCTGGTGCGTTCGTTAATCCGAACGGCATTACAAGGAATTCGTAATGCCCATAATGCGTTCGGAATGCAGTCTTTGGTACGCTCTCCTCTTGGATTCTTAACTGATGGTATCCAGATCGAAGGTCGATCTTGGAATAGTAGCTCGATCCTTGTAACTGATCAAATAAGTCATCAATCCTCGGTAGTGGGTACCGATTCTTGATTGTGAGCTTGTTTAACTCTCTATAGTTGATCCACATCCGCAGTGTTCCATCCTTCTTCTTCACGAACAATACTGGAGCTCCCCAAGGCGAGAAGCTTGGCCTTATGAATCCTTTATCCAACAACTCCTGGAGTTGTGTAGATAATTCTTGCATTTCGGATGGTGCAAGCCGATAGGGTGCCTTGGCTACAGGAGCGGCTCCTGGAACCAAGTCTATATGAAATTCAACTTGTCGTTGTGGAGGTAGTCCTGGCAGATCTTCGGGAAATACATCAGGGTATTCCTTCACCACAGGAATGTCTTCGAGTTTCGGCTCCTCAGCCTTCTTATCTACAACGTGAACCAGGAAAGCAACACATCCTTTCCTTAAGCACTTATGTGCCTTCATACAACTGATGATTCACAGAGGCGCGACTCGCTTTTCTCCATGCACGATGAGAGTTTCATCATTCGCCAGAGGGATGCGAATAATTTTCTTGTGACAAATAACTTCAGCCTCATTCTTGGACAACCAGTCCATTCCGACCACTACATCGTAGCTACCCAATTGGATAGGTAAGAGGTCGATGCTAAACCTTCGCTCACCAAGTTCTAATGTGCAACCTCTAACAACTTCGCCGGATTCAACAAGTTTACCATTGGCTAGTTCTATGGAATAAGGAATATATAATCTACTAGATTCTATTCCAAGCATACGTTTAAATTCCACAGACATGAAGCTATAATCGGCACCAGTGTCAAACAGTATGGATGCAAAGTGATTGTTAACGAGAAACGTACCGGTGACCACATTAGGGTCCTCGCGTGCGTTCCTTGCTCCAATCACGAATGCTTGAGCCTGAGCATTGTTCTCCCTTGGGTAGTCTTTCTCGAAATGATCTTTGCTTCCACAACCAAAGCATCCTTGGTTCTGCCCAGCTCCATTACCATAACGGCTACCATTGCCATTGCCGTTTCCACCCCCGTTTCCATTACCAGCACAGTTATGGTTTCCGTTCCCATTCCTATTACCACCTCCATTCCTATTAGCGCCTCCGTTTCCTCTTCCCTAACAATCTTCTGTTTGATGACCCAACCTACCACATTTGTCGCATCTTGGAATGCAACAAGCTCCTTTATGATGATACCTACATTTTTGCCATTTAGGCAGGGTGCCTTGGTATCCTTTGGCTACAACATCATTTGCCGCTGCAAAGGTTCTCGCCTCCTTAGGTGGGTTAGTGTCACGCTTCTTGTTGTTTGAACCCTTGTTGTTGCTGCGGGTTGCTTGATTCAGATTTGAATGCTTCCTTTTCTTGTCACCCGACGACTCAGCGTGCGTCTCGGTCTTCTCAGTAGGGTTCAGTGATAACTTCTTCATACGAACAACATCTTCAGTAAGGCTGACAGCCAGAGTTATAGCCTGTGTGATCGTTTCAGGTTTGGTCGAAGTTACCATGCTGCAAAACTTTGGGGCCAGTCCCCAAATGTAGTGCTCGACGCGCTTAAATTCAGGAGTCACCATGTAAGGGATCACTCTAGACAAATCATGGAACCTTCGGGTATAACCAGTAATGTCCGCACCTTCCATGGTCAAGTGCCAGAACTCAGTCTCCAACCTTTGGAGTTCAGCACGTGAGCAATACTTTTCTCTCATACGTTCCTTTAGCTCATCCCACGTCATGTCGTACGCAACATCATCACCCAGATTCTGGACTTCCAAATTCCACCAAGTCAAAGCTTCATCAACAAACAACCATGTAGCAAAAGTGACTTGCTGATCCGCGGTACACTTGCTCATACGGATAGTGGCATCAGTCTTCTCCGTCCAGCGTACAAACGCCACTGCACCTCCAGTGTCGTCGTAGTTCAGCGGCTTGCAGTCGAGAAACTGCTTGAAAGTGCAGCCTTGAGCTGTGTTTCCTCCAGATGTATCTCCCTGCCCATTACGTCTAGCATTGCTTGGTCCTCCACTTTGTTCGGTGCGGTTTGCCTCGTATTGAGTGATAGCTACGGAGATCCTTTCTTCCAATAGGGCGTTCAGTTCCTCAGCGGTCCTCGGTAGAAGAGGAGGAGGGGGTTGATCAGAATCCTGATTGTTCACAGCTCTCCTAGGTGCCATGTTCTGTTGGAACATAACACAACAGGGTTAGACATTTGTTTGATATCGTCATACGAGACAGTAGTAGTATATATACACAGACATATACCCACACAAGTGACATCAAACAATCCGCCCAACGTATAAATCAATTCACACAGCAACAAGCATGCATAAATAGATAAATACTGGCATGTCATAAGATATTCACCGAGTCTCTACACATATCAGAACAACTTGTTACATCATTGTTTGCGAAGTAAACAAAATGCATAAGGGTTACATCTCCCAAAAGTACAAGTTTAATATATGTAAAGGGCAAAATATCTTACTTCACATTGGCGGTTCTTGTCTTTATACCCTAAATCTTAACTCCAAAAGAGTATTTAATAGGCTGGGGGAGGGGTGAGGGTGTTCACGTTTGACCTTTTCTTGTATTGAAGAAATCTCATTTGACACGTGACAAGACTTGCTGTGGTTTCTATGCACTGAGTTCCATAATTATGTATGCATCCATAATTACGTAACTCCTTGCACAGTCCGCACATTTCGTTTCATCCTTGTATCACTTCCTTCAGATAGGCCACCGTTTTAGGTGAAGAAACATGTACATGTGATATTCTATTTCTAGCATATGTATATATCAATTATTACACATAGTTGCAAGTAATTTCTTAGTCAAAGACAAGTGCTACTCTAGTGCACCCTAAGTCTCGTAGTGTCCTTTCTTGACTCTTTGAAAATCTGTTTCAGGAAGTGGATGTCGCGGAAAGTTTTATGCAATGAAAACTTTTTGAAAAATTGTTTTCGTGAGAGGATCCTAAAGATTGTAGTCTAGACTCGAGAAGGAATCTTGGTTCACTACAATCGCAACTCTGATACCAATCTGTCACACCCCTTTCTAAGGCGGAAGCACAAGGTGTGATCTTGAAAGGTTCTCATTGCATACGATTGGTAAACATACTACATGCTCGTAAAATAACTCCAAATGCCGATAACATTAGGTAATTAAAAACATAGGTTAAGTGTTTACATCACAAGACAGCATATTGTCTGAAAAGTTTACAACTTTATTTAAAAAGGCGAACATAAAGGTTTGATCCTTGTATCACCACACGGAGTGGGACATAACAACCAAAGCCAGCAAAACGGGTACCAGAGTCTTGACACAACATGACTATTAACATAAACAACATCCAAGAGCAAGAGTATGACCGCGCGCACATCCACTTTAGTTACCTGAAATACATGTGAGTTTTGGAAAATCGTCAACATAATGTTGGTGTGAATTCATGCAGTTTTTGTATTGAACGTTTGTATACTTTGAATGAAAACATGGTATGTAATTTGTATGTAACAAGTATTTCTGTAAATATAAGGAAATCGAGATCGCTAATGGTTTGCAAGGCCTTTAACATGTGACACGACATAGGAAGCATCCAAACCATAGGCCTTTATAATTTTCGATTCACGACGAGAGACACAAAAGCACTCCAGGTAGCACGTGGCCTAGAGTGTGGATGCCTGAAACCCATTAGATCTAACCTTTTGTTCCGCAGTCTAGGTATATTGTTGATTAATGGTGCTTATGACACCCTATTCATGACATGATCTAAAGTATCATTCCTTAGTTTTTGTACTCCACATACCATAACACATGTATTTTCCCCAAGTTTAAAAAGCATATAAAAGTTAAAAGTGGGGACATGGACTCACAACTTTGCGTTTCTTGCGCCGTAAACTTCACCGGGTTTGCTTATATAGCGTCGTGACCTATACGTGTTTTATTAACGTTAGTCACTAGACTTGTATCGCACAAGTACAAGTCACCATCTTTTATGTATGTGTTTTTTTTTGTTAAAAATAATTTATATTTTTAACTATGTATCTTACTTATATTATTTTCTTCAAAAATAAATATAAGTATTTTGTATTTTTCACCCGAGTTATATACATTTTCTTGTATTTGTCTATGCATGTTGTATGTGTATTTTTGTATTTCTACTCCTTGGGAGTATTTAGTGTATTTTCAAGTCCTAATACACTATTACATACATATTACATACACTTAGCGCAAAATTTGGTGACCAATAAATATATATATTTTTCTCAAAAATATACATACTTAGTATCAGTTTTTATCTTGAAGAAATCATCATTTCTTAACTTGGAATTTTACACAAAAATTAGGGAAACCTTGGTAAATATTTTTAGCTAAATTTTTAGGGAATAAGTTTCACCAAAACTTATATTTTTCTAAGTGTCAAAATGTTATAGAAATTTTGACATAGTTTCCCCTAAAAATGGAGGTTTCCTATGTTTTCAAAACACGTGTTTATTTTCTTTTAAAATTATCACAAACAATCAACAACTCTTTCAACACTTACCAAGTGCCAAAATCAAGTAATTAGCTCTACATCATGAACTTGAAGTTTTTGTAAAAGCTTGTAGTAACTTACCATGTTATTTAGTAGGTTTAGTTATCCTTAAAAACATGGTTATTTGTGTGTAAATCACATTCTTGAAAGATTTAGTCATTTACAACTTGTAAGATGATTTTTCTAAAAATATTTCTTTTGTATTTTTCTTGTTACAATCATGTTCCTAGTCTTGATTTCACACTAAAAATGTGATTTGTTTACTTAGAACCCATGACTTGTAAATCTTATAAATAAACTTGGTTTCTTGAGAAAATTATTTTTGTAATCATCTATTTACAAGATTTGTATTTTGATTAAATCATCTTTACATATGAAAATCAATTTCATCATTCAAGTTCATGAAGACATAAAGCATGATGATCTTGGTCTTTCACAAGATCACCACCTTAACTTACTAGATCATGTGTTTAATGACAATCTAGTAGGTTTCTTATGATGTCTAAAATCACTAACACAAATCATCAATCATCAAGAAGCAAATAAACACTATCAACATGTTTTCTTATGTTATTAAGCTTATGTTAAAGTATCATGATCATGTTCTTTAGTGTTCTTCAAGATTAACAATATTTATCATCTTTTATTCATCAAAATATGAAGTAACAAAGGGTTATGAGGGTCTTACTACTAGCACAAGGCTAGGAAAGAACACAAGACGTTGGAGATGACAAATGTGATGGTTAAAAGCAATCGGGAGAGGTCCTTCAATATCCACAAGCTCCACACTTCGTTAGACACCTTCTTGCACCTTTAAGTGGACTTGGAATGATTGGACAATGTTGAATGATGATGGTGGTGTTGTGGGTGTAGTTTGGCCGAGAATGGAGAGGCATGGGAGGAGGTGGAGTGGTGTGTGAAGTGTGTGAGATATGAGAGATCATAATCCTACTTATAACCATTTTGAGCTTTTATCCAAGGGTTCTTGTGTTCTTAATAGTACATACATAATCTTTATCATATCTAAATGAATCCAAGGAGATCAAGAAAGATCATGTGGGATTTTGTTGGTGGGGTCACCCATTGTGACCGTAAATATGAGGGGGGGGGGGGGTAAAGTGTAAGTTTCAATCCCTAATTACATAAATAAGTTAAGTTTCAAGTGTCTTGATTAAGGATTTAATGTGTTAATATGTTAAAAGAGGTGTTATGGTATTCGGGGATCATAACTAACTCAGAAACATTAAAACAATGCTTCTAGTAAAATTTTGGTGTTTCGGGTAATGTCCGGTTGTTCAGTTAGACACCGGTTCGTTAAAGTGCTAAATTGCACCGTTTAGTGTCCTTTATGTACCTTTTTGTGACACTTTTAATTCCCGACACTTAGGAAAGCATTCAGGACCATTTAGTCATATTTTTACATGTCACTAACTCGTTACAATGCTGAATTTTGCTGAAATGTGCTGAATTCAGCACTTTAAGTGTATCTCGGGTGCTTTTCAGTGAGTATTTTAGCTTCCGTAAAGTCTATATATTAACCCTTGTATATATTCTTGGGTTTTAATGTATTTTAGACATTGGACCTACTCCTAGGCCCCAATTCTATTGTCTGACTGCTTTCTGCAGAATTACTGACACAGTGTGTCTTACCGGTGAGTTTACTAGTCTTTCTAACGCAACGCTAACATTAATACATTAAGCCATATTTGAAGTATAAAACGTGCATGAATTCACAAGTATAGCATGAAATCAGACAATGTTGACATTTAAGCACATAACTGCAGATATTAAATAATAATTGAATTGTACGGAAATTACCAGTTTTATGCCAGTTGTCACAAAAGGTAGGTGGTTTTGGGTTAGTGGTTAGTAGAAAGGGCTAAAAGTGTAAAAAGCGTCGGTCTTCGTAAAACTTTTTGTTTTTGTTACTTTTATTCAAACAAAACATCTTCAAACAAAGTTTCTTTGAGGAACTTGTTTGTTTATTGTTAGACTTCATTTTTTTTTTTGACAAGGAATGTCACATGAAGACCGAGCTTTTTACTAAAATAAAGGGTTTAAAAATAAAAAGGGTTTTGGTGGGTAAAGGGTGTTTGTTTTGTGGGTTTAGAAATGAAAAGGTTTAGGCTCAAAGGGGTTAACTAGGGGGATTTTGGGTAGGTGATAAAAAAGTGAAAAATAATGGTGTTGAAAGAAAAAAAGGGTTAGTCCTAACGCCACCATCATTTACTTACTTGGGTTTAAGTTGGTAAGGACCAGGAATGTATCATCATGGCAAATTCTAGAGTCGTAAGAAACCAAGCGGCTATTCACACAAGAAACCAAAAATGAGCATTTAATTTAAAGATGTATATTTGTATGCTCAATAAAGGCTCAAAACTCACTTTTTGTGGGAATGGATTTATAATGTGATCAAGTATATATAATCAAATTTTAACTAGATTTGTCATGCCGTTTCATAATTTTCTTATGTTGGTTCTTTTTTTTATCACGACGCTATCGGTTGTAAATTTGTAAGAATATAATCTTTTTTGAACTTGTTATTCCCAAATTAAGCAACACAAGTAAAAAAAAATGAAAAGTTTTTGTGAAAAAATTTGGGGTGATTAGTGGTTCCAATAGAGTTTTGTGTAAGGCTTGTTATTAGGACTTGCAAGATTCAAGGTTTTAGCACCCCCCCCCCCACACTTAAATTACACATTGTCCTCAATGTGTCCCAAAAATAAATTTTTAGGTTGATTGAATGTGTAAAAAGGTGTTTAAAAACAAAAAAATTATGCTATTGGGCGTCTGGGCACGGGCCCGTGTTGATCCGGGCACGCCCCCGTGTCCAGATTTCCAGTATCATAGTTTACAGAAGGTTGGGCACGGGGGCGTGTTCAGTGAACACTGCCTCATATCCAGTTACCTGAACTGTGCGTTTTCTGTAGAACCTTGTGCACGGGGCGTGTTAGGCTGAGCACGGCCCCGTGCTGAACTTGCTGTAATGAAGAAAAATTGTTGGGAGGCTCTGTTTTGTGCATGGGGTGTGGGTTCAAGTTTCCCTTAGTAACCTTCACCATTCCGAGTGTGTTTTATTCCTGAAAAGTAAAACTAAACTAGAAAACATAAAAGTTAATCAAAACTAAAACTAAGGATAGTTTCGCGGAATGCCTCCGTGGTGCGCCACGTTTATAAGGGTCTTTGGCTAGACCCAAGGTCAGTCATATGTTACCCAAGTGGGATGTTTTGCATCCCATGTTGCACCGTCGGAGAGCATCATCCAAACTTGAGTCTATGACTTTCATGTAGTTGACCGGGTCGTCGTCTTCTACTCTTTTCCCAACCCCAAACTCCATCTCCTTGTCCCCAACCCTCAATGTTAACGTCCCACTATTCATATCGACCATTGTGTGGGTTGTGGCTAGGAATGGTCTACCTAGAATGAGTGGTACTTCGGTATCTTCCTCCATATCTAATATGACAAAGTCGGCCGGGAATACAAAGTCTCCGAGTTTTACCAATAGATTTTCGGCGACACCTTGTGGAAATTTGATAAACCTATCGGCAAGTTGTATGCTCATCTTTGTGGGGCTCGTTTTCCCTAGTCCGAGTCGGTCGAACATTGATGCGGGCATGAGGTTGATGCTAGCCCCAAGATCGGCTAATGCATTGCGTATGGGTGATCCCCCAATTGAACAAGGGATGGTGAAGCTTCCGGGGTCAATCTTCTTTTGTGGGAGTTTGTTGAGTAGCAAGGCGGAGCATTCTTCGCTTATTTAACTAATTTCAATGATTCAATTTTCCTTTAGTGAGTGAGAAAGTCTCTCATAAATTTTGAATATTTAGGCATTTGAGTGAGGACTTCTACAAACGGAATATTGACATGCAACTGTTTTAGTAAGTTTATGAATTTTGTGAATTGCTCATCAGTCTTTTGGCGAAGCAACCGACCGGGGTAAGGTACCGTAGGGTTCTTGGTAGGCTCTTGATTGGGTGGAGGAGGAGTCTCTTTTTGGGGCACCGGTGAAATTGAGGTTTGGGTAGATGGACTCTTCTCAGTTGGAGGTAGCGCTGCCTCCTCGGTACCTACGGTACGATTTCTCAATGTGATGAGATGTACTTGCGCCTTTGGGTTTGTTTCGGTATTGCTGGGTAACGCGCCTTGTGGTCTCTCGAAGAAATTTTGAGCTAGTTGATTTAGTTGTTTTTCAATGTTTTGAATACTAGCTTGTTGATTTCTAAAGTTCTATTCCATTTGTTGAAATCGATGCGAGTTTTTTTTTTTCGGTGTCAGAGATGAGGGGTGAGATAGTATCTTCAAGCCTCTCTCGTCCCCCTTGTTGTTGTTGAGAGAAATTTTGTGACTCATTTCATGGTTGTTGAAAGTTTGTTCGTTGGTTTTGATTTTGTTGGTTACTACTATTGCCGGGTTCTCTCCAACCAAGGTTAGGGTGGTTACGTCATCCTTGGTTGTAGGTACCCGTTGGAGGACCTGACGGTCTAGGCCTATTATCAATGTAGTTTACCATTTCTGTTTGACTATCCATTTCTTTCATACAACTCCAATTTTCATGTGGTCCACCACCTTTCACAAGCCATAACCGAGGCCGTTTTTGGCCATTTCTAACTTTTTGATATTTGAAGAGAGGGCCTCGATTTGGGCTTGTAAAGCAGTGCTTTCGTCAACCTTATGGGCGCCCAGGGCAATAGATTTTGTGCCTCGGGGAGTGTGCCACTGAAAATTATTTTGAGCAATTTCCTCAATTTGATTATAAATTTCATTTGGGCGACGATTACCTAGAAGTCCCCCGGAGCTAGAGTCAAGTGTTTGTCTTGTGTGTGGCAACAACCCATTATAGAAAGTGGAAACTTGTTGCCATACCGCAAGACCATGATGAGGACACTTTCTTAGTAGCTCCTTGAACCTTTCCCAAGTTTCACATAAGGATTCCCCGTCCTCTTGTGAGTATGTTTTAATTTCAGTCATTAATTTAGCCGTTTTAGAAGGATGGAAATACTTATACAAAAACTTTTGGGTTAGTTCATCCCAGGTGTTTACCGATACAACTGGGAGGGTGTTAAACCAAGCCTTAGCTCGGTCTTTTAGCGAAAATGGGAAAATTCAGAGGCAGATGGCGTCATTTGATGATCCGTTGATCCGAAAAGTATCACATATTTCCAAAAAGTTGCTAATATCTAACTGGGGATCTTCGTCCGCAAGTCCATGGAAAGTTGCGGAGTTTTGGAGCATTTGGATCAAATGCAGCCGAAGTTCGAAGTTGTTGGCATCGACATTCGGTGCATTGATAGCGGCGCCGAGATTACCACCGTGGGCCGGAGGTAATCCATTAGGGTACGTTGATCCGCCATTGGAAGTGGGTCTCCCGAAACTTTCTCTTGGCTTTTAGCTTTAAGTCTTTTTCTTAGAAAGCGTTCGGCTTCGTCTAGAGGTTCTTTTATGTCTTTACTAGAACTGGAGCTCGTGCACTTCGTATGAAGTTCAGGTGTGGC
This sequence comes from Helianthus tuberosus, assembly GCA_030545235.1. Classification (NCBI taxonomy): domain Eukaryota; kingdom Viridiplantae; phylum Streptophyta; class Magnoliopsida; order Asterales; family Asteraceae; genus Helianthus; species Helianthus tuberosus. Next base: position 144,849,237 of record CM060407.1, on the reverse strand, counting down.
GCCTGGGTTCCAAGTCCTGAGATAAAAACAAAAAAGATTGTTGGTCAGAAGTTTCACCACGGCCCCGTGTCAGCTGAACACGGCCCCGTGGTCGGAGTTACAGTGATTATTTTCCGGATCCCTGTTACTGGAGAATTTGACACGGCCCCGTGCGGCAGCAACACGGCCCCATGCTCAGCTCCCTGTAACGCAGAAAATAAAAACTGCCAGTAACGATGCTGGGCACGGCCCAGTGCTGCAGTCTGTAGAAGCTGAAAAATTAAGAAAAATCCTAAAAAAATAGAAAAATAAGAAAAACGATTAGGCCGTTGATTCCTAACTTTCTTAAAATCCTTGTGTCCCCGGCAACGGCGCCCATAACTTGATGTGCGTGTAGCGTGATATATTTTTAGTTATATTTTAAGCCCTTTTTAACACTTTAGTCAAGTTTTAAATTTATAAAACACGATATTCTACTAACACTAAACACACATATGGGCAAGTGCACCCATCGTGAGCATAGTATAGCGTTGGTAAGATACCGAGGTCGCCCAAGGACAGAAGAGCTTTTAATACCGGTTTATCCTCAACGTCTAATCAAATCAAAATTTTAGAAAAAGATTTAAACATGAAAATTAAAAACTAAAAAACGCTGAAAAGTAAAATAAAATAAAAACAGATAGACAAGATGAATCACTTGGATCCGACTCTCCTTTAGTGTAACCTTTGATGATTTCAGCACGTTTGCACTTTTTAAGAGATTATCTTAGTTATAGTAGTAGGCCCCTCTTTTGAAGGTGACGTTACCCTCAACCCAGTAGTTTGAGTCAGCAAGGATACAATCCTAAAGGGTCGGAATATTGAAAGAAAATTAATTAAGTTATTAATGCGTAATGTGGTAGGCCCCTATTTTGAAGGTGACGTTACCCTCGGCTAAATGGTTTGAGTCAGCAGGGATACAATCCCAAGTAGTCGGGTTAATGTATTAATAGTAGTTTACATATGAGGGGATCAAGCCATTCGCACCCCTGCCATCCAATACCAGTGGGTATTGAAGGAGGTCCTAGTAAGCTTGACCCAGGTCCTTGCAGGATCTATACACTGAACAAGGCAAGAACCTTACCAAACCATTCCCTTAACCCCCGACCAGGTAGCCAACATATCTCTATATAGACCGTAGAGATATGAATGGAGAAAATCTTTTATTTTATATAGACAGTAAAATAATGCCAAGACACCACAGACAAATGACAAGGAAGTTTCACCTTCAACATAAGAAACTAGTTATTAAATTCATAAATACAAAACCAAATAAAAAGTGCGAAAAGCTTAAAAATCAAAAGTATAACACTAAATGCTTGCCTTCACCAAGTGATGTAAGAGAATTAGGCAAACATGGCCTTTGATTATCAAGAACTGTTACTATTAATCTTGGATCCCGAGACTACTACACACACTCTAAGATGGATGATGGATGATGGTGGTGGATGTGGGTTGTAGTGGTGGTGGAGTGTGGGTGAACTGGGAGAGAGGTGGTTTGCCAATGGATGCCTTTGAAGTGAGCCAAGCACCTCTATTTATAGCCTGCACAGAAGCCTGAACACGGCCCCGTGTCCATCCACTTTCTCTTTCTTCATTAATTGCAATTTGTCTGCATTAGCTCAACACGCCCCCGTGTCCGCTGGGCACGGCCCCGTGTGCAGAAGCATATCTGTACTATCAAGATTTGCTTGGATTCTATGAATCTTAGCGTTGACCATGGCCGTGTAGAGCTGGGCACGCCCCCGTGTCGAGAATAGAAGCTTCTATAGCTTTTTCCTTTCTGCAGACAATTGGCTACGCCCCCGTGTCCGTTGGGCATGGGGTCGTGGTCAGCCTTCTGTTCTCTTGTTTTTGCTTGGGCTGTAACACCTGTGCCTCCACGGCCATCAAACAAATACTGTATCAATGAAATATTGTATTTCATACTTGGGATTTGTATAAATATGTGTATCCTTTGCACATATCAATTCTTGTTCGATTTCAAGCTTTAAATCGCTTTCTGGAAGGTTATACGCGCAATGATGCGTAAATATAACCCGTTTAATGCAACGAACAGACCGGAATAGTGAAATAGGCTTAACATAACTTAAATAACCTTTACATAACTTAGAAATAAGTTTTGAAGGCTTTGATAGGGCAAAATCGAGTTAAATCGCTTACAGGGACTAAAGTTGACAAACTGCGAAAGTATGCCAATTTGAACTGTAACAGACATTCCGGAACATGACCATAAGTTAAACATACCATAAATATCCTTTACATAGCTTAGAAATAGGCTTTGAGGGATTCGGTGAGCTAAAATAAACTTTTGGGTCATTCAGGGACTAAAAGCGTCAAAAAGTGCACAAGTTTGCACTTTCGCGCATAACTTACGTTCTGAATACATCCGGACATCCAAAAATTTAGGTAAGCACTAAAATATTTTATTTTAGTGCTTGGCATAAGAAAAATCCATTCGTCACGCAATTTGGATCTTTTTTCGTGCTTATGCGCATTCCGTCGTAATTAAGCAAACATCGCGATCGTACGACCAAACGAACCAACATTCGACATATTTTTGAGCATGTTTCATGTCCACAATGTTTAGGCATCATTTTAGGGCCTTAAAGTTGGCTTTACGGGCCTTAGAAGTGTCGGGAATGGCCTTAAACACCATCAGGGACTGAAACTGTCAATATGGAAAAGTTGGTTCTGATCAGACAAGGCCAGTCGGCCCGCGTAAGTCTTGTGAGTATCCTTACGCGGCCCGCGTCAGTCTCCCAGACTAGATTAACTGAATTTAACAGCTGTTAACAGCTGTTAAGCACTCCCACCTCAATTCCAAGTGTTGTTTCCTGCTTTTGGGGGGCCAATATGATGTACATAAGCTTACCAACAAGTGTAGGGACAAGATCAAAGCACGTTATTCGATAAACGATCCTAACGGTTCCAAGAATCCTATAAATACCCCTTGATTCACAACTCAAAACCAACTTGAAATCTGAGTTTTTCTCTAAGTGGTTGTGTTCATACACTTCCTACCTGAGATTACTTGGAGATCAAAGCTTTCGGGGACCCTTTGTAAGTGTTCTTTCGTTCTTTTCATTCATTTTAGCTTTAAAGTCAAACTTTGTTTGACTTTCTGCGTTGACCAATTTATGGTCAATGCGAAGTTCGTTTGAACTTCATAACGTGAGCGTAATCACGATGGTTATAGTCCCTAGTGACTATACCTACTGATTACCACGTTATCAAGGCTTAGTGACGAGTCGTAGTTTCGGCCAAAATGCGTGTTATTGCTTATTTTGTAACCAAACTACTTATAGGTATCAAAACCGTTTGTTTTGATACCAAACTTGTTTTCTAACTTAGTTAAGCATGTTTCAACATGCTTAGCTCGTCACTTTTAGTTTTGTGCTTGTCTAGGGTCGTAAGGGTAAGCGATCTAATCAATCGCTTATACTTTCGAACCCGACCCGTTTGGTCGATCATTAGGATCCGACCAAACACATTAGGTGACCATAGTATATAGGGAATAACCTTCCGAGGTTATACCTTATGGTCGCTTTGTTTAAGTAATTGTATGATAGGTAGTTTATATGCCTTAGGTAAATTACCAAAATACCCTTTGAATGCCAAAATTCATTTTTAAGCATATGTAACATAACTTTTGGTATCTAAACTGATTTGGTAACAATATTAGACATGTTGAGGCATATTTTACTTATCATAGGACTAGTTAGGCATTCAGAATGCGTTTTGCGCAAACGACGCGTTAAAGTAGCATAAGCTACCTAAACGGGTCGTAATGGGTCGTAAGCACTTAGGTTAGGTTTCATTTTAGCATGTGGGCTTTGTTAAACCATATCATATGAGTTCCAATACTCATTTGGTTTACGAAACCTCATTCTATCCAACCTTCCGATATAGGTCCGGTTCATTAACATAGTTACCTATATTAGGTGCCGTTTGATTCCATGATCTCTAGCATTGCTTGGTGGTTATCTTAGGACTTCTGAGCAATCTCAAGTGAGTACATAGACCCCTCTTTTACCGTTTTCAAACTGTTTTGGGGTGAAACACATGTGCCTACTTGTTACTTTCATGCTTTCCATGTTTTCACATCATATACTTGCTATGTTCATTAGTACATTTATAGTACATGATTTCATTGTGTTTTATGCTATGTATGCCCATTGTGTGCATACTTAGTACATTGTTTTACATTACATTTTATGCTATGTATGCCCGTTGTGTGCGTACTTAGTACATTGTTTTACATTACATTTTATGCTATGTATGCCCATTGTGTGCATACTTAGTACATTGTTTTACATTACATTTTATGCTATGTATGCCCATTGTGTGCATACTTAGTACATTGTTTTACATTACATTTTATGCTATGTATGTCCTTTGTTGCATACTTAGTACATTTGTTATTCATCACATGCTTACATTTTGGTATGACATTTGGTTTGTTTAAATAAGACAATGTACATTCATTAACACCGATCATGCCGCTCGTTAGTAGGTAATGGTACCATAGGACTTGACAACTCCCATTCCTGAAATCCCGGGTTTTGTTTGGATTGGAAGGAATGACTGAATCCGACTACATTTCTAGGTGGACCTTAGACTTTGTGCTAGGGTTTATCCTACAGTCACAAGGCTTGGATGTATGAATTTTCACAATACCGCATAGATGTTTATATCAGTATAGCATGCATTTGTTCCACAAAACATAACTTTGATTTAAACCATGTTTTACTTCAATACCTTGTTTTTGTGCATTTTTACATATGGATGAGTTGATATATTTCACTTACCATACATGATATTTTGGATACACATTTCATGATTTACATTAGACATAAACATTTTGACATTGATATACAAAATTCATGATTTACATTAGACATATACATTAGACATGGTTTTCACACAAACATTTTGACATTGATTGTACATAAACATTTTACTTTGGTGGTTTGGTTTGAGTAAGTGATTTAAGTAACGAGGCGTGTGTAATATGATACAAGCATGGTGGATATGCCGATGGGACTTCCTATATATAAGTGCTTGTATGGTATTACATATCGTAGCGTATCTGAATCATTTCAATTTAGACATATAACATTTTATACAAATAACATACTTTTCACAATACATTGTTTTACAAACAACTTATCTAATACAAACTCATTTTACTTGGTTATTTACTTAACCATGTATTATTCTTTTATACATATATATCATTTGGTTTATTTATCACTTTTCAAATGATTTACAAGACAAAGCAAATTACAAGGTTCATGACTAAACATTTTCTTAAAACATAAGTCATGAATTCTATTTTCACAAAACCTATGTATCTCACAGGCATTTTTATGCTGACGTATCTATTTTCACATGTGTTTCAGGATATGATGCATAGGATTTATTAAGATACACTTAGGCGGACTTGGGCCTTAGTGACAATAAAAGATGCAAGACTAGTTATTTATGTTATATTTCTTTGATTGTCAAGACATTGTAACTCTTTTAATCAATAAAACAATATTTCAATTTCCATGTGTTATGAAACAATGATTCTGTTACAACACTCCCCGACGTTTCCGCCACGTTTTGTTGTTTTACGTGGTCGGGGTGTGACAGAAAATTTGGTATCAGAGCTCATGGTTATAGGGAATTAGGTTATTAGTAATACTTTGACCTAGTCTATAACCTTCCTAGGACCCTAACGCGAGTTTACTTGTGTTTAGTCATAAAACAATACCGTCACCTATCCTTAGGCGACGACCTCAACAAGAACACAAATTTCAAAACCTCTTTGAAAACTAATCATCTGTTCTAGGATGATTGATTACTAGGTTTTGAACCCTCTGTTGTAAGGTTTTGAACCCCTTTGAATTCAAAATCTCGTCAAAGTTTGGGTCTTATAATGTGAACACGTGCAAATTGGAAGAGTGAATGCCTGTACCCTGAGTTTTCTGTCGAAGGCTAGAGTGTTCGTACAAATCCGCAGTATCGGACCAGTCACTCTTACCTGGGAACTCTTGGGGTGAGTGTTCACTTATAGGCGAGCATGTCTTCAGTGATACATTAATATGATCCGTTTACTTTGATTTGTCACCGTCTCATTTGTTTGCCTTAGGTAACAAACAAATGATCGCAATTTTTATGCATTGCCATTCTGTTTTGATTGTCTGATAACCTTTCACTTGTTTCCTCCTATGTCTTTCATTTTCTTCTAGAATGTCTCTTCCTCTCAGCAACAGTCAAATGTCCGAGCAAACAGCCAAATTTGCCCAGCAAATAGGCGAAGTGATTCTGAAGACTGTGGATTTAGGCATTGCCATGTCTCGTCTCAACAATGAAGCCTCTCGTCTCAACAATGAAGCCACTCAAGAGCCACCAAAAGAAGCAGAAGTTAAGCCAGCACCAAAATCAAGGAAGCGTAAGGCTTCAAGGAAACCCGCAGCAGTTACACCTAGTCAAGCGGGACCTAGCCAAGTGACAGCACCACCAGCCAGGAAGCCATACAACGGAACTGCACCCTTGTGCAACCAATGTAGCCTTCATCATCATGCTAGCGTGAAATGCCGCAAATGCCAGATTTGTGGACTTATAGGTCATACAGCAAGGGTTTGCTCAACTACAGCAGTACCAAATCAAACAGGACCCATCCGGGTGGCAACACCACCTGCTAAGAAGCAATACAAGGGAACGGCACCAATATGCGACAAATGTAATGGGCATCACCAAGCTCACTTACAGTGTCGTCTGTATGTATCATATGGGCGAGTTGGTCACCTGGCAAGTGCTTGTCGATATAACCCGAACCAAGGTGGTCCAAATCAACAACAAGCCAATCCTGCTCAAGCTCGCTTTCAGCCTGGATCGTGCTACAACTGTGGCAAGATGGGTCATTTCGTGAATAAATGCCCGAAGCTTGCTAAGACAAATCCAAACCACGGATGAGCAGTTGGCTGATTAGAAGATGTTGTTGTCTTATGCTTTTGTTTCTTCTATTTCTTGTAATGTGAAACAATATGTTTTATTTATAAATAAATTATTGTTCACAATTCTGATATACAAGTTTAGTTACATGAGTAAATGGAAATTCTCTATAATACCTGTATTAAGGAACTATGTTCCTTACAAACTACTCTTGTGATTCTCTCTTTCAAAGGATCGCTCATGATTTCCTCAAAAATTTTAAGTACTCGTTTCACTCTAAGAAACAAAGTACAAAAAATAAAGTGACATTATGAATAATCGTGCTTTTGCACATCTGTGCCTTTGAATCCTTGGTTAGATAACTAAGGGTATTTTCAAATCTCATACCCATTACGTTTTGATTTTTTTTTCAATATACATATTATAAGTATTACAAAAACAATCTTCATGATCTCAAAACATTTCATATAGTTTGAAAACAATTTTTCGAATGCATTGGCTATGTTTTCAAAAACAACCTTCATGATTTCAAAATGTTTCATATAGTCTGAAAACAATATTAACACAGTACATCTTCTTATCAAGTGCATAATTTTCAAAAAGCATTTTTCATATTTTCAGAAACCTCATACATAATTTCAAAAATTTCATCTCGCATGATTTTAAAACATTTTTATAAACATACCTACCTAGTACACCTACTTTATGATTTCAAAAGTATTATGCATAAGGTTTCAAAAACATTGAACACATTTTTTTAAGAACCCCATGCATAGTTTTCCAAAAATATTCTCCTCATACATTGACTTAACCTTCAAATTCTGCTTCATATGTCACCTTGGCATATCTAGCATCTCAACTTCATAAGCATTTTTACTTCATGTTTTGACATAAACACATCCAGTGCAAGGTTTCAAAACATCTTCAACTTCTAAAATCCATATGGGATCTTTTTATCTTCACATTTAGACCCTTGTGGATGATTATCATTTAAATCAGAGTCCTTAATTGGATTCCTTATGTACCTAAATTCGAACATTTCGGTTCCTTGTAATCGAAATCGAATTTTTCTTTTAAAAATCTTTCTATCTTTATAGTTAGATTCTTGATAATGTTTAAAGTACCAAATGAAATCCACGAGATGGATTCCTAGTGTGCTTTAAATACATGTGCTCTGTTAGCAAAACTAATTAACAAATTAAAGATGTAGATAAACAATCTTTGTGGTTATATGACTATGTGTTTATGCATCTTGTGTTTTCTTTTATGCATTTTGTGTTTTTGTATACTCTGGATATTCGTTATCCAAATCCTCGTAGAATCTTTCATATCTTCATATGAGGGATTCGTAGTAGGATATTCAAAAAGGTACTACCTTAAATCCTTAATGGGCTTCTATGTAATAGTTAAGACCCTTGGATTATATAGTACCACTCCATGATTCATAAGAGACCCTTTTAGGGGTCTAGTCAAAAAGATTGATTCAAAAATCTGGTTAAGAATGACATGTGATGATATAAGCTGAAAAGACTCCTTGGTTGTCTATTAAAATCATTTAATGATTTAATAAAAGGGACCCTATGGTGGTCTAGTCACACTCATCACAGGTTTGTTCATTTGGTTTTCCCCTACACATTATAAAATAGACTGTGTGAACTATGCAAGGAATTGTCTAAATTATGGACGCGTACATAATTATGAAATTTAGTGCACAGAAACTCAGTAAGATTTATTATGTGTAAGAACCGATAGTGACAACAATAACAGAATGAAAACGATGTAATGGAGGTACGGTGGACGCACCAATGATGCTTTATATACTTGTATATAAGTATCCCTCTTACATTGCAAGCATGATGTTATTAAAGTTACTAGAAGTTCAGAACCCTAACCAATGTTGTTCGATCTTTTCAACTTCATGTTTTAAACTCTCACAAGTTTCCTCTAAATAAAATTTTGGGACAAAATTTCCTAAAGTAGGGGAGACTGTGACACATGTGCCTCCACGGCCATCAAACAAATACTGTATCAATGAAATATTGTATTTCATACTTGGGATTTGTATAAATATGTGTATCCTTTGCACATATCAATTCTTGTTCGATTTCAAGCTTTAAATCGCTTTCTGGAAGGTTATACGCGCACTGATGCGTAAATATAACCCGTTTAATGCAACGAACACACCGGAATAGTGAAATAGGCTTAACATACCTTAAATAACCTTTACATAACTTAGAAATAAGTTTTGAAGGCTTTGGTATGGCAAAATAGAGTTAAATCGCTTACAGGGACTAAAGTTGACAAACTGCGAAAGTATACCAATTTGAACTGTAACAGACATTCCGGAACATGACCATAAGTTAAACATACCATAAATATCCTTTACATAGCTTAGAAATAGGCTTTGAGGGGTTCGGTGTGCTAAAATAAACTTTTGGGTCATTCAGGGACTAAAAGCGTAAAAAAGTGCACAAGTTTGCACTTCCGCGCATAACTTACGTTCTGAATACATCCGGACATCCAAAAATTTAGGTAAGCACTAAAATATTTTATTTTAGTGCTTGACATAAGAAAAATCCATTCGTCACGCAATTTGGATCGTTTTTCGCGCTTATGCGCATTCCGTCGTAATTAAGCAAACATCGCGATCGTACGACCAAACGAACCAACATCCGACATATTTTTGAGCATGTCTCATGTACACAATGTTTAGGCATCATTTTAGGGCCTTAAAGTTTCCTTTACGGGCCTTAGAAGTGTCGGGAATGGCCTTAAACACCATCAGGGACTGAAACTGTCAATATGGCAAAGTTGGTTCTGATCAGACAAGGCCAGGCGGCCCGCGTAAGTCTTGTGTGTATCCTTACGCGGCCCATGTCAGTCTCCCAGACCAGATTAACTGAATTTAACAGCTGTTAGGCACTCCCACCTCAATTCCAAGTGTTGTTTCCTGCTTATGGGGGGCCAATATGATGTACATAAGCTTACCAACAAGTGTAGGGAGAAGATCAAAGCACGTTATTCGATAAACGATCCTAACGGTTCCAAGAATCCTATAAATACCCCTTGATTCACAACTCAAAACCCACTTGAAATCTGAGTTTTTCTCTAAGTGGTTGTGTTCATACACTTCCTACCTGAGATTACTTGGAGATCAAAGCTTTCGGGGACCCTTTGTAAGTGTTCTTTCATTCTTTTCATTCGTTTTAGCGTTAAAGTCAAACTTTCTTTGACTTTCTGCGTTGACCAGTTTATGGTCAATGAGAAGTTCGTTTGAACTTCATACCGTGAGCGTAATCACGATGGTTATAGTCCCTAGTGACTATACCTACTGATTACCACGTTATCAAGGCTCAGTGACGAGTCGTAGTTTCGGCCAAAATGCGTGTTATTGCTTATTTTGTAACCAAGCTACTTATAGGTATCAAAACCGTTTGTTTTGATACCAAACTTGTTTTCTAACTTAGTTAAGCATGTTTCAACATGCTTAGCTCGTCACTTTTAGTTTTGTGCTTGTCTAGGGTCGTAAGGGTAAGCGATCTAATCAATCGCTTATACTTTCGAACCCGACCCGTTTGGTCGATCATTAGGATCCGACCAAACACATTAGGTGACCATAGTATATAGGGAATAACCTTCCGAGGTTATACCTTATGGTCGCTTTAAGTAGTTGTATGATAGGTAGTTTATATGCCTTAGGTAAATTACCAAAATACCCTTTGAACGCCAAAATTCATTTTTAAGCATATGTAACATAACTTTTGGTATCTAAACTGATTTGGTAACAATATTAGACATGTTGAGGCATATTTTACTTATCATAGGACTAGTTAGGCATTCAGAATGCGTTTTGCGCAAATGACGCGTTAAAGTAGCATAAGCTACCTAAACGGGTCGTAATGTGTCACACCCTCAAATTCCACATGAGAAGTACCACCGCGAGGCGTGCGACTGACCAGGATCCAGCCACTAATTATTTTGAACCGTTTGGTTATTATCATAAGTAATGGTATAATTAGCGACCAATTTAAATTTTTCAAAACATAGTTTAAGTTGCAGCGGAAGGGAAAAGAATACATATCGTAATTTAAAACCACAAGTTTATTAGTTATGAACTTACAAACCACGCACTCCAGCCGATTGCAATGTCCGTCCTAAACTGTATCGAGCAACCTGCAAAGCATGCAGTAGGGTATCAACATAATGTTGGCGAGTTCACGAGTTATCCAGTTTTAACTTTTCGAAAACGTAAGTTGTTTAGATAAAACATTTATAATCACGTCATGGGGAGCTACCCCATATGAAAGCTACTAAACTGGCGTTATCGAAACTATTGACGAGAAGATTTTGTGCCCCGAGTCAATGTCTATCGTCATTGACCAAGATGCAAGGTATACTAGTTCACGCCCGATCTCCTCCGGTCACGGTGTGAGGTTGTCAAACCTAATAGCGCTATCAACTAATAACCCGTTCGCCCCCGGCGATTAATCGGTACTGTAAGCAGGGACTTTACATGATAGAGATTCGTTTAGTTTGGCTAGTTGTGATTTATAAATAATATCCAAACGTATCTCCCCCGGAGATAGTAATTAAAAGTACCCATTCGTATTTTCCGCTGGAAATATTGGTTTGAAAGTATTCCTCCCAAAGATAGCAGTTGGTTCGTGTCCCTCCCTGGGACGCATGCTTTTAGTGTGTGTGAACTCACCTTGGTTTGCTCGGCAGACAATTTACTTGTGTTGTGTTGGCCAACCATGCCCTATTATGGTTATTAATATTTATCAGGTTCGTATGCAGGTAGTGTCACATATAATTCTACACGTAATCTAACACATAGCACGTAAGTCATACTAACACATACGCTATTGGGCCTATCCTAGCATATAAACAGTTAAACAGTAACGGTTAAACATTAATACTAGCACACAGTCCAAAACATCAGTTTGTGTGGCCCAATAACTAAGCAGAGTTGTCCAGTCAAAACCGGGTGGTCTCGATTCGAGAACAAGAGGTCTCGAGTCGCAACCACGAGTTCCTGAGTCAAAATCAGATGGTCTCGAGTTGTGCATAACTGAGTCGCAACCTCTGGGGGTCTCGAGTCGGGTCTCGACTCCTGGAGTGCGTTGTCTGGTTTCGAGTCGCAACCATAAGGTCTCGACTCACAAACTGTGCAGATGCTTCTAGAACCCTTATCCAACTTGTACGAACCAATCACCTTTCCTTAACATGTTTTATCATACCGTACAATCACCAAATCGGATTAACAACAAATTTCAAATATTTTCATCACATCATCAAACAGTTCTTCATTTAGGGTTTTCACATTCAACTAACACATTCATCCTAGACATTATGACCCTACCACTATTTTAACATTCTTATCATCAACTATATTTTCACAGCTATTTTATATTAAAAACCCCAAATCAATTTTATCACCCAAGCACACAGGTCTGTCATGAATTCATTATTTATTTATTATTATTATTTTTTTGTTAACCTATTATCCATTCTAAACATCAGGCTTGTAATAGAAAACACGCTCAAACAACAATGTTAAACCCATATCCCAAAGCAGTTTGTCTTTAATCATCATAAAACACACTTTTAATCCCATTTTTACCAATAACAAAGGCTGCAATTTCTATTAACAAGTGTTAACAAGTGCATATATGTTTATATTACAATAGCAGATTACATTTCTCTTTATATCCGAAACAATTAAGGGTAAATATCAAAAATACTTTCATTTTAACACAATTCCCACAGATGAATAATCAACAGGCATTTCAAACAACTTGCAACACAATCCACACTTTTCAGCAACATTCCTTATTTTGAATCCAAAATCACAACAGCTTACGTTCACCATTTCAACACCTACTTCTATTTTTATTTACACAATCAAAACTAAAGAAAGCTGAGATATGCACCACAAATCGTTATCATGAAATCAGTTTATAAAAACAATAGAGTATATGTATCTCATCATTAACCACTTATCAATGTTTCAACTAATTCCAAACAGCTTTCGAATCTAAGCAATAAACAAACAGTTATTATTACAACAAGCTTTCTTTAATTTATTATTTCAACTAAGAGCCACAAAAGGATTGCAAGATAATTGAAAACAAATAGATACTGACCAAACCTTCGAGACCAAAGTGCGTGCTGTCATTACTTCCTGTTCCGAGCCTCCATCTGCACCGGAGCTAGGTCTGACCCGCTGACCAGTCTTGTGAAACCCATCCGAACAGAAGCACCACCGCCGCCATCACAGCGGCGCTGCCGTCACCGGCTCCGTCTCTGTTCTCCCTCTCTCTCTTTCTCAGTAGCTCCGATTCTCTTTCTCTTGAGTCCATATATGTGCGTGTGGTCGCCGGAGTCCTCTGATTGCACACAAGGTGTGCGGCTGTGAAAGAGTGAAAGGGAGAAGAGGAGTGGGTCGGGTGTTGTGTGAGCTCGCCAGGAAAGAAGGGAAGTGCTGGAGAGGAGCTGATCGGGGAACAAAGGGTGTCGGAGATCGCCGGAATCCGGCTCCGGTCGTCGGTCGGAAACGAGAGGGAACAAGGGTGGATCTGATCTCTTGTTTGCGGCTGATATGTTTCTTTGTAGGGTTTTTGGGGTTTTTATAAAAATAAGGGTGGGGTTTATAAGATATTAAGATATGCTAGGGTTTTAGGTTTAGGTTATTTGGGTTGGGCCTGGCCCAAGAGTGTGAATCTGTTTAAACGACTACGCGTCTCGCTCAAACCGATTGGCCGAGTTAAAATTAACTAACACGTATATAATTAAAGCTTTCGTCGTGGATTATTATTTTGTAAATAATAATAATATTTATAATAAGAGTGATATTAATAAATACGTGTGTTACTAAAATGCCCTTCTCTTGACAACGAGAGTACGGGTTGTCACATAATGGGTCGTAAGCACTTAGGTTAGGTTTCATTTTAGCATGTGGGCTTTGTTAAACCATATCATATGAGTTCCAATACTCATTTGGTTTATGAAACCTCATACTATCCAACCTTCCGATATAGGTCCGGTTCATTAACATAGTTACCTATATTAGGTGCCGTTTGATTCCGTGATCTCTAGCATTGCTTGGTGGTTATCTTAGGACTTCTGAGCAATCTCAAGTGAGTACATAGACCCCTCTTTTACCGTTTTCAAACTGTTTTGGGGTGAAACACATGTGCCTACTTGTAACTTTCATGCTTTCCATGTTTTCACATCATATACTTGCTATGTTCAATAGTACATTTATAGTACATGATTTCATTGTGTTTTATGCTATGTATGCCCATTGTGTGCATACTTAGTACATTGTTTTACATTACATTTTATGCTATGTATGCCCATTGTGTGCGTACTTAGTACAGTGTTTTACATTACATTTTATGCTATGTATGCCCATTGTGTGCATACTTAGTACATTGTTTTACATTACATTTTATGCTATGTATGCCCGTTGTGTGCATACTTAGTACATTGTTTTACATTACATTTTATGCTATGTATGTCCTTTGTTGCATACTTAGTACATTTGTTATTCATCACATGCTTACATTTTGGTATGACATTTGGTTTGTTTAAATAAGACAATGTACATTCATTAACACCGATCATATTGCTCGTTAGTAGGTAATGGTACCATAGGACTTGACAACTCCCATTCCTGAAATCCCGGGTTTTGTTTGGATTGGAAGGAATGACCGAATCCGACTACATTTCTAGGTGGACCTTAGACTTTGTGCTAGGGTTTATCCTACAGTCACAAGGCTTGGATGTATGAATTTTCACAATACCGCATAGATGTTTATATCAGTATAGCATGCATTTGTTCCACAAAACATAACTTTGATTTAAACCATGTTTTACTTCAATACCTTGTTTTTGTGCATTTTTACATATGGATGAGTTGATATATTTCACTTACCATACATGATATTTTGGATACACATTTCATGATTTACATTAGACATAAACATTTTGACATTGATATAAAAAATTCATGATTTACATTAGACATAAACATTAGACATGGTTTTCACACAAACATTTTGACATTGATTGTACATAAACATTTTACTTTGGTGGTTTGGTTTGAGTAAGTGATTTAAGTAACGAGGCGTGTGTGATATGATACAAGCATGGTGGATACGCCGATGGTACTTCCTATATATAAGTGCTTGTATGGTATTACATATCATAGCGTATCTGAATCAGTTAAATTTAGACATATAACATTTTATACAAATAACATACTTTTCACAATACATTGTTTTACAAACAACTTATCTAATACAAACTCATTTTACTTGGTTATTTACTTAACCATGTATTATTCTTTTATACATATATATCATTTGGTTTATTTATCACTTTTCAAATGATTTACAAGACAAAGCAAATTACAAGGTTCATGACTAAACATTTTCTTAAAACATAAGTCATGAATTCTATTTTCACAAAACCTATGTATCCCACAGGCATTTTTATGCTGACGTATCTATTTTCACATGTGTTTCAGGATATGATGCATAGGATTTATCAAGATACACTTAGACGGACTTGGGCCTTAGTGACAATAAAAGATGCAAGACTAGTTATTTATGTTATATTTCTTTGATTGTCAAGACATTGGAACTCTTTTAATCAATAAAACAATATTTCAATTTCCATGTGTTATGAAACAATGATTCTGTTACAACACTCCCCGACGTTTCCGCCATGTTTTGTTGTTTTACGTGGTCGGGGTGTGACATGGGAAGATACTGTCGAGGGGTCGGGCATGCCACGTTGATTCCTTTTCTTGTATTTATGTTAGATATGGCTGCATTTTTGTTCCTTTTGTTCAATTAAGCTCAAATATTCCTGAAAATACAAAAGGAAGACAAAAGCACACTTTTCCAACATTAGTACTAGAAAAGGGTTAGTTTTATGCCTCAATTGATGTAATTTATATGTGCATTTTACACACACCAATCAACTCATAACCTTTACAAGATTCCACCTATTTTTCACAGGTGATTTGGGTGGATTCAAGCTCCTTTTTGCAACTTCGGTATTTTTCTACCATAGTCTTGAGTTGATCTTTGGTTATGCTTGATTCATGCTTTAAGCCGCTGATTTCATTTTCTTTTTCAAACAATTTGTTTTTCAACTCATTAAAAGTTTTCTCAAATTGCACTTCATCGTTAAGATCTTGTTTTTAAGTTTTTCATTCACCTCTTTTATATTAGTAAAAGCAATAATGCATTTATCTGAACACAAATCTTCTAAAACCTGAGGTGATACCTTAGTAGCAGCCATCATGGCACAGTCACATTCACCATCACATATACTAGCATCCCATGGATCAGCCAGAGGTTCCAACAGAGGTTCAGCAACCTTTTCTTCTAACATCTTTTCACTAACAATATCTGTTGTAACCACTGTTTCAGCAACTTCTTCCACCACTTCAGATCTGGACTCCACTTCCTCGGTTTCAAGCCCTTCAGGTATTGTCTTTGATGCCATAAAACAAAATTCATCAGGTAAAACATCAGAATTAGCAACTAGAGCATAGTTTTCATCAGTTAAGTCCTCAGGTAAGCTACTCCAATCAACAAAGCCTTGTGTAAAGAAGCTCTGTTTACTGGCCTCTGCTGGAGCAGAAGTTTGTGCAGCTTGTTGTGGTGCAGTTTGCACTTTAACCTGTGATACAAGGGCTTGAACTTACTGAATTTGAGGAATAGTGGTTTGGACATACTGGACAGGAACATTGTTTACAGGGTGTGTAAAATGAGCTGCGTTTTGCATATGAGGAGCAAGGGTATATTGGGAATAATGGATAGTGATTTGGGTGTTTTGAGGTCTTGGACTAGGGTGAGTGATTATTGGTCCACTGTTTTCACTCCTACATTCCCTAGCAAAGTGACCAAGCCTATTACACTTATAACACTTAACTTTTTATTTATACAACCCAACCTTTAAATTCCCATGCAACCCTGGAAACTTCCTACCACTTCTTTTATAAAACTTGCTTGTTCTTACACTCAACAAGGCAAGTTGATGCAACATGTCCATCTCTTCCAAATATGTGGGATCAAAATGTTGAAGGCCATTCAATTCAAAGGATAAGTTGTCAGATATCTGGTTTTCCCCATTAGCTGTGAAAGCATAATTGGGTGAGTAAGGCTCAGAGTTGAAGGCTCCACATGCAGTTATGTCAATGTAATGATCATAACTCTGGTCCTTACTACCACCAGATGACGCTTCCTGACCAAAAAGTGTTGTGTTACCAAAAGAGTAATCATTATCCACTTTCCCAGACTCTTGCAACTTCTTTTTCTGGTTAAGCTCTCTTTCATATGTGAGAAGTCTACCATGAAATTAGGTCAGACTCATCTCCTTGAACCCAACAGAATTCCTAGTAACAAAGGCTATAGTGTCCCACTTTTCTAACAACGATCTAAGAAACCTACTATTTAAAGTAGAGTTGGCATATTAATCATTAACCAGTTTTAGCTCACTAATCAGACAACTAAACCTCTCAAACTACTGGGTCAATGAGTCTCCGTTAACATGACAAAATGTTTCATATTGTTGGTCCAACACCTCTCTGTTGTTTTAAATAACCTCTTATGTCCCACCGAAGTGCTCTTTTAGTGCATACGATAGCTCTTTTGCACTGTTACAGTATAACAAGCCAACATATATCTCATTGGGTAATATTGTAGCAACTATACTAAATGCTCTAGCATCTAACTAAATCTTCTGAAAATCCTGCTCAGAGTAATTTTCAGGCTTCTTAGGTACTTAGACCTTGGGATCTTCTGCACTCGGCACCATTGAAACATGATGTCCAAAGATAACCAACTTCCAGCAACTGCTATTTTGCTGTGCAAGGACATGGCCCATCCTACGTTGTCAGATATTATATTCAGATCTGACAAGCATAGGTGGCTTGTACTATGTGCCAGTGTTATGATGATCTTGTGTTTGTGAAGATTTTTTGGTTGTTTTACAAAGTTTTTGATTAACCAACTTTGAACGTGATTAAACTTTTAACTCTGTTTTCAACAAATATGAACAAACAGTATCAATGAAATTGAGCTGATCTTTTATATCAAATTGACTGTTAAATCGAACTTAAATAGACCTATGCTCTGATACTAATTGTTAGGATCTGAGTTTGAATTGTTTGTGTTTGTTTTAAAGATGATTAATGAAAGAAGATAAAAATATGAAATAATTGCAGCAGAATGAAGCAAACTTTATAACACAAACAATGGTAGATTAGCTTTCATCATGAATACTTTGTATTGAATGATTGTTTTTACATAATGCTTCACGTATGCATAAATTTCTATCTCCCCCTCAGCCTGAGATCACAGTGTGTGTTCGTACAAAACGCAAGTGAGTGAAGTGATCTAATAGAACAATACATGCACTGTCTAATTATAGTACAAACCTTGCCACTGTGGAAACTTTTATCACAGCCTCAAATTCCATTTACGGAGTACCACCGTGAGGTGTGTGACTGTCCAGGATCAAGCCACCAATTAATATTTTGCTGGTTTCACTATGACAATATGTGATGGTTTTAAAGAACAAAGTTTAAAAATTATTAGTTTGGTAGTTGTCTGTAATATTTTGTGCTGGTTTAACAATTAATATGGTGCTGGTTTAACAATTACATTGTACTGCTTTAACAGTTATATTAGGAAAGTTAATTTTATGCTGGTTTTACAATTAATATTGTGCTGGTTTCACTATGACAATATGTGATGGTTTTAAAGAACAAAGTTTAAAATTGTGCTGGTTTTAAACGGTATATTGAAAGTTGAAAAATCAAATTCTTGACAATTGCATTTAAAAATCAACAAAAACTAATAATGTGCTGGTTGAATGTTGTAAACATAATAAGAATACAAGAAATCCAAACTGAAATGAAAAAAATAACAAATCCAAATATCATGATTTCCAAAGACACACGACTAACTGCTCTTCTGGGAATCAGCAACAGTAGTCTTCATCTTACAAGTCCGACTATTATGTCCATGACCTCCACATATCAAACAACCTCTAGTTTTAGGTTTCTTTGATATTCTTGAAGATGATACCTCACGAAAAGACTTTAAGCGTTTGTTTGAACCACACCCCTTGTTTCTAATACCACTAGGTGGAAGAATGGTAGCAGAAGACGATGAACATGGCTGATCAGTACGAAGAATATTAGCTAATCTTGCATTCTTGTCAAGTGATTCTGCAGGAAGGTCAGCAGAATCAACCTTCAACTTCGACTCGATCACTTGGTCTCTATACAACGATAACAGGTCAATATTTGTAACAAGACGGTTAACAATATGTTCAGTTGCAGTCATTATCTCACGCACAATGCTGGAAGCACGTTCAACTTGATTACCAGCAGCATTTTGATCAAAACTCGAAACTTTTGTCTTTTTTGGAACAACATCTCTTATCCAACGCCCCATAACATATTTTTTAGGGAACTCCTTTATACCACAAAGACGAAGAACACAAAAGGCATGCCTACATAGCAAACCATACTGCTCATATCGGTTGCAGCTGCATTTAATTACCATATCCTTAGGAGTAAAAAGAACCTACACAAATAACAAATGCTTTATATTATGCTAGTTTATAACAAAGTGTGCTGGTTTATATATGTAAAATTCTAATTGTAAATATAAATCACTGTGCTACTTAAAATGTATTGTAAAAAGCAGAACATGTTTGTGCTACTAAAGGTATAAATAAATACCTCATGAAGGCCGGGAAGATTGACCTGTAGAATATAAAACTTAATTGAATCACCAACTTCTTCTTCACGCCTGCACATACAATTCTTGCAAGCAAGTCGAATTTCTTCTTGAACATCAAAAAATATCCCCCGAGTATAAATCTTTACAGCTTCCCGTTCCAATTCATAATTGGTTTTCATGGCAGGTTCTGTGTATCTGGTATCATGATCACGTTTGCTGCGCTTAAACCTCTGAGATTCCATTGCAGTATCAAAATGGCTCAAAAACTCAACTAATGACAATTTTGTGTTGGTTAATTGACCAAAAAAATGATTTTCACTCTCAGACCTAGATGTTGTACGCATAAGACCGGACATATGTTCATGACGATAGTATGCAGGAATCCAATCTGATCTGAGGTTGTACATATCAGACAGCCAGCTGTTACTAGTAAGGTTGTACTTAATCATTAAATCACACCATTGTGTCTCAAACTGTGCTGGTTCAAGAGCATCAGTCCATACAACAGCACATATATCATCTTTAAAAACCTCATCTTGTGATAGCTCAGTACCAACCTATAACAAAAAAAAAAATTAGTATATTAAAACAGCAAAAAAATCCTAAAATGTGCTGGTTTATATGTTAAAGTGTGCTAGTTGATGTATAAACTTAAACTATGATGCTTAAACTGTGATGGTTTAAAGAAAGTGTGCTGGTTTAAAAGTGTGCTGAGTTATATGCCAAAGTGTGCTGGTTTAAAAGTGTGCTGATTTATATGCTAAAGTGTGCTGGTTTAAATGGATTGTTTAAAGTGTGCTGGTTTATATGCTAAAAGTGTGCTGGTTTAATTTATGATGGTTTAAAAAATTATAACATTGTAAAACTGTGCTGGTTTAAGAAAGTTACATTTTCAGAAACTTTGATCATTATATGCCACATACACAAACGATGTCTGGTATCTGGGAAAACATCTCGGATGGCAATTTTCATTGCAGCGTCCTGATCAGTCACAACCACCTTAGGTGCAACACCAAAAGCCTTCAAAAAACTTTGAAGAAGCCATTTATATGATTCAGCAGTTTCAGATGCTAACAAAGAACCAGCAAACGTGACATTGTGATGATGATTATCGATTCCAGTGAACGGAACAAATACCAAGTCATACCTAAAAATTGAATTGATTATATTACAACTGCTTGCTGAATTGTGCTAGTTTAATAAAAATATGAACAAATGATCTACAAAAAATGAATAAAATACCTGTTCGTACGGAACGTAGCATCAAAAGACATAACATCCCCAAAGACCTCATAATTCAGTTTCATTTCTTCATCAGCCCAAAATAATCCAGCAAGAGAACCTTTTTCATCACAAGAAAAATTCGGCAAATACAGCTTCTTCTTCATAAGACGTTGGACAGCCATGTCCACATCAAACTCTCCAATGAACAAATTAATATCTCTTTTAAAATTTTTACAATCAGTAGACGTCACTCCAACCTTATCAAATCCACCACGAATCTTTCTCATAAGGTTGAATGCCCTAACTGGACCAATATTCATCTCAGAAAAATCAGAAAGCAGTTGCTCTTCAGTGAATGTCAACTTTCTAGACGAAGCTAAAAGATGATAATCCTCTTCATCAACAAAAGAATGATTATGCTCCTCAAATACATGAGAAATTCTATAAGTATTTTTTGGAGTTAAAGACAAACGGATGTGTGCCTTACATCCGGTACGTTTAGAAGGTCTCCTCCTTCGGTCATTTAACTTTTTATCAGCACCAACACTATCATTTACCGTGTCAACAGCACAGGATGTCGCTGAACCCTCTTTCGCACAAACAAAGTACTTTCTAATCACAACACCATTTTTTGAAGATTGAGTATGCTTTCGACCCTCAAACCCAGATAACTTAGCATACTTCTTATAGAAATTAAAGGCAGAATCAATTGACTGGAAATGCATACCAACTACAGGTTTGGAAGAATCTGGAACAATAGGAGTATAATACTGATTACCAGTAGTTGGACAGATACGAACTCCTGAACAAATCAAAAAACCAGAACAAATAAAAGATATCAGCACAAACTTAACAATAACCAGCACAAAAAACAAGCACAACTTTACCAGGCAAACTAGCACAAAATAAAGATATCAGCACAACTTTACAAAACTACACTTTAAAATATGATGTAATATAAAAAAACCAGCACAACTTCAAAAAACCAGCACAACTTCAGAACTACACTTTTAAATAAAAACCAGCACAACTTTACCAGGCAAACTAGCACAAAATAAAGATATCAGCGCAACTTTACAAAACTACACTTTAAAATATGATGTAATATAAAAAAACCAGCACAACTTCAAAAAACCAGCACAACTTCAGAACTACACTTTTAAATAAAAACCAGCACAACTTAGATCAAAACTAAAAACCTAAAAAGTAGATGAAATTAAAACTAGAAGGTATTTTACCATCGACAGTAGTAGACATCATTAAAATAGAGGAGGATAAATCAGCAAATCAATGAATGAACAGAGGAGCTAGGGTTCCAGCAAATCGATGAAAACGATGAACGATTCAGCAGGATTGATCTCAATCTCGCAGGTACCAGCAAATCGATGAAACGATGAACGATTCAGCAGGATTGAGATTGAGATTTGCGATTGAATTAGATGTGGTCAGATGATGAAGCTCAATGAATGAATGAATGAAAAATATGAAAGAAGGAATGAAAATCGTGTGATTAAAACTAAGTACAGATCTGTTTGAAATTTGCATTTTCCAATATTACCCTTTCACCTAAATTAATGAGATTGCCACATGTAAGCTCAAGATTGCTTCTTAGGAAACTTAGGGAAGATTAAATTCTTAGTTGAACCTCTACCTATATATATATAGGGGTAAGATCAAATAAAAAGTTTATTTTGCCTAAGTATGATGAGAATGAATATTATCCATCTATTTTTTAAATCAATGGTCAAGATCCAAGTGTAGGAGAAAGGAGGAGTGGAAGGGGTATCTTAGGAAAATCCTATTTATGAACTTTCTCTCTCCACATGCAAGGCACATGCATATTTCACCCCCATTTTTTAAACGTTCATAACTTTGTTATACGACATTATTTTTTCATAAAAAATTCATCGTAAAATCGAGCGTCTTTTTATCTTTAATTTGAGTACCATATTGCTATATAAAATATGAAGACTAAAAAAACCCACTAAAATGTGTTGTATTTCTATGTTGTATATCATTTTTTTTGTGTTGGATTTTTGTATTATATTTTTGTGCTGGGTTTTTTTTGTACTACATTTTTTTGCTAAATTTTTTCGTGCTATATTTTTTTGTACTAAATTTTTTTGTGCTATATTTTTTTTGTACTAGATTTTTTTGTGCTATATTTTTTTGTCCTATATTTTTTTGTGCTACATTTTTTGTGCTACATTTTTTTGTACTATATTTTTTTGTACTAAATTTATTGTGCTAGATTTTTTTGTACTAGATTTTTTGTGCTAGATTTTTTTTGTTCTATTTTTAAAAAATAAAAAGGGGGCCACATGTTATTTTCACTCCTATTTATAAGGACCAAAATGCCCTTCATTCCTATTTATTAGGAGTGTCACATGTTATCATCACAATTCTTCTTAGGTTACTTAGGCAAATTCCACTTTTTAGTGGATCCTTCCCCTATATATATATATATATATATAGGGAGCCGCTAGAATGAGAACCACCACGAGTTATGAGAACCGCGAGAACCAAGTGCCACGGAGGGCCGTTGACCACGAAATTTTTTTTACACCTAGATCTGTATATTTTAAGACCAGGTGTAAATTTTGGGTTCAAACGGCGCGCCCGAGGGGGTAGTTTTTTACGCCCAAAGTTTGGTTAAAAAAAAAAAGAAAAATTAAAAAAACCCAAACTTTGGGCGTAAAAAACTACCCCCTCGGGCGCGCCGTTTGAACCCAAAATTTACACCGGGTCTTAAAATATACGGATCTAGGTGTAAAAAAAATTTCGTGGTCAACGGCCCTCCATGGCACTTGGTTCTCGCGGTTCTCATAACTCGTGGTGGTTCTCATTCTAGCGGCCCCCTATATATATATATATATATATATATATATCTAAATTAGTTTGAAAATCTTGAAATTTAAAATACGAGTTTACATTATCTAACTAAATAAACTAATAAATTTGCAGAATTCTATGATTCGCACATCTTATAACTAAAAAGGGAATCAAATAAAATTAGAAAAAGAATATGTGAAGGGGTATGGTCCCAAAAAAGCCGCGCAAACCTCCGTCAAGGTCGCGCGCGAGACCATACTCCTTAGTCAAAAAACTTCTTATCATGATCCTCGCGCGAGCTACATCATATTTTATTTTACGCGGCGCGAGGCCTAGACAATAAGAAGCTCCAATAACAACACTTAGCATACTGAGAGCACTCAGTCATCCAAACCCCGCGCGAGGTAGTTACGTGCCCAGCAAGAGTCGCGCAGGGAAATAACGCAAGGCTGTTCCAGATAGTACACAAGGTACAAGCGGCAGAAGAAAAGAGCCAATCAACGTCCTTCTGGCCCTGCTCAATCGTGCTCCACGATCGTCTGACATGCAGGAGACAACAAGTACTTAAGGACGCCTACATGGCACCAATCATAAGGCAGAGACAACTGCCCCACGATCTCCACTTACATGCTGATGGCAGAAGGGCGGCCAGGCCGACAACAGTGACACGTGGCTCCAATCACATTGCGCCAGCTCCAGAAAGCTCCTAGAAGCCACTAACGGTCGACACAAGTGAGACAAGGAGCATATCCTCCATGTTGTCGCCTTCCGGCCCAGGGCCCATCAGCCCACATCCTCTTACACCTCTCCGGCTATAAATAGGGACCTCACTTCACAGGTTAAACATTCCATTCCCTCTACTCTCACTCTTAACACTTAATTATCTCCCAAACGCAGTCGCTTATTCTCACGCCGGAGCCCGGTTAAGAGGGAAACCCCCACATTCCCCTCTTAACGAGTAACAGTGTTCTGTTTTGCAGGATAACCCAGTTCTTAAGGAGCTCAGGAAACCATAAAGAAGATTAACCACTATGATAGGAACATAAACCAAACTGATTAGTCCCTTAATTAGTTCTGTGTTTCTTCATTGGCGCCCACCGGTTTCTACAAATCACTTTCATCTTCTTTTTCTGAGTTTTCGTGGTTTTTCTTCCTTCGATCATGGCTGGTCAAGGAATCATTCCTAAGTTTGTTGGTTTTGGAGCAAACTCTAATTCAGCGTTGGGGGTAGACAATCAAAACGTCCAACCCCAACACATGGAAGAAATTGGCGAAATCGAAGTAACCAACACTGGGGGACCGCGCGGGAGCATCACCCGCATCACTGAGACGGTAACCCCAGGAAGCAATGGCGCTGGGCCTTCAAACCCAGCTCCACCTCAGAATGTTTCGGCGCTATTAGGGCTACCAGAAGGCGAAACTCCGGCCTCGTGGTACGCCAAGAATATTGCCACCATTAACGCGACGTATCAATCCCTGATCGCACAGCAAGCAGTCTTAACGGCAGAACCGTCCTAGGTTACTCCCCAGGGACAGAGTCAGGGGGCGCGTCAGATACCCCCACAGCAAAACATCCAAGGCAGAATTAATAGACCTCCCCCTACCAGAAGACCGAGCGTGCATGACACGCGCGACACACGGGGAGAAACAGAAAGCTATCATGACTATCCGCCAAACGTCCAAAGAGGCCCAGTTCATAGCCGGCTCACGTCGCGCAACATGAACAATGAATGGGAAGATACTGACCCGAATGATCCAACTTGGCAAGAAGATGAAGGATCTTCAGTCTTCAATCGTTTACAGAGGAACCATGAATACTACAAACCAAGACAACACGTTGGGTATACCGAAGAGGCAGAGCAAGACTTTCGCCTCGCCTATCGACCAGCTGAAGCCGTAGAACATTCAAAGTTCATTCCAAAGATCGCGCTGGCACCGCTTAAAAGAGAGAAGTTACCTCCGACAGTTGGAAAGTATAACGGATTGACTGATCCCGATGATCACGTCAGAGTTTTCATAAGCGTGGGTTGCATGGGAGGATGGAATATGCCCATGTGGTGCCATTTGTTTATTCAAACGCTTACAGGGGCTGCTCGCGCCTGGTTTGACAGCCTTCCTCCGGGAAAGATCAAGTCATGGGTGGATTTCAGGACACAGTTTTTAAGCCACTTCAGTCAACAGAGGCGTTACCAGCGCGACACAGCCGAGGTAGAAGACATCTGGCGCAGAGATAACGAGGGTTTGGAGGATTTCATCACTCGCTTTAACAAAGAGTGCTTGGAAATCGGTGGCGTAAGCGAACAACTCATGCGTTGCCACTTCAAGAAAGCCATTCGCTGTGATAGTCTCATCAGAACTATCACGGGGAAAGATGGAATGCCCAAAGAGTGGGATAAGCTCATGGAAGCCGTGAAGATAGTCGCGCAAACTGAAGAGTCACTCGCCGCAAACAAGAATCATTATGCTGAAGATCGATTCTCAAAAGGGGGCCATTCGCGCGACAACAACAGACGAAACAAAGGAAAAAACCCTGGGTGGAAAGCCAACCACTCCAGCGGTTATGGCGAACGATCTCATTATGAAGAGCGGTCTCGCTACAGAGAAGACGCGCGAGACACTATCGATCGCATTGGTTATCGGAAAGCAGTCAGGGATGACAACCGAGAAAAGCACTGGACTCCGCTCATAAAAACACCGAAAGAGGTGCTGATGACGGAGAATCATGATTTCAAGGCCCCAAGGCCTATGACAAACAAGAAGGGGCAAGACCCCAACCTGTACTGCGACTTCCATAAAGATACGGGACACATGACAGACGATTGTTACAGTTTACGTCAGGAGATCGAAAGAGCGCTAAAAAGCGGGAAGCTAAGCCACCTGGTGAAAAACGTGCGCAAAGAAACTCGACAGCTCCAACGCCACGATGAGGGGAATCACAAGAAAGTCAGACGCCTAGAAACCCATATGGTCAACGGACCAAGATACAGCGCAAAAGAGAAAGGCAAGCGCCCTTACGAACCCTCATGGCAAGAGCAACAAGTCATTTTCCCGGTAGTGCGCGGCGGTCCTCACGCCACTCGACCCGTCGTCATTACCGGTATTATCGGCCATTATGAAACGGAGTACGTGTTCATTGACCCAGGAAGCACGGCTGACATCATCTATGAGCAATGTTTTAATCAGTTTGATGAGGATGATAAAGCAAGACTTGAACCAGTTGATTATCCATTGTCTGGATTTTGCAACGAGATGGTCTTCCCGCTAGGCCAAATTAGCTTCCCCGTCACGCTCTCTGACGGGAAGCATTCAAGAACAACGAATGTGAACTTCATGGTGATTCCTGTCAAATCGAGGCACGATGTATTGATTGGGAGAGAAACCCAAGGCGAACTAAACATGGTAACTTCCACGCCCCACTCAGCAATAGGGTTTCCAACCAAGACAGGGGTGGCGATTATCTATGCCAAGAAGGAAGTAATGTCCACAGAAGAGATGCGCCCAACAAAAGCGGCGAAGGTTTCAACAACCGAGCCTGAAAAATGGGTTTTAAACCGCAAGTACCCGGAGCAAACGGTGACGATAGGCCACGCAATCTCACCAAACATTAGAACTCATCTCAAGTAGCTCCTGTTCAAGAACATGGATATCTCGCCTGGACCCCGGCCAACATGACCGGTGTCCCGCGCGACATTACTGAACATTGTTTAAACACCTACCCCTCTGTTGAGCCAAAAGTCCAAAGGAGGCGCAGCTTAGGGGCAGACAAAACCAAGGCAATGAATGAACAAGTATGCGAACTACTCAAAGCAGGAATCTTGCGGGAGGTCCGTTATCAAAGCTGGGTTGTGAACCCCGTGATGGTAGAGAAGTCTAGTGGAGGATGGCGAATGTGTGTTGACTATACCGATCTCAACAAGGCATGCCCTAAAGATTGCTACTCTTTGCCTGAGATCGACAAAAAGATAGACTCTCTCGCGCCATACAGATGGAAATGCTTCTTAGATTGCTATAATGTCACACCCCCAAAATCCACATGCGGAATACCACCGCTAGGAGGCGTGACTGACCAGGATCCAGCCACCAATTATACTGAGCATTGATAATAGACATCACAGTTTAAAGTTTTAAACGTTCCAATTCGAATAATAGTTTAAGTAAGCAGCGGAAGCATAAATCAAATAGTTTTCAAAACAAGGTTCATAGTTTAAAGTTTATTTAAAACCCAACACACGGGTTAAGACGACCACTACACATCTCCAAGCCGCAAGCTCCTGTATCACTGGTTACCTGCAAAGCATGCAGTAGGGTGTCAACAAAAATGTTGGCGAGTTCACGAGATGTCCAGTTTTAGCTTTTCAAAAGAAAACGTGGGTTGTTTAGGTAAAGCATTTATAATCACGTCATGGGGAGCTACCCCATATGAAAGCTACTAAACTTGAATTACCGAAACTGTTGACGAGAAGATTTGGTGCCCCATGTCAATGTCTATCGTCATTGACCGAGATACAAGGTCTATAGTTCACGCCCGATCTCCCCCGGTCACGGTGTGAGGTTGTCAAACCTAATAGCGCTATCAACTAATAACCCGTTCGCCCCCGGCGATTAATCGGTACTATAAGCAGGGACTTAATGTGATAGAGATTTGTTTAGTGTTGCTAGTAGTGACTTATAAATAACACCCAAACGTATCTCCCCCGGATGTAGTAGTACAAGAGTACCGTTTGCATATTGCCCCGGAAATTATCAGTTTGAAAACATTATTTAGTTTGTTCGTGTCCCTCCCTGGGACGCATGCTTTTAGTGTGTGAACTCACCTTGGGTTGCTCGGCAGTTTAGTTTACTTGGTTAAGTATGCTGGTCACCCCGTCCTAAATGGTTACCAGTATAGGTCAGGTTCGGACACAAGTAATCACGTATATCTACACATAGCTAACACATTGAATGCATATCATACGATTACTTAGCAAGTTATTGAGCCTATTCTAATACGTAGCAGTTAAACCGTAAACGTCAACACCTATCATACAAATCATAAGTGTTATTGGGCCTAACCGGTCATATTAACAGTTAATCATCATCACAGAATCCAAATAGAGTGGTATGCACAGCCCACACGTTTTCGGCCCAATATCGGAGGCAAGCAGCCCACTCGAGACAAGGTGGTCTCGAGTCGAGATCGACAGGTCTCGAGTCGCAACCGGATGGTCTCGGTTTGTAGTGGAGTGGTTTCGAGTCACACCAACTTGAGTCGCAACCACAATTGTCCCGGATTTAGTCTCGAGTCGAGATCATGGGTTCTCGAGTCGAGACCTAGATGGTATCGAATCTTTGGAGTCTGCTTTGAGTACTTGGACATGATCTTGAGTCGCAACTGCCGTGGTCTCGAGTTGTCATGAGTTGGTTCCGAGTCGAAATCACGTAGTCTCGAGTCGAGACAGGAGGTCTCGACTCGCACACCTGATGAACCAGACCTTCTAGAACCTGCCCGCTGTACTATCCAATAGGATTGCCATTTCATGCGAATTTGTGTACTATCCGATTAACATGTTTCTTTGTCTAAATGCAATTCAAAATAGATCAAACAAAGCATATTTCAAATATTTTCATGACATTCATGTTGTTCTTAGGGTTTTCATCATAACATGATTATTCAAACAATCCTATCCTAACATATACTCAAATCAGCATCATCGATTTCCTGAATCTAACATACATATCAAACACATAATTTTTCAAATATTCATAACAACATTCAAGCATATTCAACACATACTCATCATATGTTCATCCTACATAACCTTGTATTTTTATGGACAAGAATCATAACACTTAGACTAGATATCAAGGCAACCTTACAAAACACACTAGCTTACCCATATCATTTAGTTATTTCAAGTCATTCATTCGGTTTACAAGAAACACATTGTTCATCAATTTATCATTTGAACATTGATAGCAAATCTATAGCAAATCTATTGTCTAATAAGCAACATAATCGTTCAAACATCCAACTAATCAACACAGTTTTTATGCATCATAAATCATCATTTTTAACCAAACAACTATAAGGCACTAACCGGCTAGATGTTGAGGGTATGGAGGATCGAATGAAAGAACTTCCAAGTGATGGTTACAAGCAAATCCGAGAATCTCTTGTGGTAGGCGGTTTGATCCGAGAAGGTGGAGGAGGAGATGATTCTTGTTGGGGTTTAAGGTTTTAGAGAGAGAGAGTGTGTGTGTAGGAGAGTGTGGGAGAAGGATGGAAATGTCAAAAATGAGAGAAGGTTGGCTTGGGCATGGGTTTTATACAAAATGGTGCACCCTAGTGGGCTTTCGGGTGGACTAAAGGAAGGTTGCGGCCCATCCGACCCATTTGTCACTGTTCACTCGAGACCGAGTGGTCTCGAGTCGGGTCCTTAAGTTGATGGGCTAGGTAGGTTGGTAGTCCATAGTGTGCAAGAGAGGGGTTTCGGTTTGGTTTGCTAAAACATATTCGCCTATACGTTATACGTACACACATATATAGATATATTATGTACACATAGTTTAATACAAGCATCACATAATACTTCAAGATATTTCGCAAATCTTCATTTAATAATACACGTACACATATAGCTAAACAAATGAGGTTGCTCAGGAAAACCCGAAGTGTCACATTATCCCCATGTTTTAAGAACTTTCATCCCGAAAGTTAAGGCAGCCACTGACAAGCTGGTATGAGTGAGAGTGTTTCAACGGGGTGTCACATCATCCCCCCGTTAGTTTGGAATTTCGTCCCGAAATTCGGTTGTAGCTTCAGCGCTGGGAGTTTCATTTGGGAACAGCTGGGGATACTTGTGCTTCATCTGGTCTTCCCGCTCCCAGGTAAACTCTGGGCCACGGCGTGAGTTCCAACGAACTCGCACGAGAGGTATCTGGCTACGTTTGAGGGTTTTGATCTCACAATCCGTGATCTCAATCGGTTCCTCGGTAAAGTGTAGCTGTTCGTCAATAGTGAGTTCCTTGAAAGGAATGATGAGTGTTTCATCTGACAGACACTTCTTCAGATTAGACACGTGAAAGACGTTGTGCACAGCACTCAGTTCTTCAGGCAGATTCAATCTGTAAGTGACCTTACCGATCTTTTCGGTAATTTCAAAGGGTCCGACGTATCTCGGATTAAGCTTGCCCCGTTTTCCAAAACGAACCACACCCTTCCAGGGTGAGACTTTAAGTAGAGCCCGTTCACCAACCTGGAACTCTAGCGGTTTCCTATCCTCATCAGCGTATCTCTTTTGACGGTCACGAGCTGCCGCCATGCGTTGCCTAATCTGGGCAATCTTTTCTGTGGTGTCAACTACATCTTCTGGGCCTGTGATCTGGCTGTCGCCAACCTCCGCCCAGCAGAGAGGCGACCGGCATTTACGACCGTACAATGCCTCAAAGGGTGCCGCCTGAATGCTGGTGTGGTAGCTGTTGTTGTAGGAGAATTCCACTAACGGTAGGTGCTTATCCCAATTCTTGCCAAAATCGATCACACATGCCCTGAGCATGTCTTCGAGGGTTTGGATGGTGCGTTCAGATTGCCCATCCGTTTGCGGGTGATAAGCGGTGCTCATGTCTAAACGTGAGCCAAAAGATTTGTGCATGGCTTGCCACAACTCAGAAGTAAAACGCGCGTCTCGATCGGAAATAATAGAGGTTGGCACCCCGTGCTTCGAAACCACTTCCTTTAAGTAAACCTCTGCTAGGGTAGAGAACTTGTCTGTTTCCTTAATAGCAAGAAAGTGTGCGGACTTAGTTAATCGATCCACTATCACCCAGATGGTGTCATTTCCGCGTTGGGACCTAGGCAAGCCGGTAACAAAATCCATGGAAATTTGCTCCCATTTCCACTGTGGGATTTCTGGTTGTTGGAGTAGGCCTGATGGTTTCTGATACTCCGCCTTGACTCTTGCACAAGTTAAACATTTTCTGACATAGGCTGCTATGTGGGCTTTCATGCCAGGCCACCAATAGGTAGTCCTTAAATCGTGGTACATCTTATCTGAACCCGGATGCACTGAGTAACGGGACTTATGGGCTTCGTCCATCACAAGCTCACGCAAATTCCCATAAAGTGGGACCCATATACGCCCGTTTACATAGTAAGCATCATCTTCTTTTTGTTCCAAACGTTGTCTCGATCCTCGTAGGGACTCAGCCCTGATGTTCTCGGCTTTCAATGCTTCAGCCTGAGCGTTTCGGATTTGATTAGGGAGGTTCGAGTGGATAGTGAGCTGTAAGGCACGAACACGTTTGGGTTTGGTCTCCTTTCTGCTGAGGGCATCGGCTACCACATTAGCCTTGCCTGGATGATATTTAATTGCACACTCGTAGTCATTTAGGAGTTCGACCCAGCGGCGTTGCCGCATATTCAACTCCTTTTGTTCCATTATGTGCTGGAGACTCTTGTGATCAGTGTAAATCGTGCACTTGGTGCCGTACAAGTAGTGTCTCCAAAGCTTGAGCGTGAAGACCACAGCTCCAAATTCTAAGTCATGCGTCGTGTAGTTTCGTTCGTGGATCTTGAGTTGTCGCGAAGCGTAAGCAATAACCTTCTCGCGTTGCATCAACACGCAACCGAGCCCTTGAATAGAAGCATCGCAGTAAACCACAAAGTCGTCGGTGCCTTCAGGTAAGGAAAGAATAGGAGCACTGCAGAGGTTCTTCTTTAGTTCCTGAAAGGCAGTTTCCTGAGCATCACCCCAGTTGTAAGCAACACCTTTCTGAGTGAGGGTCGTGAGTGGTTGAGCGATCTTAGAGAATCCCTTGATAAATCTTCGATAGTATCCTGCCAATCCCAAGAATTGGCGAACTTCGGTCGGAGTCTTAGGTACAGGACAATTCTTAATGGACTCAATCTTAGCGGGGTCAACATGAATCCCTTCCTGATTGACGATGTGCCCAAGGAAATGGACTTCTCTAAGCCAGAAATCACATTTCGAGAATTTGGCGTACAGTTGCTCATTGCGAAGGAGTTCGAGAATGAGACGCAGGTGTTTTTCATGCTCCTCCTGACTCTTCGAGTAGATTAAGATGTCGTCGATAAACACAATTACGAACTTGTCGAGGTAGGGTTTGCATACTCGGTTCATGAGATCCATGAAGATTGCCGGTGCGTTGGTCATTCCGAAAGGCATAACAAGGAATTCGTAGTGACCATAGCGGGTTCTGAAAGCAATCTAAGAGATGTCCTCATCGCGGACTCTCAGCTGGTGATAACCCGATCGCAGATCGATCTTGGAATAATAGCTCGACCCTTGCAGCTGGTCGAACAGGTCCTCGATGCGGGGAAGTGGATAACGATTCTTGATGGTAACCTTGTTCAGTTCGCGGTAATCAATGCACATTCGGAATGTGCCATCTTTCTTTTTGACGAAGAGCACTGGGGCTCCCCAGGGTGATGAGCTAGGACGGATAAAACCTTTGTCCAAGAGCTCTTGTAGTTGAGTAGAGAGTTCCTTGAGTTCCGCGGGAGCTAGACGATAAGGTGCACGAGCTATAGGTGCTGCTCCGGGAGCTAGCTCGATTTGGAATTCGACCTGACGGTGAGGAGGGAGTCCAGGTAGTTCTTCCGGGAATACCTCAGGATAGTCGCGTACGACTGGAAAATCTTCAATCCTGTTTTCCATTTTCTGTGTGTCGGCAACGAGTGCTAAGATAGCGGTGTGCCCCTTTCGTAGACACTTCTGGGCTTTTAAGAATGAAATGATGCCTGTGACTTCTCCGCTCTTGTCACCTTGAACTATAAGAGGTTCGCCAGGGGGACGGGGAATGCGAATAGCTTTCTCTTGGCAGAGGATTTCAGCTCGATGTTTGGATAACCAATCCATACCAACAATGACGTCGAAGCTTCCAAGAATGATGGGGAAGAGATCGATGCGGAATGTCTGACCAGACAACTCTAATTTGCAGTTACGAATTATGTGTGAGGCCTCGAGGTTTCTACCATTAGCTATTTCGACGATGTGCTTAGAGCTTAACGGCGTAAGGGTGGACTTAAGTTTCTTACTAATACGTAGGGATACATAACTAGCATCTGCTCCGGAATCAAATAGTATGGAAACATAACGATCATTAAGGAGGAACTTACCCGCTACAACGTTGGGGTCATTCCTTGCTTCTCCAGCTCCAATCACAAAAGCCCTTCCTCTTGCACCATTCCCAGCATTGTTAGCGTTGTTGTTGTTATTTCCCGCACCCTGATTGGGGTTGTTCTGGTTTAACTGAGGACAATTCTTCTTAATGTGCCCCTCAGCTCCGCACTGGAAACAACCCTTGATGTTCCCATGGTGCTGCTGCTGCTGTGGTTGATTTTGCCTTGCGGGATGAGGGCTCCTACAATCCTTGGCCTCATGTCCCATCTTGTTGCACCGCTGGCACTTGTTCTTCGCACAGGGCCCATTGTGATGTCGATTGCACTTGTTACATTTGGGGAGATGGCCCTGATAGCCACCCTGCTGCTGGGGGCCCTTGTTATTTTCAGTTTTCCTTTGCTGAGCCGGGGCCTGAGTAGAGTTAGCATCCTTACCCTGGTTTCCATCCCACTTTCGTTTGTTGTCATTAGAAGTTCCAGTAGTAGCACTGATCCTCTGGGGCAAGTTGCCCTCTTCCACAGCCTGATTGGTGAGTTTGTGAGCAAGACGAACCACGGGCTGTATGGTATTGAGGTTGGCTGAGGTCACATGGCTCCGAATTTCTGGGACCAAGCCTTTGATGTACAATTCAATCCTTCGATACATAGGTCGGGACATGTTCGGGCAAAGTGCAGCATAGTCGTTGGACTGCTTGGTGTAGGTCTCAATCTCTGACCCAACCATCTTGAGCGCATAGTACTCGTTCTCGAGTTTGTGGATGTCATCCCTGTGACAGTACTCCTCTTTGATCATGTCTTTGAAATCTTCCCAAGCAGTAGCATTAGCAGTTTCCAGACCAAGCATCTGAATCTGCGCTTTCCACCAGGAAAGCGCGTTTCCTTCAAGCGTACCAGTCGCGAACTTAACCCAGTTAGCAGGGGGACACTCGCAGACAGCAAAGACAGCTTCGGCCTTTTCAATCCAGTGTAGAAGGCCTATGGCACCCTCAGTGCCGTTGAAAGGAAGAGGTTTGCCATCCATGAAAGTTTTGAAAGTACAGATACGTGGCTGTGCAGGCGCAGGCTGACCTCCAGGGTGAGCTGCGAAGGCTGCAGCCACCGTGTTGAGCAAGTTAGTGAATTGAGCCTGAGTCATGTTAACGCTTCCTCTTCCGCGTCCACTCATTGTCTTCATAACCAGAAAACACAGTATGAGTGTGATGTCGTAATGTAGCGAGAGTGAGATAGGAGAGGGATGTGTATCTATCTAATTAGGCACACTAGTATGTATAGTAGCGCAGTCAATATAAGATAAACAAGCAAGTAAACACGAGTCCGAGCTATGAGGTCTAACATGTTGAGTCTTGCCCTTGGAGTGTAGTGTCGTCACGAGTCACGGGTTATAGTCTGGTTTTTCTCAAAAAGACTCTTCTTTTTAAAACCAAGTTCACTATAACCAATGGCTCTGATACCAATCTGTCACACCCCCAAAATCCACATGCGGAATACCACCGCTAGGAGGCGTGACTGACCAGGATCCAACCACCAATTATACTGAGCATTGATAATAGACATCACAGTTTAAAGTTTTAAACGTTCCAATTCGAATAATAGTTTAAGTAAGCAGCGGAAGCATAAATCAAACAGTTTTCAAAACAAGGTTCATAGTTTAAAGTTTATTTAAAACCCAACACACGGGTTAAGACGACCACTACACATCTCCAAGCCGCAAGCTCCTGTATCACTGGTTACCTGCAAAGCATGCAGTAGGGTGTCAACAAAAATGTTGGCGAGTTCACGAGATGTCCAGTTTTAGCTTTTCAAAAGAAAACGTGGGTTGTTTAGGTAAAGCATTTATAATCACGTCATGGGGAGCTACCCCATATGAAAGCTACTAAACTTGAATTACCGAAACTGTTGACGAGAAGATTTGGTGCCCCAGGTCAATGTCTATCGTCATTGACCGAGATGCAAGGTCTATAGTTCACGCCCGATCTCCCCCGGTCACGGTGTGAGGTTGTCAAACCTAATAGCGCTATCAACTAATAACCCGTTCGCCCCCGGCGATTAATCGGTACTATAAGCAGGGACTTAATGTGATAGAGATTTGTTTAGTGTTGCTAGTAGTGACTTATAAATAACACCCAAACGTATCTCCCCCGGATGTAGTAGTACAAGAGTACCGTTTGCATATTGCCCCGGAAATTATCAGTTTGAAAACATTATTTAGTTTGTTCGTGTCCCTCCCTGGGACGCATGCTTTTAGTGTGTGAACTCACCTTGGGTTGCTCGGCAGTTTAGTTTACTTGGTTAAGTATGCTGGTCACCCCGTCCTAAATGGTTACCAGTATAGGTCAGGTTCGGACACAAGTAATCACGTATATCTACACATAGCTAACACATTGAATGCATATCATACGATTACTTAGCAAGTTATTGAGCCTATTCTAATACGTAGCAGTTAAACCGTAAACGTCAACACCTATCATACAAATCATAAGTGTTATTGGGCCTAACCGGTCATATTAACAGTTAATCATCATCACAGAATCCAAATAGAGTGGTATGCACAGCCCACACGTTTTCGGCCCAATATCGGAGGCAAGCAGCCCACTCGAGACAAGGTGGTCTCGAGTCGAGATCGACAGGTCTCGAGTCGCAACCGGATGGTCTCGGTTTGTAGTGGAGTGGTTTCGAGTCACACCAACTTGAGTCGCAACCACAATTGTCCCGGATTTAGTCTCGAGTCGAGATCATGGGTTCTCGAGTCAAGACCTAGATGGTCTCGAATCTTTGGAGTCTGCTTTGAGTACTTGGACATGATCTCGAGTCGCAACTGCCGTGGTCTCGAGTTGTCATGAGTTGGTTCCGATTCGAAATCACGTAGTCTCGAGTCGAGACAGGAGGTCTCGACTCTCACACCTGATGAACCAGACCTTCTAGAACCTGCCCGCTGTACTATCCAATAGGATTGCCATTTCATGCGAATTTGTGTACTATCCGATTAACATGTTTCTTTGTCTAAATGCAATTCAAAATAGATCAAACAAAGCATATTTCAAATATTTTCATGACATTCATGTTGTTCTTAGGGTTTTCATCATAACATGATTATTCAAACAATCCTATCCTAACATATACTCAAATCAGCATCATCGATTTCCTGAATCTAACATACATATCAAACACATAATTTTTCAAATATTCATAACAACATTCAAGCATATTCAACACATACTCATCATATGTTCATCCTACATAACCTTGTATTTTTATGGACAAGAATCATAACACTTAGACTAGATATCAAGGCAACCTTACAAAACACACTAGCTTACCCATATCATTTAGTTATTTCAAGTCATTCATTCGGTTTACAAGAAACACATTGTTCATCAATTTATCATTTGAACATTGATAGCAAATCTATAGCAAATCTATTGTCTAATAAGCAACATAATCGTTCAAACATCCAACTAATCAACACAGTTTTTATGCATCATAAATCATCATTTTTAACCAAACAACTATAAGGCACTAACCGGCTAGATGTTGAGGGTATGGAGGATCGAATGAAAGAACTTCCAAGTGATGGTTACAAGCAAATCCGAGAATCTCTTGTGGTAGGCGGTTTGATCCGAGAAGGTGGAGGAGGAGATGATTCTTGTTGGGGTTTAAGGTTTTAGAGAGAGAGAGTGTGTGTGTAGGAGAGTGTGGGAGAAGGATGGAAATGTCAAAAATGAGAGAAGGTTGGCTTGGGCATGGGTTTTATACAAAATGGTGCACCCTAGTGGGCTTTCGGGTGGACTAAAGGAAGGTTGCGGCCCATCCGGCCCATTTGTCACTGTTCACTCGAGACCGAGTGGTCTCGAGTCGGGTCCTTAAGTTGATGGGCTAGGTAGGTTGGTAGTCCATAGTGTGCAAGAGAGGGGTTTCAGTTTGGTTTGCTAAAACATATTCGCCTATACGTTATACGTACACACATATAT
This sequence comes from Helianthus tuberosus, assembly GCA_030545235.1. Lineage (NCBI taxonomy): Eukaryota > Viridiplantae > Streptophyta > Magnoliopsida > Asterales > Asteraceae > Helianthus > Helianthus tuberosus. Next base: position 144,811,357 of record CM060407.1, on the reverse strand, counting down.
AGATATATTATGTACACATAGTTTAATACAAGCATCACATAATACTTCAAGATATTTCGCAAATCTTCATTTAATAATACACGTACACATATAGCTAAACAAATGAGGTTGCTCGGGAAAACCCGAAGTGTCACATATAAAGGGTACCATCAGGTTCAAATGAAGCTAGAAGACGAAGACAAGACAGCTTTTCGAACCGATCTAGGGATCTTCTGCTACACAAAGATGCCTTTCGGCCTAAAAAATGCTGGCGCAACGTATCAACGCCTGATGGATAAGACCTTCGCTGGAGATATCGGGAAGCATATCGAGGTTTACATCAATGATCTGGTGGTCAAAAGTCCCGAAGAGGACCAAATGTTGAAGGACATTGAAAAAACATTCAATTCATTGCGCAGCGTGAATATGAAGTTGAATCCAGCCAAGTGTTCTTTTGGCATGGAAGAAGGGAAGTTCTTAGGCTTCATAGTCACAAATGGCGGCTTTAAAGTGAATCCAGAAAAGGTCCAGGCAATAGAGCGAATGCCATCGCCACGAACAATCAAAGAGATGCAATGGTTGGCCGCCGCCTAGCCGCGCTTAACCGCGCTTAACCGCTTTCTATCAAATCACGCCGCGAAGTCATACCCTTTTATCAGCACTCTGTGCAACTGTGTGAAGAAACAAGAGTTCAGGTGGACCCCTGAAGCAGAGAAGGCTTTTCAGCAAATGAAGGAGTGTTTGATCGAACTCCCTACCCTGACTGCACCATTCGAAAAGGAGCCGCTCATCTTGTACTTGTCATCATCGGACAAGGCAGTGGGATCGGTATTGCTTGTAGAAAGAAACGGAGTTCAGACTCCTATCTATTACGTCAGTAGAGTGCTAACGGATCTAGAAACGAGATATTCCACGATGGAGAAATTGGTGCTTGCGCTGCTACACGCCTCCCGGAGGCTGCGCAGATATTTTACAGGGCATGTGATCACCGTACCTACCAATTTCCACATTGGCACGATATTGCAAAAGCCAGAAACATCTGGGTGGTTAGCAAAATGGGCGATCGAGCTGGGGGGCCACAACATCTTGTACAGGCCGCGCCCAGCCATCAAGGGTCAGGTGCTCGCCGACTTTATCACAGAAGTCCCAGCAGAGAAAATCAAGGATTGCGAGATTGTTGAAACTCCCTTGAAAGATACATCTGATGAGTTGTGGTTGCTGTACACCGATGGGGCCTCAAACGAAGATGGTGCAGGAGCAGGATTGCGCCTCGTGAGCCCTGAAAGACATGAATTTACGTACGCCATCAAGTTGGATTTTAAGAATACCAACAATGAGGCAGAGTACGAGGCATTTCTGGCGGGCCTACGCCTCGCCATAAAAATGGGAGCTAAACATCAACAAGCACACGTTGATTCACTTCTGATCGCCAGTCAAATTAATGGTATATATGATGCAAGGGGCGAATTTATGGCCCTGTATTTAGAACAAGCAAAAGAGTTGCTTCAACAGTTTAAATCTTACAAGGTAGTCCACATCAATCGCTCCGAAAACAAACCAGCTGACGCTTTGAGCAAGCTTGCTTCAACCTCCTTTCAACATCTCGCAAAGGATGTAAGGATTGAAGTACTCAAAAATCCCTCAGTCCTGCTGCGCCAGGTAAACGTGATCGAAATAGGGCAGCCATCCTGGATGACCCCTATAATTCAATATCTGCAAGAAGGAATACTCCCTGAGAGCAAAGCAGAGGCAAGAAAGATTCAAAACAAAGCTTTGCATTATGAAATGAATGGCGGTATCTTATACTGAAAGTCCTTCTTGGGGCCATTGTTGCGCTGCGTGGACCCCCAAGATGCAAACTACTTGATCAGGGAGATTCACGAAGGGATCTGTGGCATCCATGCAGGACCACGCATGGTTGTCGCGAAGATTATGAACACGGGCTATTATTGGCCAGGGATGCATGTCGACGCCCTGAAGGAGCTGCGCAAATGCGACTCCTGTCAGCGGCACTCTCCAAAAACCCTGCGCCCAAAGAATGATCTCATTCCCGTATCCACTGCTTGGCCTTTTCAGCAGTGGGGAATTGACATGGTGGGACCCTTCCCTGATGCTCCAAGAGCCGTGAAGTTCAAAATTGTGGCCGTTGATTATTTCACTAAGTGGGTGGAAGCCAAGGCTCTCGCTTCAACCACTGCAATGATGGTGCGCAAGTTTATTTGGGAGCACATCATTTGCAGATTTGGTCTTCCACTCAAAATCGTCACAGACAACGGTACCAATTTTGCTTCTGAGGATCTTCAAAAGTGGATGAAGGAAATGAAGATTGAACATACCTTCTCCTCCGTTGCGCACCCACAAGGCAATGGTCAAGTGGAAAGCGTTAACAAAAGCATTGTCGAGGGGATAAAAGCCCGACTGGGTACAAAGCGAAGAGGCTGGGTAGATGAGCTCCCAAGCATCCTGTGGGCTCATCGAACCATGCCGAAGACAAGCACCGGCGAAACTCCTTTCAGCCTCGTATACGGCTCTGAGGCAGTTATCCCGGCGGAAGTTGGGCTCCCCTCACCGCGCTTGACAGCAGTCAACACGGTTGATAATGAAGCAGAGCACCGTCTTGATTTGGATCTCCTGGAAGAAAGACGCGAGATTGCGCGTATTAAAGAAGCGAAATACAAGACGCAACTGGAAAGGTACTACAATGCGAGAGTCCGCATTTGTACCTTCACTCCGGGAGAATACGTCTTCCGAGACAACGAAGCTTCAAACGCTGAACGCCCCGGGAAGCTAGCACCCAAATGGGAAGGCCCATACTTGGTCCACGAAGTGCTAGGAAAAGGGGCATACAAATTGCGCACCCTCGATGGACACATCATCCCCCGCACATGGAATGCGCATCAACTGCGCAAGTGCTATATGTGACTACTCTAGGCCATGCGCCATTTAGTTCATGCTGGCCACGCGCCATTTAAATTTCCTATGTTGGCTAAACGCCCCTATGTTACTTATCTGCAATGCATGATTGGCCTATGCGACTGTTTCCCAATTAATGAAAGCATACGACATGTTTTCTTTTATCATATTGCTTCTTGAGTTACAAATGAATGTTAAACTTTTGATTAGCACGAAAACACTTCAGTGAATTACGAGCTCTTGAGTTATGCCTCCGAGGTCCTCCGCGACCATAGCGCGAGACCAGAGCTACACTTACATTTATTCGCGCTAACTTAACCAAAGTTTCTAACAACAATGCAATAATTGTAACGAGACAAAACAAGCATAAACTTCATGTTTAAATAAGCGCAAACGCCCAACGGTTACACAGCCTATCATTCATTTGACCTAAATCAAGGCGCAACAGCGCAAATGTTATAAAAAAGCTTAAAAATTACAAGGCACAGAGCCTGAAAACACTATCTAGTCGAACACATCGTCGTGCTTGTCGCCATCACCATTGCCTTTACCATCGCCATCATCACCCGCAGCTTCCTCTTCATCAGATAATTCAACGGTCTCCGGTGGGTCAAGGATAGTCTTTAACCGTTGACACCAGTCATCATGCTTCAGCGCGTCAGTAACCAAATCCATCACAGGTATTGATAGATGGTCATAACCATGTTCAGCGCGAGTTAATTCCGCTTCAGCTTGATCAGTCACTGAGCAGTGACTAGTGTCGAACTCCTGTCCAAGCATTGCTGTAGCATGTTGCGCACATTCAAGATAGCCTCCACGATGGCCGACCGCACGGGAAGCATCTATAACGGCTGCAACAGCTTTATCCAGCTCTCCAGCATTCAAGATGGAGTTGGCCATCTACAACAAACGCAATACATAAGACAACATGTTTTAATGAATTAAAACAAAGTTAAAGAGAAATCATACCAGAACTATTCCGTGCCCGCGCAACCACTCGGCTTCAGAGACCAAAGTATCAACGATACCTTGAGCTTCGGAGTAGTTGTTTTGCGCCACATTAAGAGCAGTGGTGCTAACGTCTCGCGCCTCCTCAGCTTTTTGCTTGGCCTCTTCAGCAGTGGCAGCCTTAACCTTCTCAGCTTCAAGATCGATCTCCAAGGACTCGATTTTGTCAACTTGCTCTTACAAACGGCGCTTCAGCTCAGCGATCTCGACGTCCTTGGCAATCAAATCCTTATCTTTACCAGTTAGCTGCACCTTCACCTCAGCCAGCTCAACCTACAAAGGGCAAAGGACTTAGGCTAATATGCAAACAAAACACCAACGAGAGAAGTAAACGTTTTACATACCTCAGTTTTCTCCTTAGCAGCTTGCACAGCCTGCGCTTCCTGGACCTTCGCTGTAAGCTCAGCAACCTTGCCTTTGAGGTCAACAATCTTATTTCGGGCCACGAACGCGCGCTGGTTATCTTTCTCACATATACGCTTAAATTCAGCCTTTTCTTTCGCCAACAGATCCTCGGCAGCTTGAAGTTTGTTTTTCAGGCCCTCGCGCCCCCATTCCTCCGCTTTCTTATCAGCCTCAAACTTGGTCTTCTCTTCCTCAAACTTGGCATTAGCCTTCTAAAACTCCTTAACTTGCCTCACAAGGCGCTGACGGTAGTTCTCCCAATCAGACCGCTCCCTAATCATGGTACGCCACTCACGTACAATTTCATGGCCGGCAGAAAGAGTATTGGCCTCCCCAATTACGTACGCTGCATACAGCTCATCATGAGTACGCGCTTTTTGTCTGTTAACCTCACCAGGAGGGATGGAGTTCAAGAACCAGTCGCGACAAGGGGCAAATTCCTGAAAAGTGTCCTTCTGCTTCAAATTCTTGGGAGCTCGATGGGGGGCACTCCCACGTTCTGCCTCGGTGTAAGTCTTATAATAGATATCCCCAAGAGTATCCTTTGGGCCAATGGTTTGGGGGTTATACCCCCAGCGCCCCCGGAACTCGCGCCACCAGAAGCATGCGGACCAGATCCCGCAGCAGAAGTCACTTTAGCAGATTTTTGAGGCGAATGAGGTTGCGATGGGTGGGTAGGTTTATCAACTATAGACTCCTTCTCCCTCTCAGCAGCCCTTTTCTCTCTCTCCTGCTCAGCTCGCCTCTTTGTCTCCTCCTCAGCTTTTCTTTTCTTCTCCTCATCAGCTTTTTTCTTTTCCTCTTCGACCTTCTTCTTACGCTCTGCATCAGCCTTCTTCTTCCTGTCCTCTTCGGCTCTCTTCTCCTCAGCCTTTTTCTCCTCTTCAGCAGCTTTCTCCTTCTTCCCCTCAGCAGCTTGTTTATCCTTCTCAGACTCCACTCCAGCAGCCTGGGAAGCTTTGATAGTAATCTTAGGCCTTTTTTGTGCCGGCCCTGGGGGCTCAGTAAACTCAACACCCTTCTTTTCAGGGGTCTTCTTGGCCTCTGCAGAAGATCAAATGTCAAAAAGAGGAAATAACATAAGGAAGAGATAGTAAGAACTTACCAGGAGAAAACTTGTATAAGGAGCGCAGGTTGCTCCGCTTCCCAATCAAAGGAACATCAGCACCCTGCGGCGCAGTGGAAGCACCAGCGGTGGTCTCACTCCTATTTCTCTTCCTGCTTATTAAATTTGCAGCAACCTCCTCTTCCGCTTCTTCTTCTCTTCCTCTTCTTCATCATGTGCAACAGAGGAAGGAGTCGCGCCAGTATCTGGGTTGCGAGAACCCGCGCTACTTGAACTTTTTGAGCCACCTGCTCCAGTCTTCTTCTCGCCTATACGCGACAAGCCTTCAAGTGAGTCACTAATTATCACATAATCTTTCAAGTCACTCTGACGAAGCCGAAGAGTACCTTTATCAGCAGCACCAGAAGCTGTGCGGCTACTCCCGCCTTTTTTGCTTATCACCTCAGGCTCAAAGTTGATCACCTTCTTCTTCCTAGAGGGTTTCTTCTTCTTCTCTTCGGGGTCGATACCCAGGTCGCGCAACACACCTGCAAAGACGTTAGACCACGAACTTAGCTCCCCATTCGAAGACCCTACAGACTCCTCGCTGGAAAGATAGACAATCTCTTTCCCAGCAGAAGTCACAGAGCGCAAAGGACGAGGTTTAGGTATGTGCGCACCTTCAGTCGCAGTAGGCGGAGCGGCGAAGGCATCGGCAACTGGGTACATGAAGTTACCCTTAATCTGGTCATACCAGTATTCTTCTCCAGCCTGGAGCGGGCGCACGCCCATGGAACCACCAAAGTTGGGGAAGGCAGCTTGATACAGATGCGCCTCTACACAACAAATTATAAAAATAAACACAAGTATGAAACAGGGAATGAACAAAACTAAGAGAATTACTAACCTCTATCGTCGATCATCAGAATGGGAACTTCCTTGCTGTCAGGCAGCCATTGATCACTCATCCGCGCCGCCACCAAGACATTCTCACCAAACACTCGGTTTGGGGTGGCAGTAAGCGTCCTATACCAAGCCTCAGCCTTGGGGATCGCCAAATCTTCCTTCACAATCGGCTCAGACCAGGCGCGAAATGTCATAGCAATCAGGGATCACCTCCTCGCGAATATAAAAGAATTTTGGTTTCCAGTCATGGAAACTCTTGGGAGGGTTAAGAAGTACCTTCTTTGCAGCTCCCCGACTGGCAAACGAGAAGAAACCCATGTTCCGGATCAACTGATAAAAGACTCTAAATCTTTCCACAGTTGGCTATATATCATGATATCGGCAAAGGAATTCGAAGTGTCGAACCCTAACCATCCTAGGAGGACTCAACTGGGAGATATGGAATCCATAGAACTGCAGGATATGTGCCATGAAGTTCGTCGCCGGCAACCGGAAGTTGCCTTGATGGAAGAAATCTTCATACAACGTGATATACCCCGGTGGTGCGTCGACGGCCGTCTGATTCTGACCGGGGTACTTGGCATCCCATTCCGGTGGGAACCGGAAACCACGTACTATCTGTTCAAAAAGTCCTAAATCCCACCGGAGAACGGGAACAGGGCCTTCTTCAACAGGGATATCCTCTTGATGTTCTCCAGCCATAGTGAATAAGCTTCAAGTTTTTTGGAAGAACTTGAAGATATGAAGAAAGATCTCGAAGATCTGCTACGAAACTTGAAGATTTGAAGATATAAAGGAGATGAATAGAGAGAAATATAACAATAGTAGAAGAGGAAGTGATGACTTCCCACATCTCTTCGGATATATATACCCATCGCATTTAATGCGATGGGTAAATGTGCCGAAGTCGCCGCGCACGTGACCAATCAGAAGACGACACGTAAGGCGAGAATCCCGGAGTGACGGTTACCACGCGCGCGTGGAACTCACTCTCCTGACGGAATGACCAACCGTCAGAGACAACTTGATGACAGCCGTGTAAGTGGTCAACTAAAACGTCACCATCAACGGCGTTTCTCACCTACTTGTCAGAATTCAAATTTCGAAGATTTTCCCGCCAAAAATTACCACAGACTTCATGCAGAAGCTACTAAGATCACGCAGTATTCACAATGATTTAATAACCCTGCGCGCTTACGCCCAAAGGCAGTGACACATCTGGAACCAAACCTGGTAGTCGCGCCGTAATAACCAATAACAGCTTACACGCGCCCCATCTGCCAAGGTCAAGGAAACATTTTCTACAACTTTATTTTTCTAAGTCCAGAGCTCCAACCACTTGCCATACGCATGGTGCAGCACTGGACTGCGGGGACTTGAAGGGGTATGGTCCCAAAAAATCCGCGCAAACCTCCGTCAAGGTCGCGCGCGGGACCATACTCCTTATTCAACAAACTTCTTTTCATGATCCTCGCGCGAGCTACATCATATTCTATTTTACGCGGCGCGAGGCCTAGACAATAAGAAGCTCCAATAACAACACTTAGCATACTGAGAGCACTCAGTCATCCAAACCCCGCGCGAGGTAGTTACGTGCCCAGCAAGAGTCGCGCAGGGAAATAACGCAAGGCTGTTCCAGATAGTACACAAGGTACAAGCGGCAGTAGAAAAGAGCCAATCAACGTCCTTCTGGCCCTGCTCAATCGTGCTCCACGATCGTCTGACATGCAGGAGACAACAAGTACTTAAGGACGCCTACATGGCACCAATCATAAGGCAGAGACAGCTGCCCCACGATCTCCACTTACCTGCTGATGGTAGAAGGGCGGCCAGGCCGACAACAGTGACACGTGGCTCCAATCACATTGCGCCAGTTCCAGAAAGCTCATAGAAGCCACTAACGGTCGACACCAATGAGACAAGGAGCATATCCTCCATGTTGTCGCCTTCCGGCCCAAGGCCCATCAGCCCACATCCTCTTACACCTCTCCGGCTATAAATAGGGACCTCACTTCACAGGTTAAACATTCCATTCCCTCTACTCTCACTCTTAACACTTAATTATCTCCCAAACGCAGTCGCTTATTCTCACGCCGGAGCCCGGTTAAGAGGGAAACCCCCACATTCCCCTCTTAACGAGTAACGGTGTTCTGTTTTGCAGGATAACCCAGTCCTTAAGGAGCTCAGGAAACCATAAAGAAGATTAACCACTCTAATAGGAACATAAACCAAACTGATTAGTCCCTTAATTAGTTCTGTGTTTGAAGAATATGTGAAGTAACAACTGGGGGCAATTAGGGTCAAGAGTCTAACAAACCACCTATGACTGCTTGACTGAGCATTCGTCCATATATTATTTGTAACTCTCAACGGATCATGATTTTAAGTTCGAACATTTTGGGTACGTGTGTCCAGTTGGTTCATGTACGAGTCGTACAATTACGTATGGACCTTTATGTTTAGTCTAGCTCCTCGTTAGCTTTGTTATTATCTATATAACATCATTTAGGGAGGAAAACAGAAAATAGATAAAGTTTTGAATTGTGAGTAGCTTTTGTTGTATAATATATTGCGTGATATCTTAAAGTTTTTCCACTTTTAAGGAATATAAAGAGTAATTTACTTGACCAAAGTCATAAAGGTTTTAGCTTGGCGCTATCAAATTTAAAGGTGCCTTGGCAAACCCTAAATATACATCTATTCGGACAAATCCTAAATTAAGAGTTATTCTTGTGCAGTTGTAGTAATCAAATAATGCATCCTTTCGCTCAATCTATCTGTGGAAAAGAAAAGTGCATATATATTGAGAAATATAATAAGTTGATAGCTCAGTAAAGTTTTTTGCTTTTGAATCCTAGGTTTTAGAAAACAAGTAATTTAAATTGATTATTATTATATAATGGTTAACTATATCATTATGCTTACTTGAAGACGATGGCTTGAGAAGATATCTCATGCAAATCCTAGCAATGGAAGGATTGTTCGTGTTTGAGACAAAATGAGTAGATATTGCCATGCTTTCTTCTTTCATTATATCTAATCATGATTAATAGCATCATTACAGCCATGATCATCATGCATATTTCCCTGTTTAATTCACTTTCTTTGACCTGGGATACTACTCAATGCTGGCCAAGGGTGGGACACTTTATCACCCAGATCTGAATAATACATTATGGCTTTTGCTATGGACTGCCATTATTGTACTCATGTAGTTTCGTTATCATGGCATGTTTCTTCCTAGATTATGACATTATGTGTGTTTAAGATTAGTTTATATTTCCCTAATCAATTCAATCACTTGATACTCCACTCATTAAGGATATATCACTCAAAGTAATCATATAAAATTCTTTCAATCTTTCTAAAGAATACTTGGCATAATCATTTGGTATTTAGTTTTTCAGACATATGATGCAGTCTTTAAAACTTTGCCTGGTATCATCTAGAGGATTTTTGGTGAAATATAATATTAGTTTAGTGCTATTTGTAAATTTCTATGATGCATGGTAATTAATTTAACATTTTTTTTTAATTAAGTAAATTGTTGTTTCATTAATAATAAGGGCACTTTACATCAATATCGCAGGTAAGCGAGCAACAAGCTGCGCCGCTACCCCTTTCTGAATAGCAAACCCTAGCCTATTAAAGACAAACCCCTGCCCCCCTGTTGATGAGCAACTGTTATAGAACATTAAATATATATATATATATATATATATACATATATATATTGGAAGGTTCATTTGAGAACAAATTTAATGTGAGAAGAAAGGGCATATGAGTAAAATACTATTTCATTTATAACTCATATCATTAATTTTTAACTCTTTAATTAATTGGTCAATTAATCATTAATTATCCTACATATAAGGCTATGGGGTATACTTTCACGACACTTAACTAAACGTAGGCACCACATCACCTATTTGACATTCTTTCACTTCACCTCACACTAAGGAAATGGTTTAACCCCATTAGTGCCCCTTAAATTAATTAAAATACATATATATAGCATGTTGTGTGTCTACAAATTTTGCAATGCTTGATTTCCTCCCTCTCTCTCCTAGTTAACTTCTTAACATGTGAAGCTTTTAATGCCTCTTAACACCCTTCAGGAGCGGTTTAACAGGTGTTAACGGATGCCAACTAGGATTAACATCTATGAGTGTTAGAGTATACCAGGTGGCCTATTCTACAAAACCTACACAAATCAAAATTTTCCTACATATACCCTACACATTATAGAATATTATCCTACACAGTCAAAATTTATCCTACACACCTCGAAATATATCCTACACAACTTGTAATTTATCCTACACAACTAGTAATTTATTCTACACTTTAAATTAAGTTGTTTTTTTAATTTGGAAAAAATATATATTTTGAAAAAGAGTTACAAATTTAATTTAATTAGTTATTAAAGGGGAAGAATACAAATTAATGATTTTTATAAGTTTACCAATATACACTTATATTAAAATTAAATGCAAATATTAAATGAATTAAAAATGTAGAATTCTTATTGGTTGAAACTTCTGTTTTTTTCTTTTTACAAATTTTTTTTTCTCATTTGAACCCTCCACTATCGGGAAGGATGTATAGAAAACCCACTTGTGGTTAGAAAACTCGGGAAACTCAAAGCTCCCGTTTATTATTTTTTTTAAATTACACATGTTATATACATGTTTTTAAGGGTTTTGGACAAAAAAATCAAAAAAAGCGCCGAGTAGATATATTTTAAAAAAATAAACAAGTTTTGGTGTAACATATGTTACATTCGTCTGACATATGTTACCCCAGAAATTTGTTTATTTTTTTTAAATATCTACTCGGCGTTTTTTTTTATATTTTTTTTGCCCAAAACCCTTAAAAACATGTATATAACATGTGTAAATTTAAAAAAAAAATCAGATATATATATATATATATAACAAATATAACACTATATTTTGTCTGATAGCATGTCTATGATAGATGTATAGTGTTATATATTGTTATATAGTGTTATATATTGTTATATAATGTTACATAGTATTATATGGTGTTGTATGGTGTTACATAGTGTTATACGGTGTTTATATGGTGTTATATATAGTGTTATAATACACTTCTTACACTTCTGAATTAATGTACAATATCCCTACTCTCTCTCTCTCTCTCTCTCTCTCTATATATATATATATATATATATATATAGGGAGGGGCTCATGCGAGAACCACCCTTATTGTGAGAACCGCGAGAACCAATGTGAACACAACCTAAAATAGCTAAAAAAACCTAACCCCCACCCCCCCCCCCCCCCAAAAAAAACCTAAACCCCCCTCCCCCACCCCCCAAAAAGCTAAACACCCCCCCCCCCCAAGCTAAAATGCTAAAAACTAAACCCCAAAAAAACCTAAAAAATCCAAAAAAAATTTTTTGATTTTTTTAATATTTTTTAGGTTAAGAGGTGGTTCTCGCATGTTCACATTGGTTCTCGCGGTTCTCACAATAAGAGGTGGTTCTCGCATGATCTTCTCCCTATATATATATATATATAGGGAGGAGCTCATGCGAGAACCACCATTATTGTGAGAACCGCGAGAACGATTGTGAACACAACCTAAAATAGCTAAAAAAACCTAACCCCCCCCCCCCCCCCCAAAGCTAAATGCTAAAACCTCCAAAAAAAACCTAAAAGAAACCTAACCCCCCACCCCCCCCCCCCTCCCCTACACCCTAAAAACCTAAACCCCCCACCCCCAAGTTAAAATGCTAAAAACTAAACCCCCAAAAAACCTTAAAAAAATCTAAAAATATCAAAAAAAAATCTAAATTTTTTTTAAATATTTTTTATGTTAAAATCGCTACTTTTCGAAGCAAAAAAAAATTGTTTTAAAAAAAAAAATTTTAATTTTTTTTTCTTCGAAAAGTAGCGATTTTTTTATAAAAAATATTAAAAAAAAAATTTGTGCGATTTTTAGGCATTTTTGGTTGTGTTCACATTGGTTCTCGCGGTTCTCGCAATAAGAGGTGGTTCTCGCATGATCTTCTCCCTATATATATAGATTGAGGATCCTGTACATAAAGACAGAAGTGTATTATAACACTATATATAACATTATATAACACAATATAAACACCGTATAACAATATGTAACACCATATAACGTCATATAACACTATGTAACACTATATAACACTACATAACAAATATAACACTATATTTTGTCTGATATCATGTCTATGATAGATGTATAGTGTTGTATATTGTTATATAGTATTACAGAGTGTTACATAGTGTTATATGGTGTTGTATGGCGTTACATAGTGTTATACGGTGTTTATATGGTGTTATATATAGTGTTTTAATACACTTCTTACACTTCTGAATTAATGTACAATATCCCTACCCTATATATATATATATATATAGATTGAGGATCCTATACATAAAGACAGAAGTGTGAGAAGTGTATTATAACACTATATATAACACTATATATAACACCATATAAACACCGTATAACAATATGTAACACCATATAACACCATATAACACTCTATAACACTATATAACACTACATAACAAATATAACACTATAGTTTGTCTGATAGTATGTCTATGATAGATGTATAGTGTTATATATTGTTATATAACGTCATATAGTATTACATAGTGTTATATGGTGTTACATATTGTTATACGGTATTTATATAGTGTTATAATACACTTCTCACACATCTGGATTAATGTACAGGATCCCTACCATATGTATATGTATATATATATATATATAGGGTAAGGTTCATTTGAGAACTACCTTTATTGTGAGAACCTTGAGAACCAATGTGAACACACCAAAAAAACCTTAAGAACCTAACCCCCAACCCCCCCCCCCCTCCAAAAAAAAAAAAAAAAAAACTTAACCCCCCACCCCCAAAGCTAAATGCTAAAAACTAAACCCCCTCCCTCCCAAAAAAAACCAAGTCCACCCCCCACCCCCAAAAACCTAACCCCCCCTCCTCCCACCCCCCACCCAAGCTAAAATGCTAAAAACTAAATCCCCCAAAAATCTAAAAAACACAAAAAAAAAAATATATATATATTTTTTAGCTTAAATCGCTACTTTTAGTAGCCAAATTTTTTTTTGTAACGAAAATTAGCGATTATACGCTAAAAAATAATTAAAAAAAATTGTGTGTGTTTTTAGCTAGTTTTAGGTATTTTTGGTTGTATTCACATTGTTTCTCGCGGTTCTCGCACTAAAGGGTGGTTCCTAACAGATCCTTCTCCTATATATATATATATATAGGGGAGAGTTTAAACGAGAACGCTAAATATCGCGAGAACCGTGAGAATGAATAAAAAACCACGAGAACTTGGTCAAAAATAATTTAGATTCAAAATTTCTTTTTACGCTTATCATTATTATTTGAATACAATGTTAGAAATTAAATTTACACATTTAAATTTACGTGAATTCGTAAATAACGAAAATTTACACATGTGTAAGTTTCTCATTTACATATGTGTAAATTTGTTATATTTACACATATGTAAAAAATCTAGTAAGAGTGATCTTGAAAGGATAAATGAATTATTTTATGTTGTGAATTCTTTTTTAATGTTGTATTTTAATTAGAATGAGGTTTGTATTAAAAAAATTCGGTTTTCATTGGTTTTTTCTTTCGTTTTCACGGTTCTAGCAATATTTAGCGTTCTCAAGATAACCTCCCTTATATATATATATATATATATATAGGAACAGGATCAGGAGAGAACGCCTCAAAGTGTGAGAATGGTGAGAACGATTCTCAGCCACAAGATCTTAGTGGTTTGTGGCTGAGATTGATGCGGTGGCATTTTTGTAAATAATAGGGCCTTGAAACTATCAGGAGGGGTAAAATAGGAAGATCCAAACAAAGGTGCATATGCTAATCACATGTCATTTCCCCCCATCATATTTAAACGACAATAACTTTTTTATACGTGTTCATTTTTCAAAAAAAATTACACCATAAAACTCAGCGTTTTTTTATCTTTTCAACGAGTATACTATTGATATACTTTTCGAAAAAAAATTAACTGGGTTTTATGGCGTTTTTCTGAACTTGGTGTTTTATGTCGTTTTAGACTATGTATTTTCATGGCATTTTTCTGAACTAGGTGTTTTTATGGCGTTTTAACTAGATATTTTAATGGCGTTTTTCTAAACGGAGTGTTTTATGTCGTTTTCAACTGAGTTTTTTCATGGCGTTTTTCTGAACTAGGTGTTTTATGCCGTTTTTAACTAGGTATTTTCATGGCGTTTTTCTGAATTGGGTGTTTTTATGTCGTTTTATTTGAACACCCAGTTCATGTGAGTGGATTTTTTGACAATATTACCCCTTAGTGTAATTTAGCATCAATGCCGCATGTCACCACCAAAATCGTTCTCAGCGTTCTCACACTTTTCACCGTTCTCTCTAAATCCTGACCCTATATATATATATATAGTTATTACATCTTTATAGTTATTTTCAAGGATATATATACGATGGGTTTCTAGAGTGAACACTAATGTATTTGTGAACTAAGTGAACAAATCCTGACCATTTATTTACATCATCAAATCGTAAAATACACTAGTGTGTTTTAATCATCAAATCATAACCATGGATTTACACTTGTGTTTACAATTGTGTATTGATAATCAAGGGTTAGAATTAGTGATCACTAGTGTTCACAAATGAACCTTACCCTATATATATATATATATGGTAACGTTCATTTGAGAACCACCTTTAATTTGAGAACCCTGAGAACCAATATGAACACAACAAAATAACCTAAAAAAACCTAACCTCCCCCCTACCCCAAAAACCTAACCCCTCCCCCCCCCCCCCCGCCCCACAAGCTAAATGCTACCCCCGCAAAAAAACCTAAAAAAACCTAACCCTCCCAAAAACCTAACCCCCCCCCCCCACAAGCTAAATGCTACCCCCCACCCCCACCCAAGCTAAATGCTAAAAACTAAACCTGCAAAAAAACCTAAAAAAAATCTAAAGAACACACAATTTTTTTTAATATTTTTTACTTAAAAATCGCTACTTTTAGTAGGCAAAAAAAATATTTTTTAATAACGAAATACAACAAATTTTATGTAAAATATATATATATATTTTTTGTGTGTTTTACCTATTTTTATTTGTGTTCACATTGGTTTTCGCGATTCTCACAATAAAGGGTGGTTTCTGACGGATCCTTCTCCTATATATATATATATATATAGGAACAGGATCAGGAGAGAACCCCTCAAAGTGTGAGAACGGTGAGAACGATTCTCAGCCACAAGATCTTAGTGGTTTGTGGCTGAGATTGATGCGGTGATATTTTTGTAAATAATAGGGGCCTTGGAACTTCTAGGAGGGGTAAAATAGGAAGATTCAAACAAAGGTGCACATGACATTCACAAGCCATTTTCCCCCATCATATTTAAACGACATTAATTTTTTTATACGTGATTATTTTTTGAAAAAAATACACCATAAAACTCAGCGTTTTTTTATCTTTCCAACAAGTATACTATTGTATACTTTTCGAAAAAAATTAACTGGGTGTTTTATGACGTTTTAGACTAGTTATTTTCATGGCGTTTTTCTGAAATAGGTGTTTTTATGGCGTTTTAACTAGTTATTATCATGGCGTTTTTCTGAACTGAGTGTTTTATGGCATTTTCAACTGAGTTTTTTCATGACGTTTTTCTAAACTGAGTGTTTTATGACGTTTTTATAGTACAAATTATGATTTTTCTTAGCTCAAAATATATTAATTTAGGTAGTTAGACAAAAAAAAATGGTTTTTTTGAGCTATATGGCTCAAAAAATGGTTTTTTTTTTCGCTGTTGTAAATTATAGCTCAAAAAAAGCTAGTGACATTTTTTGAGCTATATGGCTCAAAAAAATGGTTTTTTTGAGTGTTGTAAATTATAGCTCAAAAAATAGTTTTTTTTTATGGGTTTTAATGAGCTAGCTCAAAAAAATGGTTTTTTTAGCTGTTCTAAATCCTTACCCTATATATATATATATAGGGTAAGGTTCATGCGAGAACCACCCTTATTGCGAGAACCACGAGAACAATGTGAACACAAAATAAAATCTAAAAAAAATCAAAAAAGCACTCAAATTTTTTTTTTTAATATTTTTCTTAAAAAAATCGCTATATTTCGTTACCATAATTTTTTTTTTCGAGTAACAGTTATCAATGCACATGTGCATATGTATCATTATTTCGACAAATTCGGTAATACGTTATCAGGAATAGACAATTGCACTTTAATTTACAATACCATTCGTAATACACTACTTTTTACATTAACAATATTCAAAATGCACATGTGCATCATTAGGTATAACTATGATATAACGTGTTTTGTACAAAAAGTTTGTGATTTTGAATGGAGAAGTAGGCCCATATACATGTTTTTGGTTAGTTATATCTAGTGGTTGATGGTTTGGTTATAGTTGTCAATTTATGATGTAATATGTTGATTGAATGGTATAGATGGTTTTTACATATATGTAATAAAGTGAAAATATTGGTAATGGTATTGTATTATGGATGGTAGGAGGTAATGGTATTGTATTATGGATGGTATGATAGATGAAATGGAAAGTGTATTCAAAGTAGTGTACCAAAACACCTTATTTCATGTTTGTGATACCTGGGTCACTGCGACCATCAAACAAATACCAAACCAATGAAATATTGTATTTCATACTTGGGATTTGTACAAATATGTGTATCATTTGCACGTATCAATTCTTGTTCGATTTCGGGCTCTAAATCGCTTTCTGGAAGGTTATACACGCACTGATGCGTAAATATAACCAGTTTAATGCAACGAACACTTCGGAATAGTGAAATAGGCTTCACATACCTTAAATAACCTTTACATAACTTAGAAATAAGTTTTGAAGGCTTTGGTATGACAAAATCAAGTTAATTCGCTTATAGGGACTAAATTTGACAAACTGCGAAAGTATGCCAATTTGAACTGTAACAGACATTCCAGAACATGACCATGAGTTAAACATTCCATAAATATCCTTTACATAGCTTAGAAATAGGCTTTGAGGGATTCGGTGTGCTAAAATAAACTTTTGGGTCATTCAGGGACTAAAAGCGTCAAAAAGTGCATAAGTTTGCATCTTCACGCATAACTTACGTTCTGAATACATCCGGACATCCAAAAATTTATGTAAGCACTAAAATATTTTATTTTAGTGTTTGGCATGAGAAAAATCCATTCGTCGAGCAATTTGGATCGTTTTTGCGTCCGTTACGACTTCCGTCGTAATTAACCGAACAACGCAACCGTACGACCAAACGAACCGAGATCCGAGATATTTTTTAGCACATCTTAAGTTCCCTATACTTTAACTTCATTTTAGAGCTTTGAAATGGGGTTAACGGGGCTTAAACGTGTCAAAAATGCATCGAAAACCAAGTTTGGAGCTGCAGGGACCAAAACTATCATTTCAGCAAACTTGATGGCTTACGGACCGTAAGCCCTCAACCTTACGGTCCGTAAGGACCTCCCAGATCAGAAAAATCAGTTAACAGCCTATTAACAGCTGTTAAGCACTCACTAAACCACTTGCACATGGTTTTGGGGCAATTCTATGGGCTCAAATGGTTTTACAAAACCATGGTCTTGAGGTGTATGGCTAGGATTGAAGCACGGTATTCGAGGAACGATCCTAACGGTCCTAGAAATCCTATAAATACCCCTTTGATTCACAACTCAAAACCCACTTGATTTCTGAAAGTTTCTCTAAGTTGAGGTGTAAAAACGCTTCATACCTGAGAAATATTTAGAAATCAAAGCTTTCGGGGACCCTTTGTAAGTGTTCCTTCGTTCTTTTTATTCTTTTAGCGTTAAAGTCAAACTTTGTTTGACTTTCTGCATTGACCAGTTTATGGTCAATGCGAAGTTCGTTTGAACTTCATAACATGAGCGTAATCACGATGGTTATAGCCCTAGCGATTATACCTACTCATTACCACGTTATCTAGGCTCAGTGACGAGTCGTAGTTTCGGCCAAAATGTGTATTCTTGCGTATTTTGTAACCAAACTACTCTTAGGTATCAAAACCGTTTGTTTTGATACCAAACCTGTTTTCTAAACTTAGTTAAGCATGTTTTATCATGCTTAGCTCGTCACTTTTAGTTTAGTGCTTATATAGGGTCGTAAGGTAAGCGATCTAAACAATCGCTTATACTTTCGAACCCGACCCATTTGGTCGATCATTAGGATCCGACCAAATACATTAGGTGACCATAGTTGTATAGGGAATAACCTTCCGAGGTTATACCTTATGGTCACGACGTTTAGTTAGTTGTATGATAGGTAGTTTTTATGCCTTAGGTAAATTACCAAAATACCCCTTTGACGCCAAATTCATTTTAAACATATGTAACATAACTTTTGACATCTAAACTGATTTGGCAACAATATTAGACATGTTAAGGCATATTCTACTTGTCATAGGACTAGTTAGGCGGTCCGAACGCGTTTCACGCAAACGACGCGTTAAAGTAGCATAAGCTACCTAAACGGGTCGTAAGCACTTAGGTTAGGTTTCATTTTAGTATGTAGTCTTTGTTAAACCATATTACACGACTCTCCATACTCGTTTGGTTTACGAACCCTCATTCTATCCAATCCTCCGATTTAGGTCCGGTATATTAACATAGTTACCTATATTTGGTGCCGTTTGATATCCGTGATCTCTAGCATTGTTTGGTTGTTACTCAAGGACTACTAAGCAATATCAAGTGAGTACATAGACCCCTCTTTTACTGTTTTTCAAACTGTTTTGGGGTGAAACACATGTGCCTACTTGTTACTTTCATGCTTTCCATGTTTTCACATCATATACTTGCTATGTTCATTAGTACATTTATAGTACATGATTTACATTACATTGTTTTGCTATGTATGTCCATTGTGTGCATACTTAGTACATTGTTTTACATTACATTTCATGCTATGTATGTCCATTGTGTGCATACTTAGTACATTGTTTTACATTACATTTCATGCTATGTATGTCCATTGTGTGCATACTTAGTACATTGTTTTACATTACATTTCACGCTATGTATGTTCATTTGATTACATACTTAGTGCATTGTTTTCACATGCTTACATTTTGGTATGACATTTGGTTTGTTTAAATGGGACAAAAATACATTCATTAACATTAGCTACGCCGTTCGTTAGTAGGTAGTGGTACTATAGGAATTGACAACTCCCGTTCCTGACATCCTAGGTATGTTTGGATGGAAGGAATGACCGAATTCGATAGACATAACACAGATAAACCTTTAAGTTGTTTAAAGGTCTATCACCACAGTCACAAGGCTTGAATGTATGCATTTTCACATTACCGCATAAATGTTATATTCAGTATGGCATGCATTTCCACAAGACATAACGTTGATTTAAACCATGTTTTACTTCAATACATTGTTTTGTGCATTTTTTACCTATGGCTCAATGGATATATATATATATATATATATTTCACTTGCCATACATGACATTTTGTTTACACATTATATGATAGACATTTGACATAGACATTTTGATATTGATATACACATTTCATGGACTATATTTGACATAAACATTTTGACATGGTTTACACAAAGACATTTGACAAATGGTTTAGACATGGGAAATTTACACTAGTGGTTTGTTTGGGTAAGTGGTGTGACAATCGGTGATTTACGGCTCTTAATTACGTGATTAACAGGAAATTAATGCCATAATAAATAGTGTTTACAGTGCGAACTAACTTAAGTAGGCCTCTGGAGTGCCTGGGAACGCCTATCCAGCTTTAGAATGTGCAAACGGTGGTTTACGGAGAAATCTGCTGAATGATAAGCGACAACGGATTGAAACCGAACAGGATACTGACAACGCCGACAAATATTAAATTTTTACGATATATATTTTAGCTTTGTAATTATACTTTAGTGACTACAGTCGAAACCAGCTCGAAAAACGAATTAAAGACGGCAACGATACAGTTTTTCGCGATTATTACCATAGCCGACAAACGGGCGTGCAAACAACGACTACCGACCGTATTTTTGTGTACTTTAGATTTTTGGATGTTAAACGAGGTTCAGGATTTGACAACGGGTCTCGTAGGAATTACGTGCCATTTACTCATGAGATGGGCTTGTGGGCCCTGGGCATAATACACAAGATCTACACCCACAAGCCTAAACCCGTGCATAATACACAAGATCTACAAAAATCTTGTCAAAAATCCTAAATCTAAACAAAATCTGTACAATATTTCAAAATCTATACAAAATCCACTTTAAGATTTACAAAATCTACAAATCTCTATATAAGACTTATCACCTTCTTTGTCTATTATACTTACACACATAGAAAGAAAAATGTCAATTACTCTCTCTCTTCTTCTACCCTATCCCTCACTCTCGATCTGCATATACACACCAACATATACCATATGCATATTTGATTTTCTTTGAAAATCTTACAAAGACTTCATGAAGAAATCATCTACACCACTATTCAGAACCCTCATTACTCAAACCAAACATACCTCTCGGCTCATTCCCTTCCCCTCCCTCGATTCAAGAATCCGGCGACAAACACAGAGAACCGGCGGCTACCGGTGGTCTTCTCCGACAAGCGAGACCCCCCCTTTTTTTGTTCGATCTGTATTTACGGACCACCACCACCACAGTCCGGTGGTGGTGCGGTGGTGTGACAGACGAGAGAGACGAGACGAGAGAGACCGAGAATCAGAGAGAGAGAGAGAACTGACAGTCGGAATCTCGGACCGGCGGTCGGTTCGTTTACCCGGCGGTCTGCGTCAACGACCGTCGGTTCTTGCCATTATCCGACAAAACTCTGCAGTACCGGCGACATGGGTGAAGATTATACGTTCGGTTCAGCTCAGACAACCACTCACGGGTTTCTCAGGTCAGTGGCTTCGGGTCTCAGGTTCTGGTGACATCTCGGACTTCGGGTCAGCTGAGTTTGGTTCAAGGTGCTACAGTTTTCGGACCGGGCATTTGGGTGTTTCAAGATTCGGGTTATGTTTTCTTTTTCGGTTCAGATTTGAGTTATGCACGGTCCAGATCTGTTCGAGTGTTTGGTTCAAGTTATGTTCGGGTCAACAACAATAAATGATTCTGGTTCGGATTTCGGTTCAGATGCGCGTATGGGTCTCGCGGGTCAAGTCTTGCGGTTCAGTCAGACGGTTCGGTTCTGTTGACTCGGTCAAACGGAGTCAACTCGGTCAACTCAGTCAACGGTTCGACGCGAAGAGCGGTAAAGTTTTAACGGCGCGAATCATTACGTTATTTTTATAAATCTATTTACTTTCGTGATAACGAGCTTGAACCGATTGATTATAGTTACGTTTGATATATTTGACAAAATCATACATATATTGAGTGAATCTTGTTTGAATTTTGAAAAATGACGACAACTTGTGTTGTTGAGGTGACCAAAAACAGAGGAAACTCTGCCCGTTTTTCGAGAAAAATCCGTAAACACGACACGTATTATAGTTTCAAAAACGACACTTAATGGAATTCGAGTTTATAATATTTCAAACCTTGATATTTCCAAACGCTTTTACAAATAAATATAATGTTATATTTATTTCGAACGTCGTTAACTCGTATCCTTTTACAAAATAAATATAGCTTATATATTTATTTCGAATATCAAACAACACGACTTTGTTGTATAAAATAAATATAGTTATATATATTTATTTCAACATCGAACGACTCGATGATACTTCTATAAAATAAATATAACTTTTTATATTTATTTCGAACGCCTAAACGACATATACACATATTTTGATAACTTTCATACAAGACGCGATATATAATACAAGTTTATTATATATTACTTTCATACGAATATTCTTTTATATCAACATACGACTTCTTAAAACGAGCTAACAAGTGTAACTTCTTCGCTTCTTTTAAGTTGACAATTTACCGTCAAATCATTCAATTAGCGATTCGGTAAAGCTCGATGACACGTAGTTAATTTCTGCGTTTATTAGAAACTTATTAGATATTCCGTGTTAGGAATATTGTAGAATGCACGCTAGCGAGTCTCGTCTTGGAAACGACATCGTATATAGCTAGCTTTGCACAGGAATATTCAGGTGAGTTCATAACCCCCACTTTTTACCGTTTTACATTTTTATAAATGTTTTCGGGGGTGGAAAGACATGCACGTTTTGCAAAAACATACAAAGTTTTGAACTAACGCAAAACTCGTATTTCTAAATCATATTACGAAGGGATTTCGAGGAACACAAATGATTTACGAAAGGTTTATACTAAACATACCGGTTTTTACAAAACAAATGCTTATTTTCGAAATGTGAATGATTTTCGGTCAGGGTGACCAGGGATTTGGTCGGGGAGACCAGGGATTCGGTCAGGGTGACCAGGGATTGGGTCGGGGAGACCAGGGATTTTCATACATGCAGACATATTACAAAAGGATTACAGACATTTTTATACATGGTATGGTTAGCTTAAGGAGGGTTAGAACGTACAGATCATGTGAGTGGGTAGGTGCAACTTGAGGCCATTAATCCTCATTGTAGGACCGAGGGACAGGAGCGGTAGATCTATCTGGGTGTAGCGAGCCCAGCCCCAGGCCCAGCAGAACGGAACTCGGGGTGACTTTGTGCCCAACGCATAAATCCGCTAGGTTTGAGTCTTCCTACTTGCACTTCACACATATCAATGGCCTTGCAAACCATTGGTGATCTCTTTATTTCCTTATTTGCTACATATCAGGGACATATATACTTACGAAACTACTTGATCATACAAATTAAATACCATGTTTTATACAAAATTCAAAGCACAGGATTATGCGGGTATGGAGTCAAAGTCAGGGTGGGCATTGACGGTTATACGAACATTACAAATACAAGATTTTACAAATACATGGTTTTTATGAACATACTGTGTTACAAACACAACATTTCCATATAACTTGGCAAGAAAATGACTTTTGATTCGTTTTCTCAATACTATTTCAAAGACCGGTTATTCCAAAGATTTATTTCAAATCTTTCACAACTCAAAAGATTTATTTCAAATCTTTTACAAACAAACTATGAACTCGCTCAACTTTATGTTGACTTTTTTTTTCGCATGCTTCTTTCTCAGGTTGCATTTCTAAGACAAGGCACGGTAGGAATTGGAGAACCATTGGAGACTCGAGTACTTAGTGGGCGTTCAGTTTCTAAAAGACTTAGCTTATTTGCTTCCGCTGTGCAATGACGATACCAGTCCAGTCACGCCAGCTCTGATAATTTTCGGGGTGTGACAAGTGGTTTGAGTAACGAGGCGTGTGTAATATAATACAAGCATGGTGGATACGCCGCTGGTACTTCCTATATATAAGTGCTTGTATGATATTACATATCGTAGCGTTATTTAAATCATTTCAGTTTAGACATATAACATTTTTATACAAATAACATATTTTTCACAAGACATTGTTTTACAAACAACTTATCTTATACAAACTCATTTTACATGGTTATTCACTTAACCATACAGTATTCTTTTATATACATATCATTTGATCTATTCATTGCTTTTCAAATGATTTACAAGACAAAACAAATTACAAGGTTCATGACTAAACATTTTCTTAAACATAAGTCATGAATTCTATTTTCACAAAACCTATGTATCTCACAGACATTTTTATGCTGACGTACCTATTTTCACATGTGTTTCAGGATATGATGCATATGATTTATCAAGATACATTTAGGCGGACTTGGGCCTTAGCGACAATAAAAGATGCAAGACTAGTTATTTATGTTATGTTTCTTTGATTGTCAAGACATTGTAACTCCTTTAATCAATAAAACAATATTTCAATTTCCATGTGTTATGAAACAATGATTCTGTTACAACACTCCCCGACGTTTCTGCCACGTTTTGTTGTTTTACGTGGTCGGGGTGTGACAATGTTGATACATATAGATGCACATGTGCATTTCTAATATTGTTAACGTAAAAAGTAGTGTATTACACGTGGTAGTGTAAATGAAAGTGCAATTGTCTAATATTTGTAATGAATTACGGAATTTGTGAAAGAAATGATGCACATGTGCATGGATAACTGTGACTCGAAAAAAAAAATTTATTTGAAAATTTTTTTATTGTAAACAAAATATAGCGATTTTTACAAAAAAAATGGTAAAAAAAAATTTGGTGTTTTTTAGATTTTTTTTAGGTATTACTGTTTGTGTTCACACTGGTTCTCGCAGTTCTCGCAATAAAGGGTGGTTCCTAACGGATCCTTCTCCTATATATGTATATCCTTGTAAATGACTAAAGATGTAATAACTCACCTAAATAGTATAACCTTTAACGAAAAAGACAACAGTTGGCCTTTATTTAGCCCATAACAAATATATTATGGAAGAGATGATCATAGAAAAGATTGTTTGTATTCCTTCTGATACTTTAACTCTTCATATACAGACTCAAATTTAATTCCTTTTCTCATGAAAGGCAACTTTTAGGTATTGCTAATTAGCATTCGTATAATGATCAAGAGACCATTCAAAAACCTTATCATCTTTATTCTTCCTGCTCCCTAACTCTTTGATAGAGAAACCTTTCACATAGTGGTCTTGAGATGTTCTTCTCATCATTACCACCATCTTCACTTTTTTGATGTAATTAGGTTGCCCGTATTCAGATGATCGACAATATTGTCACACGTGGCCGAATCGTCTATTGTTTTGACATTTATACTTACCATTAAATCGGTAATCCTTCTTCATGTGGTTGATGTTAACATCCTCATATCTGTTTTAATTTTGAACATTGTAATTGTTAGATAGGGAAAGTGACAAGAAGTTAGAGGCCAAGAGAGCAATTACATATAGTTGATTTGCTTTGGATATCAATTTCGAACACATAAAAGAAAAGTTTACTGCCTTCAAGCGATTGATGAGTTCGTTAAGGTGGTTGACATTACGATTAATTTGCAAGCTATGGATATATGCAATGCCTTGTCTAAGTATTTTTCTCACACAGGGCATGAGATTGATGGGAGTAATATTAATCTTGTGACCCAGGGGCGGACTTAAGCTTGGCCCAAGGTGGGCGGGCGCACCCCCGAGAAAAAAAAATTTAGTGCTAAGTTCTGTCGAAAATCCCGTCCGCACCCCTTGAAATTTTTTGTCCACACCCCATGGAATTTTCTGTCCGCACCCCTTCGAATTTTTCGTCCGCACCCCTTAGGTAAAAAGTGTTATCAATTTATATTTTAAAATTTTTTTAGTAAACTCTTATTTTTTTTTAAAAACACTACCTAAATTATATACCTTTTAATACCTAAATAACTAAACCCAAATACCAAATACCTTTAACTAGCTCACTACTAAGTCTTAGCCAATAAACAAACCTAACAAATCAACAATATTTCAAACTAACATAAAATAAACAAGCCCAAAACCCTTACATATTCTCTCCCGCTCTCTATCCTCCCTGCACGCACGCCAGCGATCAGAACATCAGCGACAACAGCAGCACATACCACCGTAATCAGTCATCATATCACTGCCGATCGAACACGGGTAAGTTTCTTTGTTATTTTTGATGATTTTTTGTTGATTTTTGGTGGGGTGGGACGGAACCGGTAGCCACCGGAAGTGATTTTTCGATGGCAGGAGACATGTGCTTCTTGTTGTTGTTAGTGATGATATTTGATTTTGTGGTGGGTTATATATTTATATTTTGTTAGTGATGATGATGATATTTTGTCTTTTTTGTGGTGGGTTATATACGATTAGACCTGATGTTTGGGGTTTTTTTTTTTTTTAATGGTGTATATGATGTTTAGATGATTTTTAGTGTGATTTACATTATGATTTCTAGGGCTTGAATACTTGATACATTATGTAATATGTTATGGAGCCATGAACTTATAGATCAATTTGTTTGTGATAGCCGATAGGAACCATGAGTAGGGACGTTATGGCGCGATTTCTCAAAAGGAAAGTTGATACATCTTCCGAATTCGTTGATGTGGATTTTCAAAATCAAGAATTTGGGAACCGTTTTAACGAGGTAAATTTAGTTTGATGTTCATTTGTTTTACATGACCCTACCCGACTCGAACCGAACCGACCCGATACGAACCAATTTTTTTTACTTATATACCTTGGGGCCTAAAAATTTTAAAAATGTTCCGCACCCCCATGAAAAAATTCCTGGGTCCGCCGATTCTTGTCATTTTGAGAGCTGCAAAATGTTAAACCACAATGTTGAAATGCAAAGTCTTGGCATACCTGATACAGTTTGTCAAGATCTTAAAACCATGTTTTTTTTTTTGCAGCTAATAATAAAGAATAATGTTGACCCTGCTACTTATAAAAACGTTTTACCGGATAAAGAATCTGAAATAAGACTTGGAGCCAAGACTAATATGCAATCCATGTATAATCAAGATTGATCAAACCAGCTCAACCTACTATGAATAGTAAGGTGAATTAAAAAGGATGGATGTATGCATGCTCATAAGGCCATACTTATTGCAAAAGGTTTTAGAAAAATTCATGGTGTTGAGTGCTATAATGAAACCTTTTCACATGTAGCCATGATTAACATGATTAGAATTCTTATTGTGATAGTTGCATATTTGGAAAATGGATAACACAATAATGTTGAAAGCGAAATTGTTACTTACACTGTGTATAAAGCAAGCATTTTAAAGCTACATCTTTGTTTAATGACAAAATTATACAGTATGTACAATCTTTGCAGAAAGCGAAGTGTTGTTTTGGAAAGTATTATCACGTTGAAAAAGTTACCTATATTTATATTTATATTATGGGAAAATCACGAATATGGATATTGACCAAACAAAATTATGAAAATGAACATTCTACGCGTTTGTGGAAGCCTTAATCCCTGACTATTGCGTCTAAGGTAGAGTTTGCGTTTAAAATTCAAAGTTTACATATGAGATTCAAAGTTTAGGTCTGAGATTGTACCATAATGGGTTTATGCGTCTATCCTTTTCTCTTTTCCACCACGATTAAACGAGCAAAACTTTTTGCATACAATAGTATTTAGTGTAGAAAATAAATCAATTTGGTGTAAACTTCTCTAAAAATAATATCGAATGAAAATGTTATCCTAGTCTAAAAATCGCGATAGAAAAGTATAAAAAAAGTTTAAGAATAATGACACATGCCAACTTCTTATTCGTTAGAATTCATGAGTTTATGATAGACGCAAAAGTAAGAGATTGAGGCTACCACATAGTCACATACACAAACCATCTTCATTTTCATAAATTTGACTAGTAAATGTCCATTTTTTTATGATTTTCCCTTATATTAGCCTTGGTAATGGTAGTATACTGCATGTATAGCATTTGGGGTGTTTTTTGGGATCACATTTGTAAAATCGATTTCAAATTCAGTTTTTGAGATTTAAAAAGGGTATGAATCTAAACCGAATTTTTGACTATGTTTTTAAATCTAATTTTAATATTTGGTTTTCGAACCGAATATTCGAATTTGAATTATGACTTTTATTTTTTTTATTAAAAACATATATTCATTTATTTATTTATAAGGGTGGAGATACAATAGGAAGTTAATTTGGCTAGGAAGGCTAGGAAGTGATCTTGACCATCCATTAAGTTAATCAAGGGCTGAGATTAAATCAGGGAAATTGAAAGTAAGAAAAGAGGCGCGTGACTTATTTCAGGGGCATTCTAGTCAAGTAAGCCAATAGTTTCTATCTCCTCCAATTCCCCCCCAATTTTTAAACGTTAATAACTCTTTCATACGACATTATTTTTTTATAAAAATTGCACCAAAAAAACGAGCGTCTTTTTTATCTTTAAAACGAGTATACTATTGCTATATTTTGAAAAAAAAAATTTAAAACCCAGTTGCTTAAAACGCAATAGAAAAAACCCCAGTATTGTAAAACGCAATGAAAAAAAAAAACCTAAAAAATGACATTTTTCTAAAACGCAATGCACCAAAAACACAAAGAAATGACTTATTTGTAAAACGCAATGGCCAGAAAACACAAAGAAATGTTTTATTTCTAAAACGCAATAGCCTAAAAACTCAAAAGAAAATGTACTTTATAAAACGCAATAGACTAAAAACCCATAAAAATGTGTTTTACCTAAAACGCAATGCACCAAAAACACTTAAAAAATACTCATTCTAAAACGCAATGGACTGAAAACACCTAAAAATATGTTCTACCTAAAACGCAATGACTAAAAACACTTCAAAAATGTGTTTTACCTAAAAGGCAATAACTAAAAACACTTAAAATGTGTTTTTTCTAAAACGCAATAGCTAGAAAACACATAAAACTCTCTTATTTCTAAAACGCAATGGACACATAAAACTGTCTGAGAAACTGTCTGTGAACTGTACGAATTACTGTCTTCGAAATGAGCCAATTTCTGGAAAATCATAATCGGCAGCTCAACCCCAGCCAGGGGCTCTGCCCCTTGGACCCCGCCAGGGGCTGCCGCCCCTGGGACCCCGCTACCGGGGGCTGCCGCCCCCGGACCCCCGCCAAGATCATAAAACGCAATGACTAAATCAAAAACCCAGTTCGTAAAAATGAAATTAAAGAATTTGTTACCTGGATCGAAGTGATTTCTTCAATAATTGACGAATTTTGAATGATTGAAACACATATCAGCTCTCCAATCGAACGAATCGAGTAATTATCTTCAAAATCACCGGAAAAAATGAGATTTTATATGAATTTAAACTGGGTTTCTTCAAAAAAGCTGAAGAACACGTTGATCGGGTGTTTGAATCATTGATTGGTGATGAAAATCGTACTATAATGTGAGTGATTATTGAGATAGAAAGTGAAGAAATGGTTGAAGATGGTGGGTTTTGAAAATGGTGGGTTTTGAAGTTACTGGGTTTTGATAATGAAGAAGAAAGGGTTGGATTGACTAAAATACCCTTTTTCTTTATTTTAATAGTTGCCACATGTCATCCCCTTATTGCTTCCTATCCTTCCTAGGGAAATTAATCTTCCTATTTGATCTTTTCCCTTATTTATAAAATACATTTTGTTTTTATTTTTGTAATTGGCTTGTTCAAACCAATTCAATTCGTTGCGGTTTTATAAATTTTAATTAGGAACCCTAATTTTAATTCGTTTTTCATTTTTTTCTTGAACCACTTAATTATAAAGATAATTGCATATATTCATTTAAAAACCTTCTTAATTGCATATTTACCCAACTTAAAATTAAAAATGCATATCCACTCCCTTGTTAAAATTCTTTTAATGACAATGTTACCCTTTAAAAAAAAAAGCTCTATAAAGAATTTGCAACAGATCAGAGGCAATATTCCTGGTTCAAAGATCCACTGAGCTCACGATTCGGCCGATCTAGGATCATCAGTCGGTGATTCCAGGTAGGATTGAGCGATTCCGGTGAGCACCTTCACATCATTCAGCTATCTGGGTGCATACAAATCTCCTCTCTTTTTCAGGTTAGGGTTTAATTATAATGTTAATATCTTATTTGTTGTTTGGATTGGATGAGAAATATCGGTTGTATTCGAAGAAAGTGAAAGATGATAGGTATTATGTTTGAGAACAATGGTTATGAAAGGTGTTCTTCAATCAAGCTTTTGAAAGAATAATTATCGATGGATACTTTATATTTTGGATATTTTGGCTTTATGTTGTTTAGTTGTTGAAAATATGGAATGACGCCTTCACACTATTACACAAGTCTTTAGTTGGTGCTATGAAATTTTTTTGATGATGCGGTTCAATAAAACAACCGCACCTCCAAATCATTTTTCATCAAATTTGAATTAATTCATTTGTTGGTGCTATGGCATCTTTTTGATGATGTGGTTAAATGAACACCCGCACCTTCGAATCATTTTTCCAACATTTAAAATTATGCCAACTCATGAAGATGTATGATGCTGGGGTAATATAAATGACTTAAATACATGAATGCTCAAAAGGCAAAATGGTTCAAAGGTTAAAAACCTAGGAAGTTGAGATAAAGCAATACGGGAACAGTAAAAGGTCACGTCTCTGGATTGCTTCACCAACTCACCAGCCGCAAAAGTAACGCAGGTCCACAGAGCACACTCTTTTATCCGCGGGTCAAAAGGCTTCAACCCCTGAAAGGGTAAGTCCCCTACTGCAAGCATGTTCACTAGTCAAACACATTCCTCTTTAAGTGATGTCTTCTCCTATAAATTAGACACTTCATTTACTAAGCAGGACATTCGGATCAGCTCTGATTCTTGGAGAATCTCTGATCATTGCTATCAGGTACTTTCTTCATGCGAGTCACTTGCTTTCACATTCAACACACACATTCCTTTTGCTCATACATCCGAATCTGAACACACTTCAGAGGAGGATCTTCAGCAAACAACAAAAACAATATAGTGAACCTCTCTCCACGTCTTGCAAACGTGGGGGGACCCCACGACCTGCGTTAGGCAAAGTTGAACCCTTTTGCCTAACCACCCCAGCTACTATTCTTGGTCTATTATTTGTTGCATCAACAAGTTGGCGCCCACCGTGGGGCTAAGCCACTATTTCTTTCCAAAAGACCCAGTAGTGTAGCTCCATTCTTTCCACATTACCATGTTAGAAAGTGGATCCCCGGGAGAGGTGAATCAAGTTCCAAACGCCTCCACCCCAAGCACTGGTCAAGCCCATGTGGCTATACCAACGTCCTTATCGACACCGGGGAGCACCCCCAAGTTTCTCACTTTCAACACTCCGACCCCATCCAGATCAGGGGTCCCTTCCCCTAATGTTGGTGTCTCTGGCACCCCATCACATGTTGAACTTACCCCTGAGGGGGTTGCCAACAATTTCCTCGAGTTGAGGTCTCTCCTCAACCAATATGTGAGTAGGGAAAGGGACAAGGGAGTGAGGATTCGTTTGGACTATGACGAGCCGGAACCAACACTATCTCTTAGACCACCTATCCCTCCTTTTGCAAACTCACAACCTTCAGTGTCCAGGGATATGGCCGGACCCAGTAATCCTCCTCTAAACCCTAACACATATTTGTCCGCGAGGCCGAATCCCACAATATATCCTCTTTTTTCGTCTCAGCCAGCTACAAACGGTGCTCCCTTGGGCCATGAGCTGACCCTTGACCAGCTCCTACAATCCCCAATAACAAGTTTTCCACCCTCAACAACAACTTCATAGGAGCAAGCTTTGTCCGTACTTCCGCTGGCACGGAGTGCTGTTATGAGCACACCCTTGGGAGTTAGTTGCCTAGTTGCACCCGGAAGCCTTCAAGGCTTCAACCTTATGCCCCAGATGATGGCCCAGATGATGGCCAGCTTCCCGTGGCAGCACTTTATCAATCAGGTGCTGGCCACTCAAGGGAACAACAACAGCAACAATGCGGGTGCAAGGGCTGAAGAAGATTTGGCCAAGCCTTATAAGCCAAGTAACCTCTCATGTTTTTTCACAGCAAATAGCCGATTATGATTTTCAGACAAAGATTAAGATGCCATCCCATATAAAAACATATGATGGGACTGAGGATCCTGAAGACCATCTTCAGATCTTCATTGGTGCTGCAAGGATTGAGAAATGGTCAAACACTGAATGTTGCCTAATGTTCATGCAGACCCTTGTCGGATCAGCCAGGATCTGGTTCAATGATTTACCTGCTCGAAGCATTCGAAGCTTCGATGACCTCAGCAAGGTGTTCCTGGCCAATTTATCCCAACAAAGGTGATACGTTAAAGATGCAATAGTGATCTTTCAGATAAAACAGAGAGATGATGAAAGTCTCTGAGAGTTCATAAAAAGATACAAGAAGGAAGGTCTAACATATGTAGGGGCAGACGAAAAGATGAGGGTGGCCGGTTTTATGAACGCCATTACATCCAAATATCTCACAAGATATTTCAACAAATCCCTGCCCAAGACCTTGGAAGAAGCTCTCGAAAGGGCTGAAGCCCACATCAGGGGAGAGGAGGCAGTAGATATTAAAGAGCAAAGGAAAAGAGGATCCAGTTGGCGAGGCAACAGCCCAGCCAGAAAAAGAGGAAACTTTAACTCCTATGACAGACGCCAAATGGGTTCAGACCACCGAAGGCCTGAAGGTCGGAACCCTTCCAGCAGGGAGAAAGGCGTGAGTTTCACACCCCTTACCAAGACTCCTCAAGAAATCCTCGCAACGGAAGAAGTCAAGCAAAACTTCCGGCCTCCTAAGCCTCTCCCCAAAAGCAGAAAAAACGAGAATTCCACACAATACTGTGAATTTCACGAAGAAAAGGGGCACCATACCAATGATTGCTTTCACCTTAAAAAAAAATCAAAGAAGCCGTTAAGTCCGGGGAACTTGCTCACTTGGTAAAGGGAGTAAGGGACAAAATGGCTGAAGGAAAAGGCAAGGAAGTCAATATGGTAGATTTTGATGGAATGGTTCCACACAAAAGGCAGCGGTTGGAAGCTTGGGAGCTTCAGTGTGTTTACTTCCCCCCAACTGAGAATGACCCTCTTTCAAACCCTCTTGTGATTGAGGCTACTGTGGAAACATTACAAACGAGCAGAGCACACATAGACACTGGTGCTGCCACCGAAATCATGTTTGAAAAGTTCTTCAACCGTTTGAACAATGAAGAACGTTCAAGGCTTCAACCCTCCGGGACCTCCATAAAGGTATTGCCGATATACCCCTCAAGCCTTTAGGGCAACTGACACTTGATGTTCGTTTCAGTGAAGGCCAGAAGGAGAGAGTCCAACCACTCACCTTTGTGGTTATCAATATACCCTCAAACTATGATGTGATCATCAGAAGGCCGGGACATTGTGCATTTTATATGGTTGTGTCTGTTGGCCATGGCACTGTCAAATTTCCCACCGAGAGGGGAATAGCAACCCTTCAACCTTCTCAAGAGGCCTACATGGTTGAAGGTGAAAGTTCCAAAAGTGAAGAAGACAAGCAGAGGCTAATCATAAATCCTAAGTATCCCAAGCAGAAGATAAGGGTCAATCCAAGCCTTTCACAAGAAACCCTCTCATATCTTGAAAAATTATTGACACATTATAGCGATGTCTTTGCTTGGTGCCCGGAGGATATGACAGGCATCCCTCGAAGCATTGCTGAACATGAATTGAAAATACCGCCCGGTGTCAAGCCTGTTTTCCAAAAGAAACGAAGTTTAGCACCCGAAAGAAGCTTGGCTGCATGCCAAGAGGTTGAAAAGCTTGTGTCAGCTGGCATTCTACGAGAAGTCAAATATCAATCCTGGGTTGCAAACCCGGTGATGGTTCGAAAGCCAGATAATTCTTGGAGAATGTGCATAGATTTCAAGGATCTTAACAAGGCTTGTCCTAAAGATTGTTACCCGTTGCCCGAGATTGATCTCAAGGTTGATTCCCTCACCGGATACCCGTTCAAATGTTTTCTTGATGCCTACGAAGGTTATCTTAAAATCCTCATGAAAGAAGAGGATGAAGAAAAGACCGCCTTCCACACGGACAAAGGGATCTTTTGTTACCAAAAGATGCCTTTTGGCCTCAAAAACGCTGGAGCAACCTACCAACGCCTAGTTGACAAGGCCTTTTCAAGTCAAATTGGTAGAAACATGGAGGCATATGTCGACGACTTGGTGATTAAAAGCAAAACGGAATATCAAATGCTCGATGACACCCAAGAAACCTTCAAGAACCTAAGGAAGGTCAACATGAAACTCAACCCCGATAAGTGCTCCTTTGGGTTTGAGGAAGGTAAATTCCTTGGGCATATTGTGGGAAAACAAAGCATTAAAGCCAATCCAAACACGGTGAAAGCTGTTCTAGAAATCAAACCACCGAGAAGCAAAAAGGAGGTTGAAAGCTTAAACGGGAAGCTTACAGCCTTGAAGCGTTTTACCTCCAAATTGGCTGAAAGGTCTTTACCCTTTTTCAAAACTCTCAAAGGTTGCTCCGATAAGAAGGACTTCAAATGGACTGAGGAGGCCGAAGAAGCTTTCAACTAGATGAAGCAACACCTAGCTTCCCTACCTGACATTGCAGCCCCGAAAACGGGAGAATTGATCTCGGTATACCTTTCAGTTGCTGAAGAGGCCATAAGTGCGGTCCTCACCATTGAACGAGACAAGGTTCAGGTACCCGTTTATTTCTTTAGCAAAACTCTAAAATTGGCTGAAATCAAATATCCTCCCCTAGAAAAAC
Organism: Helianthus tuberosus; assembly: GCA_030545235.1. NCBI lineage: Eukaryota > Viridiplantae > Streptophyta > Magnoliopsida > Asterales > Asteraceae > Helianthus > Helianthus tuberosus. The sequence goes on along the minus strand of CM060407.1, from coordinate 144,776,808 downwards.
TTGCTCTAGCCCTAGTTCAAACATCTAGAAGGCTTCGAAGGTATTTCCAAGCACACCCTATACAAGTGGTCACCGACCAACCTATTAAGAGTGTGCTTGAAAAACCAGAAAACTCGGGACGACTAGCCAAATGGGCAGTGGAACTAGGTGAGCATAATATCACCTACGTCCTAAGAAAAGCCATCAAGGCCCAAGTCTTGGCGGATTTCATTGTAGAAGTCCCAATGCAAACAGTCACTGAAGTGAACACAGCTGCCACGGAACCCTCAGACCCTGAAGCCTGGAAGCTTTTTACCGATGGGGCTTCAAGCGTTGAAGGGTCAGGGGCTGGGCTCATTCTGATCAACCCAGAAGGGTTAGAATTCACATATGCTCTCCGTTTTGATTTTCAGAACACCAACAACGAAGCTGAATACGAAGCACTGATCGCCGGCCTAAGACTGGCTAAAGAAATAAAGGTCCAAAAGCTTGAAGTGTTCACAGATTCGTTGCTGGTCTCAAGCCAGGTGAATGATAGCTACGTTGCAAAGGAGCCCAACATGAAAAGATACAAAGAAAAATCCAAAGAGCTGATGAATACCTTCCAAACATGCACCATCAAGCAAATTCCCAGATCCCAAAACAAGAAAGCGGATGCCTTGAGTAAGCTTGCATCTCTCACTTTTGCCCACCTTACCAAGAAGGTATTGGTAGAGGTGTTAAAGGCTCCATCAATCGATGAGTTGGAAGTGCAAGATGTAATCACCGAAGAAGATCCAAATTGGATGACTCCAATCAAGAAATTCCTTAAAAACGGTGAATTGCCTAGTGATCAAACAGAAGCTGAAAGGGTTAAGATCAAGGCAATGCAGTATATACTACAAGGTGAAACCCTCTACAAAAAGGGTTATCTTACACCCTTGCTAAATGTGTTGGTCCCGAGCAAAGTTAGTATTTGATCAAAGAGATTCACGAAGGTATATGCGGAGCTCATTTTGGAGCTAGGTCGGTGGTTGCCAAGCTTATGAACCTTGGGTATTTTTGGCTCTCAATACACCGGGATACCACTGAGCAATTAAGGAAATGTGATGCCTGCCAAATTCATGCACCAATCCCAAAAAGTCCCAAGCATGATCTTGTCCCAATAACCTCAGCATGGCCATTCTACAAATGGGGGATGGACATTGTCGGTCCATTTCCCCCAAGCAAAGGTGGAGTAAAATTCTTGTTGGTGGCCATAGATTATTTCACCAATAGGCCTGAGGTTAAACCACTTGCAAAAATCACTGGCAAACAGGTCATTGACTTTGTTTGGGAAAACATTATTTGCCGTTATGGATTGCCGGGAGTACTTGTCACTGACAATGGAAAGCAATTTGCTGAGAAGCCTTTCAGCGTTTGGTGCAAAGAATACAGAATCAATCAGGTTTTCAGCTCAGTGGCATACCCACAATCAAACGGTCAAGTTGAAAGGACAAATCGAAGCATAGTGGAAGGTATCAAAACAAGATTGGGAAGGTACGAAAGCAACTGGCTTGAGGAATTGCCAAGTGTTCTACGGGCCATAAGAACAACCGAAAAAACAAGCCACAAAAGAACACCCTATAGCTTGGTATTTGGATCCGAAGCCGTGATCCCAGTTGAAGTAGGAGTTGTAACACAACGAATTGTCAACATGAATCCCGAAACAAACCAAAAAGAGACCATGTTGAACTTACAACTCCTATAGGAAGCACGAGACCAAGCCGCAATTCAAGAGGCCAAGTACATACAACGAATGGAAGCCTACTATAACAAGAGAGTCAAGAATGAACACTTCAAGCCAGGAGACCTGGTGCTTAGAAACAATGAAGCTAGCAAAAAAGAGAATCAAGGAAAGCTTGGCCCAAAATGGGAAGGCCCGTATACCATCCTCGAAGCACATAAGGGTGGATCTTACAAGCTAGCAGACTCAGAAGGTAAAAGGCTTCCAAGACATTGGAATGGAAAAACCTTGAAAAGGTTCCATGTCTAAACAGGAAAGATTGGTTTGTATTTCACAAGTTGTATTTAAAGAATGGCACTATGAATACCTTTTGTAAAAACAAGTATCTCTTGAATGAATGAAGTTGTTTTATCAAATTTGTCTTTCTATCCTAAGATCAGGTTGAGAACCTAGCAAAACACTCCATGGCAAGGGCCATGTAAGGGGATGGGCTCCCAGGCCACATCGCTCAATAGGTTCAAGGGTTGAATGAACCTATATAGGGGGTGAGTTCCTAAATCAATACAACTCCATGAGACTTATTATTGAAAACAAAGTTGTCTCATAGACGGGTTTGAACAGCCTACACCAAATGTTCCTTAAGCCTTAGAAAAATAATCAACAAACAGGCTTACGAAATAAAATGAAAACAAGAAAATAAATATGATAGGTGCTATGTCTTCTTGTTAAAAATACCAAGGCTAAGTGACTGCAGCACTGAACCCTTTAAGGTATAAAAAACATAAAGACAACACAAACTTGACAAAGACAAAGCTACAAGAAAAAAGAAATAACCTAAGGAACAGTGCAACAACTTGAACAAAAAAGTTATAAAAACTCAAAGATACAAACCAAGCAAAGTCACAAATTCAAGAAGCCTTAAAGGCTTCAAGCTACATACGTGACAACTCAAATCCTTAATGGCTTCAACCTACATACGGGATCGCCAAAAAGCTTAAAGGATTGGAGCCAACCAAGCTGCCTTAACAAAATAGGCACAAGTATAAAAAACACAACACAAAGAAAATAGTTAAACATAGTATCATAGCAAAGAAAGCCTTGAAAGACTTTCAATCATCCAAACATAAGTTAAAACAAGTCCTAGTGACTTGTAAGTTCAGAAATTGTTCAAACGGCCATACAGGCCTAAAACACAACCACATAACAGGAACCTTAAGGGTTCCTGCAAAACCTAATATCGTTTGAAGTTAACATTACAAATGACAAATTGTTTAAAAAAAAGTGCTAAGAAAGCTACGAATATCATGCATCAGTAGAAGGCTTAGAAGCCCCAGAACTGTTACCTTTGGTCTTCTTAGTCTTCTTGATCTTCTTAGCCTTTTAGCCCTCATCACCAACAGCTGAACCCTCCAAGCTGGCATCTTTTGGAGCATCAGGTTCTCCAGGAAAGGTATCTTTGCTATCTCCTTAATAGGAACGTTTCCTTGAAAGAGAGCTAAGCACTTCGATACATACCTTCTCATTAAGACCATTCGGCTTTAGTTCCTGCAAAACGGAGAGGGGCTAACCATAGAAAAAAGCAACCTGGCTCACATACGGGTATGTTAGCCTCTCCATTTGCTCAACGGAACCCTTGAAGATATCGGAAGCCTCGGGACGGTACAAGGGAGATTTTTCTAAAGGATGGCCAGACTCATGAAGCTTATAACCCGCAATAAGACCTTGATGTTTTCCCAGATTGAGCAGTTTAGTGTAAACTTCACCAAGAGCAGAATTAAACTCTTTAGAGTGAAGAAGATAGGTAACAACCTGATGAAAACCCTGCTCAATAAGCCAGTGGTTATCCCCAGTGGCTTGGGCAACCAAAGCCTTCAAGCCATCTTTTTCTTCATCAAAAGCCTTCTGTTGAACAACCAAGGCCTCCCTATCAGATTTCAGCTTCAATCATCAGCTTCGAAACCCTTTTTAAGAGCATTCATCTCAATCTCGTGTCTTCTCGTCAACTCACCCACTTTCTTGGCCCAAGCCAGCTCCTTTTCAGAAAAAAACTATCAATCTCTTTCTTCATAGCGGCAATTGAAGCCTTCATCTTTTCCTTTTTCTTGGAGTCTTCCTCATATTCCTGCATGCCCTTGGCAAAACTGGTAACACCTTCAGCCAAAAGGGCTGAAAGGTTGCAGGAACTTAGCATCATCCTAGAAATAAGATGATCAGCCTCCATCTCTGAAATAGCGCTTCGAACACCAGGAGGAGCAAAATGAGCTAAGGCTTCAGCACAAACACCCGGGTCTTTAAAACTATCTCCAACTTTAACCCCCAGTTGGGCACATAAACCTCTTGACCCTCTGAACCTTCGAAGCTCTCAACGCTTTTGACTGACGAACCTTGAATGACAGGAGTGCTACCTTTCTTAATTAATTTCTTCTTTTTGCCGGAAACAATCAACTCCTTCTCCTTACCCTTGCTGACATCAATAGCTTGATCTGCTGACAATTCAATATCATCACTAACATCGATAGGCTCCGAGCCAGATGGCTGATCAGCACCTTTCAGATAGCGTTTTGAACGACGAGTGGAAACCTTGGAAGCAGTAGCCTTGGTAAAACCTTTGACATTGGGGACACTTACATATCCAGAACCCTCGAACCTATAATCAGAACCCCTAACAACCGCATCCTCGCCCGGAGTGGCAGCAACATCATAAAAGGAAACGTCAGAGGTATCATCGCTTTTGATAAAATCAAGTGCAGACATAAATGCAAAACAAACATAAAAACACATGAGCAAGCAAAGAAATAGGAACATAACAGCACGAGAAGAATAAATGCATACTCTTCCCATCTCTCAAGAGCACCGGGTCTCGATCACGTTTTTCCCACAACTTACTAAGACCCAACAACACCAACAAATGCTCGGGAAAGGGACGAAGCCTTGAAGGACACTCCCTAAGAGTTTCTAAAAAACGAGTATTTATATCAGAAGCAGAAGGCTCAGGTTCGTTCAAAACAGCATCTGGGTGTCTCCAAACAAGTTTAAAAGGAACAATTTCCTCCGACACCCAGAAAAACCGGTCATTCCAAACCCCAAGGGTAGAAACCATAGACGAAATCAAGCAAGTATCAACTTGAGTGGTCTCGAAGGTAAACCAGTCACCATTCTTAGTCAATCGGAAAAAACGGCGGAATGACAAAAGAGTTGGATCATACCCGGAAGCCCGGCACAAAATTTCAAAATGTAAAACCCTAGCCATTCCAAGGGGATGAATCTGACCAAAAGATATGCGATAATATTCCAAAATATTCAAAACAAAGTTTGAAAACGGATGACGAAGATTGGAAAACTCAAAATGTCGACAATACAAAGCAATCGAACCAGGCGGACATCGATCGATAGACTTATCACAAGCCGGTGCAACCGGTTTAAACTTCATCCCTATTCCCCACTCCATACAAAACAAATCGACTTCCTCTTGATTCATTCGAGAAAACGACTTTGCCCAACGAGCACCCATGATATGTGAAATTAAACAGAAAATAAGCAAAGGAAAATAACCTGTTTTGAAAAAGGGGAAAATCTTGAGAAAAAAGAGAGCAAGTAATGTTCTCCTGTTAAAATATATGTAAATTAATGACATAGAAAGTAATATAATTAGGCGATAGAATTAAAACCGCCGCCTGACAAACTGCCACAAGTCATGTCAACTGTCTTGTCAAAATTCAAAATTCAAAAACCTCAACTGTTTCCAACCCTTCAAGCTTTGAACCCTTGAAGCCTTTAGGCAGTAAAATACATGTATAAAAGTCAGAAGTCTTTGAGCTCATTTCCCAAAAACCTTTTACTTGGGGGGCTGATGACGGGGTAGCCGAAGACCAAATATAAATGACTTAAATACATGAATGCTCAAAAGGAAAAATGGTTCAAAGGTTAAAAACCTAGGAAGTTGAGATAAAGCAATGCGGGAACAGTAAAAGGTCACGTCTCTGGATTGCTTCACCAACTCACCAGCCGCAAAAGTAACGCAGGTCCACAGAGCACACTCTTTTATCCGCGGGTCAAAAGGCTTCAACCCCTGAAAGGGTAAGTCCCATACTGCAAGCATGTTCATTAGTCAAACACATTCCTTTTTAAGTGATGTCTTCTCCTATAAATTAGACACTTCATTTACTAAGCAGGACATTCGGATCAGCTCTGATTCTTGGAGAATCTCTAATCATTGCTATCGGGTACTTCCTTCATGCGAGTCACTTGCTTTCACATTCATCACACACATTCCTTTTGCTCATACATCCGAATCTGAACACACTTCAGAGGAGGATCTTCAGCAAACAACAAAAACAATCTAGTGAACCTCTCTCCACGTCTTGCAAACGTGGGGGGACCCCACGACCTGCTTTAGGCAAAGTTGAACCCTTTAACCCTTTTGCCTAACCACCCCAGCTACTATCCTTGGTCTATTATTTGTTGCATCAACAATGTACAAGTTGCACATTTAGTGTATATATATATATATATATATATATATATATACTCTTTTTTTAATATAGTCAAATTACTAATATAATCTTATTTTTATTCAGGATAACGAAGAAGATAAGAAGACATGGTTAAATATTTATGCTAAGAAGATTGTTTGTATTATTTCATTTGAAACTTTCCTTGGTAATTTTATTATGTGTTATGCTTTTTAACTTAAAACACATGTCCCATATACTAGATGATAAACGGTATACAAAGCTCAACTCTCATAACTATGTGTAATATCATGATACAATGTCCAGATCTCCTCACTATATATATAATGAAAAGATGATAGAAATCTAATAAACTAACTCTAACTAACTCAACTAACTATAACAGCCATAGTTACCATATTGTCACGGGGTTACTTTTCGACCCCCGTGTGGCGTCTCTAAGTCCCCGGGGACAAGCCAATCCATCCCGCTTCTTTGTGTGGGTCACTGGTTTCGTCCTGCCTTGGACTCATCAGGAGAGCGGCGCCAGCTCTCGACCAGTGGTGCATTCGTCGTTTGCACGACTAGGCACGTACACCTCTTCATTGACACTGACTCCGTCCACCGATAAAGTCCAGGACTAGCCAGTAACCCAAGCGTTCAAGCACAGCCCATAGCATCGCGATCTTCAAACATTTGGCCCATGACACTCTCCCACCACCATTTCATGCACGTCCTCGTGCATGCTCGGCGTCCCATACCAGCTCGCATACTTGACAATGCATGATCCCCATATGTTGAGCATGATTCACTTTGGGAGGGTAGGACACCCGAAAGCATAGCAACAATGATCTTCTCTCGTGCATGTTCAATATAGTACGTCAGTTCTGGTTTTTAGTGGTGCTGACATCCGCCGCATCGGATTAGGTGCCGATGATTCACCTTGTTTCAGGAATACGGGGACCTGAATAGTTGTAGCAGCTTTCACAAAACTTTCTTTTTTACGGCGCTGGTTGAACCGTAGATTTTTGAACATAGCACGGAGGGCTTCACTGCAACTATACTTGAGCGGCTCTCACGATCCCATACTCGCGGAGTACAAAGACCTTTGCCGAAGCAAACCCATATTTGGTCTTCTCCCACCACCATTGCGCAACCATACTCTAAATGTTAAGCTCATTTGGTTAAGAGTCACGTTCCAACGTATCCGAGAATCGTTCTGCTCTGATACCAAGTTGTCACGGGGTTACTTTTTAACCCCCGTGTGGCGTCCCCAAGTCCCCGGGGACAAGCCAATCCATCCCACTTCTTTGTGTGGGTCACTGGTTTCGTCCTGCCTTGGACTCATCAGGAGAGCGGAGCCAGCTCTCGACCAGTGGTGCGTTCGTCATTTGCACGACTAGGCACGTACACCTCTTCATTGACACTGACTCCATCCACCGATAAAGTCCAGGACTAGCCAGTAACCCAAGCGTTCAAGCACAGCCCATAGCATTGCGATCTTCAAACATTTGGCCCATGACAATATACACACTAATATGCCCCCTCAAGCTGAACGGGGCGCAGCAACGTAAAGCTTGGACCGAAGAGTCTCAAAACGAGATGATGACAACCCTTTGGTCAAGATATCTGCAAGCTAGGAAGTTGTGTGAACATATCTAACGCAGAGAGTGCGATCCAATACCATATCTCGGATGAAATGCAAATCAATCTCAAGATGTTTGGTGCGCTGATGAAACACCGGATTGACTGCAAGATAAGTAGCACCAATATTGTCACACTAAATAGTTGGTGGACAAGACGTGATAATATGAAGCTCCTGTAAAAGTAACATAATCCACTTAATCTCAGCAGTAGTATGAGCTAAGGCACGAAACTCGGCCTCTGTATGTTATTTCTTAGAGCTCCAACTGATAAGATTGGGCCCAAGAAAAACACAATATCCAGTAGTCGATCGACGATCATCAGGCCATCCAGCCCAATCAGCATCAGAATAAGCATGTATATCAAGACTACCAGATCGTCGAATACAAAAACCATGTGAAACCGTGCCTCGAAGATACCTCAAAATGTGCTAGACTGCAATCCAGTGACGATCAGTAGGTGTCTGTAAGAACTGCGACACCTTACTGACGGCATAAGAAATCTCAGGTCGAGTCAAGACTAAATACTGTAAAGCGTCGACAGCCAAAGGAGTACCAGTATGACGAGAAAGCTGTCGTCCAGAAGAAACAGGTGTAGATAAAGGCCGACACTCAGCAAGACCTGAGCATTGTAATAAATCGAGTAGATAACGCTGCTGAGACAGATGTAGAACATCATCTGTAAAGGTAGCCTCTACACCCAAAAAGTAAGATAACATGCCCAAATCCATGAGCGCAAACTGAGAATGCAACTGTGCAAGCAATCTAGTAATAAAATCTGAAGAACTTCCAGTAATAATAATATCATCCACGTAAACCAAAACATAGCACATAATCGAATCACGACTATAGACAAAGAGAGAAGTGTCAGAAAGACACTGAGAGAACCCACCAGAAATAAGATCAGATGATAGCTTGGAAAACCAAGCTCTAGGTGCCTGCTTCAGGCCGTAAAGATCCTTCTACAGTAAACAAACATGATGCGGTCGGGAAGAGTCAACAAAGCCACAGACAGAACAAGGCGAATAGTAGTGGGTTTAACCACGTGACTAAACGTCTCAGTATAATCAACACCCTCAGTCTGATGAAAGCCTTTTGTAACAAGCTGGGCTTTGTATCGACTCACGGAACCATTAGGATTATGTTTAATCCTATAAACCCACTTACAACCAACAATGTTGGCATCAGTGGGAGCCGGAACCAAACGCCAAGTCTGGTTGGCATGTAAAGCACCAATCTCAGAACGCATCATATCCCACCAAATAGGCCACTCCTGAGCCTTTCAAAAAGTGGAAGGCTCATTGGTGGGAGCAGTAGAAGCGTGAAAAAGAACATGATTAGGGAATTGGCAAAGCTGCAGTGTGTGATCACGAGAATGTGTGACCACAAGAACGTGTAACCATAGGATGACTCGGAACTGAAGAAGAAGGAATAGAAGAAGGAGGAGGAGCCAAAGAAGAGGGAGGAGGAGAAGGAGGAGGAAACAAAGAAGATGGAGGATGAGAAGGAGGATGAGAAGGAAGAGGAGAACATGAAGGAGTATAATGAGGATAAGGTGGAAAAGTAGAATATGGAAACAGAGGAGGAATGAAAAATGAAGTAGGAGGAGTAGAATAGTAGGAGAGGTGGGTGATGAGGAACTCTGTGGAATATCAAAAATCATCTCATGAAACCAAACATGTATGGAGGTATAAGTACAAGACGAGTGAGGATCATAACAACGATATCCAAGATCAGAAGGAGCATAGCCAACAAAGATACAAGGAGTGGACTTAGGTGAAAGTTTATCCGCTCGAGTATCAACAAGAAACGGATAAAAAACACCCAAAAGTACGGAGTATAGAGTAATCTGGACGAGAACCAAAGAGAATATCGTATGGAGAAGAGTGATAAAGAACCGGTGAAGGCAACCGGTTAATAAGAAAGGCAGCAGTAGCATAAGCGTCGTACCAAAATCGCTTAGGTAGTCGAGCATGAAACAGTAATGCACGAGCTACCACAGAAAGATGGTAGTTTTTCCGCTCAGCAACCCCATTTCGTTGGGGGTGTATATGGATAAGATATTCGGTAAGCAATACCGAAATCTGACAAATATCTGGCCATAGAACCACGAATAAGCTCAGGGGCACCATCGCACTGAAGATGTTTGATGGTGCATGAAAATAAGTTCTCAACAAGAGGCCGAAAGTGGCAAAAACAATCAACAGCCTGAGAACGATGGGTCAATGGATAAATCCATGTAAACCGACTAAAATCATCAATAAACGTGATAAAATATCTGAAACCAGATCTGGATATAACAGGTGTTGCACCCCAAATATCACAATGTATAATATGTAAAGGAACGGTAGAATGGGATACAACTGATGTAGAGGTAACCTAGTCGCTTTTGAAACCGGAGATGAAAGGTTTTGGTCACCGGAAAAAGAACTAGTCTGCCGGAATTAATGGCAGTAGCTCTGATACCATGATAAACGGTATACAAAGCTGAACTGTCATAACTATGTGTAATATCATGATACAGTGTCCAGATCTCCTCACTATATATATAATGAAATGATCAGAGAAATCTAAGAAACTAACTCTAACTAACTCAACTAACTGTAACAGCCATAGCTACCATATACACACTAATACTATAGGTGCACAAAAACTCATACCTAGAACCGGACCCGATAAAAAAAACCTGAAATCGGTTATTTTTGTACCCGGGTATTGTATACCTATAACTAAACCCGACCCTACCCATAGGGTATGGATATACTTTATGAGAAAGAAAGTCGTGAAACTTGGCACAAATTTTAGAAGTAGGCTTGCAACCAAATATGTATATGAAGGTTTGAATGCTTGTCACAAATATACATTTCTGGATCCGGATAAGTGGGAAGCCTTCGTTTTGGAACGAACAAGTGCCAAAGCAAAAGATAAAAGTAAGAATGCAAAAAAGAGCAACGCCAAGAGAAAGTTCATTCCCCACTTAGGGCGAAGTGGGTGGGCAGGTATGGAAGAAAAGAAAGATGTCATATGTCCACAACTTTTAAAAAAACATGACAATCCAAAGCTATATTTTGTTTTTATATTACACTATATTTTAGTATATTAATCTTCACTCTATTTTTTTTTGTTTAGCTCGTTAACAAAGAGACGGCAACCAAGTCAACTAGTCCCACAAGAATGGCCTCGAGTGCTGATCACCAAGTTGTACCGGTGCCTCGCTACAAATCCCTGCTAATGATACCGCGATGACGCCATATCATCGTTCAAAGGTACTTTATATGAAATTATTTTGCTTGTAACTTTGTTCATAGTAAAACAATTTGTTTGTAATTTTAGGCTGAGGTAGTCAACCAATATCTAGAACTCCGAACTCAAGATGTCAAGATGCAACCTGAAGAAGTTCAAGGCTCTTTAATGAACATGGTAATTACTAAAAAACTTGCTGATTAGTTTGCTGATCAATTAATCAGTTTAAATGCATTAGTTTGCTAATCAAATAATCAGTTAGTTCATCAACATACTATGTTTAATCTGCATCAGTTTGCTAATCAGTTATTCACCAACACACTATGATTAATAATGAGTTTGATGCTGCATAAGTACTAATGTTTTTTATATTTGTTTCTAGATATTAAACTTTAGTAATCCACAACCTGAATTTGAAGATCCCGTATTAGCTCCAGCTTTGGAATTAATAAAGGGCAGACCTCAACCAGTTAAAGATTTAGTTGACGAGTTCAGTGGCGGATCTGGAAAATCCGCCAAGCCGTAACGTTTTATAAATAAGCCGTATCGAAATCGAAAAAACCTCAAATTTTTCCAAAATTTACACTAATTTTTCCAAATTTTTCCACGCCAAGCCGTAGCGGGCGTTGCCCCCCGGCATAAGGTAAGGTAGCTCCGCCCCTGGACGAGTTAACAATTCTCATTGGTGATAGATATGTCATTTGGGTTGGTTCGCCTAAAGAGATGTATCCCGAGTTGGTTGTTGAGGCGATTCCATATTCCGAATTATTACAAATCTTTTTGAATGATTGGCTTGATGTCAGCTTATTACATTGGTTTGCAATGTAAGTTCCTATTACTGTTTTTATGTACTATAACATTTTAAATACTATTTAATGTACTAACTTTGTCATACTTTTTTGTTCTTGATTTTAGGCATTTTTTTAGAAGCCCAATTCCCAATGCGCTTTTCTTGATCCGACGAAAATCAATGGTGCAAAGTATATTAAAGAACCTAAAGTTGTTGAGAATCACATAAAAGATATAAGTTGGTTTCATCAAAGAAAACTTCATTCTTGCACCATATCTACAAAGGTAATGTATATTTTTCGCACCATACATACACTTGCACAAAACACAAATACATACTTAATTGTTCTATAATTTCTTTTTTTTTTTGTAGTGGCCATTGGTCGCTATTAATTCTTCATCCGACTTCTTATCGTGCCTATATTGTTGACTCCATCAGAACTGGAAAGACTAAGAGAAGTTACACGCTCGTCTCTATAATTAACAAAGTTTTTGGGGAGCGATATTTTAAGTGGGAAATGGTACAGGTATGTAATCAATGATTTATTGTTTTTAAAATAGTTTAGTGGATATAACTAATTGTGAACAAAGTGCAGTGCAAACAACAAGAAGACACCTGGGAATGTGGCTATATGGTGATTAAGCATATCAAAGAATTTGTCGAGCATATTCAATATGATATTGTTAAAGAGGCAAGTTTTTGTATATGCATTGACTATTGTGCTAAATTATATGTATTAACAATCTCACCTTATTATCAAGGTATGTTTAGTTATGGAAAGAAGATGGGAAGCATCCACAATCAAAAATTGAAGAATTAGTCTTAAAGTTAATGCCATAATTGATTCATAAAGCGTTTAATGGCCTGGAATAAAATCACTAAAAGCATCTCAAGGTTAGTCAAAATTCTATCATCTAATAGTTATTGTATCTCTCATATATATGTGTGTGTTAGTTAGTATAAGACCCAATAAAACGTAAACGTGTCAAACTTGGTAAACATGTATGTATAATCCCAAAGTGTATTAGCGCATTAATTTTATATTTTTTAAGGCTCATTTTGTTAATGTCACGTTATGTTTTGTTGTTTTGTTAGGCGGTTTCTACGGATTGGGATGCATGGTTTGAAGTGATCGGTTGAGTCGCAAGGGTATGAAGTCGTCCGTTTGACATTTTTGGGTTGCAAACTTCTTTTAGCTTCATTTGGAAAACATGTCACTTTATCAGATTGTATACGTTTTGTGTTTGATTCGACAAACGTTATGTTTTGTGTTTAATTCCGGAAACATGCACTTGTTATTTTAATATAAGTTAGAATCTTTTGTTTGTTGTTTTTTTATCATCTATATATGTCTGTTTAGGTTAATGGTATTATTGGAAAATATATAAATGGAAAAACCGGGAAATTATAAATTTAAGAATAATATGTATTTTGTTTTTGAAGAAAACTGGTGCGGTTCTTTTGTCTAGATGGAGGGTTACCAGTGGTTGAATATTCAGTTAGCAGGATTCAAAATCAATTAAGTGGTACAGTTCTTTTGTCCAGGTGGAGGGTTACTAGTGGTCGATTTCAGTTAGCAGGATATTCAAAATCAATTAGGAGGTGTGGGTGGACTGTTATTTGATGTGGTTCATATAACCACACCTTCCAAGAAAGGATTAAATGGTGCCCATATTATTAATGCGGCTCCAGCACCGCATTTTCAATGCAATTTCACCGCATTACTTAACTGTTTGTATACTAGTGTCAGTTACTATGTAATCGACATTTTCTAAAGATTAAAGTGACATAATCATGTAATGTCTTTCTTTTGCTTGGGATTCCTAGTGCCCTAGTGGCCCCTTTGTTCTATTTTGTATATTTGAATAAAACAGTTACGGTTAAAAAAAATTAGAGTGATTATATAGTTTCATTTTGACATAGCCGATTATCTTTGAGATCTTGAATAATATATTTATTTGAAATCATTTAATTCTTGCTCACATATGACTTCAACTTGTTTTAAAATTGGGTAGTTAAAAAATTGGGATATTTTAAAATTTACCAATACATGAAAAATTGTCATTTTGTATTGTATTTTTTAGAAAATAAATCATAATGAGTAAATTTGCAATTATTTTCGGTTAGGGAGGGGATATGTGTAATTTTGATTTTTGGTTGGATAAATACACAATTAATGAATTTTATAGGAGGACATATACAATTGACCCTTAACTATACTTCTAAATCTAAACATATGTTTAACATTAAATTTGAACTATTAAAGATACGAAGAGTAACACATTACCAACACAACTTGATACAATTAGTCCTTTGGTTCAAAAATTTCAAATAATCTAAACGAATGAGGAACCGCTACTAGCAGCAAGCATAACTTTGGATAATGTATGGATAAAGAAAATCATGTTGGATTTTATGGTGATAAGTTAATACTACAAAGTGTGTTAACACAACTACAATTTATTGTAGGTTTTAAGATTTCGTGTAAGGTGTATCAGATTTAAATATTTTTCGTGAGTGCAAGAAATCAATAATGGGATAAAACAAAAAATAATCGTAAAACAAGGTGTTTTTCTCTGTGATAATTAGAAGTGTTAATGGTCCAGTGGTAAGGCAAAACCTTTTAATACACGTAAGTATGAGATCTCCGGTTCAAGTTTTAAAAGGAACAAGAAATTCATCATTTAAAACAGAAGAAGAAGAAGAGATATTTTCCCTTAGGTATAGGGTAGAACCATCAAACTTGAGATGAAACATTACAATTTCTTTTGTGAAAATATATGGTAATTGGGTGTAAATGTTGATGTTACATCTGTACTATCTTTTTTGCGAACAAGTAAACATTCGGAAGTAACTCTTTTAATAGTGAAGGTCAGTGGTAATTCTGTTGCTACCAACCTCAATTACTTCTTAAGCTTAGTTTGCTACTTATGGACTAAGTTGATACTGACCGGTAGATACTTTTCTTCCAACTTTTCACCATCTCTGCAAACCTAATGTGTTTCCAATGAAGCATCCGTTGCGAGGCTCCCTCTAGGGAGTTCCAGGTTCCTTGATTCCTAAAATTACAATAGCATTTAACAAAAGTGTATCCCTCTACCTTCTAATTTACATCAATGTATAAATTATTTTCTTATATGGTTTTTAGGAAAATCTTAATTATACAAAATAACTTGATGACACTACGATTACTAAAATGATATGGCATGTTTTCATTATTATATAGAATTTGCAAATTTTTTTAACTGTTAACAAACAAAATATTTTCCCATACATTAATTATGATCGTCACTTTGGATCCATTGGTATTGGATTCATCATATTCGTGAGAGGAATAAACCTATAAGATATGAATCTGAATATGCATATAACCGATATTTTAGATTTATTTATGAGTAATTTAAAGTGACACAGATAAAATGATAAGTGAATATTTATTATTATTATTATTATTATTATTATTATTATTATTATTACTATTACTATTACTATTCAACTAAGTATTTAAATAAGAATGCTAACACTAAAATTACTAACATGACATTGCATGTTGCCGTTATTATATAGGATTTGTAAAGTCTTTTAACTCTAAACAAACAAAATCTTTTCCTACACGTTAATTATGATCGTCACTTTGTATCCATTGGTATTGGATTCATCATATTCATGAGAGAAATGAACCTATAAGATATGAATCTGAATATGAATATAACCGATATTTTTAGATTTATTTATGAGTAGTTTAAAGTGATACAGATAAAATAAGAAGTGATTATTTATTATTATTATTATTATTATTATTATTATTATTATTATTATTATTATTATTCAACTAAGTATTTAAATAAGAATGGTGACACTAAAATTACTAACATGATATGGCATGTTGTCGTTATTATATAGGATTAGTAAAGTCTTTTAACTCTTAACAAACAAAATCTTTTCCCACACATTAATTATGATCGTTACTTTGGATCCATTGATATTGGATTCATCATTTTCGTGAGAGGAATACACCTATAAGATATGGAATATGAATATGCATATAACCGAAATTTTTAGATTCATTTATGTGTAGTTTAAAGTGATACTGATAAGTGAATATTTATTAATATTATTATTATTATATAACTAAGTATTTAAATACGAATCCACTTGGGATAGCTCAACGGTTTTGATGAATTTGTTAAGAGTTTATGATAATATGAGGTCGTGGGTGCAAATTTAGCTATTAAAAAGTATTTAAATAAAATAATAGTTAATTTAAATAGCAAAATAGCATATATTAATTGTGAATGTAAATTTAAATCTTAATTTAAAGTATTATAGTCGAAATAAGATAATAGTTAATTTAGTAAACTAAATAATCTCTATTAGTTGTCTGTTTAATTTGACTAAACCAAAGTATAAGAAATTTAAGAGGAGAGGAGGCATGAGGAGAAATAAACGGAGAGGAGATTAGGAGGCCGTCGACCAGAGATATCAACAACGGGAATGTGAGACGTGCAAGAGTAGAAACACGTTGAAGAAGGAAGCTGCCTTAAAAAAGGTATAGAGACCAAAATATCCCACAACATCCATCCTTGTGTCTAACATACCAGAAAAGGTTTGAGAAGACGATTTGAAGCCAACGTTCAAGGAGTTCGGACATTTCGCATCGGTGTATATCGCTAGGAAGAAAGATAAGTTGGGTAATAATTTGATTCATTTGTTATTTTAATGTGTAAGATAAGGAGAAGTTGGTGAATGCTATGGATAACGTTTACGTTTATGCGGCCAAACTAGGAGCCCACCTTGCCAAGTACGACCGTTGGCAGCAGAATGATCATAGGGTTGGTAGGCAATCAAAAGAACAATCTGAAGTCACATTGGATAACAAAGGTCTGATCAATAGGTCTTGGCCTCTGGTCAATGCTCCTAAACAAAGTGCGTGGCCATCAGTAGTGGGGATCAATAAAACCAAAAGTATTGCAAAAACGATTATGTTGACACCAGG
This sequence comes from Helianthus tuberosus, assembly GCA_030545235.1. Lineage (NCBI taxonomy): Eukaryota > Viridiplantae > Streptophyta > Magnoliopsida > Asterales > Asteraceae > Helianthus > Helianthus tuberosus. The sequence continues at coordinate 144,760,001 of CM060407.1, read as the reverse complement.
AAGAACTGTTTGTTTGCTGCGGAAGCAAGTTCACTCTCACGTATGGCCAATGCAAATAAGGTGGTTTCTTCATTGGAGGTCACAGAATAAAGGATCCGATACCTGGGAGGAGTGAATCTTATGTTAACCTTTAATAGCCTCTAGAAAGCAATCTCCTTTATGGAATGCAAGGTTGATGAATGGAAGAAGAGTTTCAAGTTAAGGTGGAAGAGGACATTCAATCGTGAAGACCAAAAGTTTTGTGTGAGTGAGATACAGCATTGGAATTCTGGCATAAGTGTTACTGGTTACAGATGATTAGTCACTAGAATCTCTAGAGGAGTTATTTAAGGAAATTGCTTGCAATAGGGAGGAGTTGATTACAGAAGATTTTCAGCAAGTTTAAATTGTTTTAGTTAATCCCAATGTTCATGGTGTTTCCTTTAATCAGTAATCAATTTAGGGGGAAGTTGCCATGCAGAGAATGAAGGTTGGAATTTAAAACATGGGGTCAGGTTTTGTAGAGGGACCTGTTTCGAGGAAAAGGGTGGGACCTTAGATAATTGGGTTGACTATATGATTAGGCCCACCACAGAGGTTCAAGTTTGAGAATCCAACATCAACTCAAATGCGCTACCAAAAGGATTCAACATTAACATTCAAAATAAAGGAACATGGATTTCTTTCAAGAGTAACAGGAGACGCAATTAGAACATATCTAAGAAAGTTGATTCAGATAAAGAGAATTCAAAACCCGGATTCGTTAGTTATTGAGGAGATGTGTATGCAAGGGTCGATGTGACATTTGTGTCTTTTAAACATTGTAAAACTATGAACAACCTCATTATCAATGAAACATTGTGTTTTGATTTCAAGATTTTATAATTTCATATGATATTTGAAAGTTTTCAATCCTTGTTCAATTTCGAACTCTCGAAAGCTTTTCTAGAAGTTATACGTAAACTTTTACAGAAACATAATCAGTTTAACGCGACTTACAATCCAGAACAAGAACATAAGCTAAACATACAATAAACTAGTAGTTTACCCGTCCGCGGTCCGGGTATATATGATTAACACCATCCAAACTCACTACATATTTTAATATCACAATGACTTCTTATCCAACTATTAAGAACATCAATAAATGTGTCTATATTTAAGATAATGATGACTTTTTATTTAATTGCGATTAGTAACTACAACTGTTCTTGTATTGTCACACATACTAACTTAAAATCTTACATCTAGTTCGCACAATTTAAAATATTTAGGTAATTATTTGTAAATTAATTAACGTATCAATTGTTACCACCATTAAATGGAGATAGATGAGATCTATCAAAGTTAGATGTTTATGGAAAAATGGGAGTTAGTGGGGGTTGAGGGAGGTTATTTATTTATCAAGAAAGAAAAGTTTTATTAACCATTAACACAACAGTTGATGTTATCAGTTTTGTAGGAGAACATGGTCGACAACTACAAAAATGGTTTAACCTGAATAATAAAATGCTATTACATATCCTAATTAAAATTATAATGGACGAAAATATAAATAAAAACTGAAAGTCGACGGCATTGTATGTTGTAAAAAAATACAAATAAAATTATATCACGTCATATAAAAAACACAATGTTAGAGTATAGTACAATGTTACATATATAAAACAGAAACAACTACAAAACCTCGTTGTCTAATAAAAACACAATGACATAACATAATGTGGCGATAAAACTTCACCTCGTGAAACCGCTACACCTAAAAAAACATTCAAATTCTAGCCATAACCACCTGGTGGTTATTCTGGTCAGGATTAAACCTCACAATTAATCGTCTAAATTGTACGGCCAAGAGCAATCGCACACCTTTGTATAGGAATAAAAAGAAACTCCCACTACCCACAGAACTGCATTTGTTTTTTTTTCAAATTGCTTCCTTTTTTGTCGGAAGTGTCTTAGGTGGAGAATGTGGGCAGAGAATTATGAGGGGAACTAACTAATTAGCAGTTTTTTAATTAATTTTATAGTTATTTTGTTAGACCGTGGAATGTTATCTCCTAATTATTAGGCTGACCAGGTCAAAGTGTCAACCTGAACTGTCTTTAGGAGAAAATTGTTTCAATTAAGAAATAACTCTTACATATTGAAAAACACAATGTCTTAAAAAACACAATGTTAAATTGTATGTATTTAATTATGTGTTACTAAAATACGTAACTAACCGTCAAGATTGGACGTATTAAAAACACAATGTCTTCAAAATCACAATGTTAAATTGTATGTATATTATGTGTAACTAAATTACATAAATATTGACTTATTACTTTTCTAATACAATGATTTATAATACTGCATCTTATAGCTCATGGGATAACATTCGAACACATTTTAATACATTAATAATGGTTAAACAAAATTGATACATCCCGAGTTTTATTTGTTAAAAAGGTAATATCTATTAAAAGATCGAATTAATGGTTGTTTTTTAATATAATTTAAGTTTTTCTTTCAGGTGTTGTGTGCTGCAACTAAAATTGATCATCTGCGTGCTGCAACTCAAATTCATCCTGACACAAATATTAATACACCTTTAAAATAAATATTATATATTACTTTGTTACATGTTTAATTAATAACCGCTCAAGTTAACTACCTTCTGGAAAAATAGGAGTTAGTGGGGGTTGAGGGAGGTGGAACCCTAGCCACTAAATGAATGATCAGGCGTGACTGCAAATAACGATTGCTTCAGTGGTAGAAACAATAATTTCTGCCATGAGCCCTCCGAATTTTACACCACTAAAAGTCTATGACAATCAAATTGATGAGGTTCTGGATAGAAATTAGGGTGAAGGTGGTAGTCGACCAGAGAGAATTTAGAGCAAATGATGGTATGCAATGGAGTAATGGTGATAGGTTGAGAGAAACAACATCTGCAAACTGCCACTAACATGGGAAAATTGTGAGAAAAGGAGGGAAACTGCTAAACTGTCGCACCCAAATAAAAACTGCCAAATTTTTGGGGTTATTCCGGTCTGGATTAAACCTCACAAATTAAAAAAAAAGAGATCTATACATATTACATGTCTATGAAAATAGTAAGAATAATAAAAACTATCAATGATAATCCGTAACCTTTTTATACTTCATTTGATTTTAGAATAAAAAAATACACCATAAAATCGAGCATCTTTTTATCTTTAATATGAGTACCCTGTTGTTATACTTTTGAAAAAAAAACACGGTTGGGTAAAACACAATGAGTATTAAACTAAAAAGAACAATGGAAAGTAGACTAAAAACAAAACTAAGATCAGATATAAACATAATGAACAACAAACTAAAACACAATGGATAACATGCTAAAAACATAATGAATAACAGACTAAAACACAACAGACAATAGATTAAACACAATGGACAAACAGACTAAAACACAAGAGATAACAAACTAAAGACAATTCAGAACCTATAACACAATGTATAGTAACCCACCAAGTTGAAAAACACAATAATCAAAACTAATAACACAATGTATAGAAAACCAAATATAACATCATCTTCCTTGTGTCATACATTGTGTTATAGGTGTCGATAATAAATACACAATGGACAATACCTAAAATAACATTGTGTTATAAGTTCAGAGAATAATACAATATGTAGAAACCCTAGTAAAAAAACGTAATGACCAAAACCTAGTTGGAAAACACAATGACTGAAAATTAAACACAATGTATAGAGAACCATATGCATTGTGTCATACATCGTGTTTTAGGTTCTGATAATAAAAACACAATGGACAGAACCCAAAATAACATTGTGTTATAAGTTCTAATAATAACACAATGTATAAAAATCCTAGTAAAAACGTAGTGACCAAAACCCAGTTGAAAAACACAATGACAATGTATATGAAGGAAGAGTTATAGTGGGGGTAGGGTTTATAATGGATGGGAGAGAGATACGGAGCCTCAAGTTGGCCCGAAGGTGGTTTTTCAGCTTTATAAAAATTGTATAAAACTTAATTTTTGAGTGGAAATAAGTTTGTCGTAAGACCTTTGAGCACACCGGTTTTTTTGTCGCCTTGAATCTACTATGTGAGGATTGCGCAAGGACCCGGTTTTTACCCCTGAGAGAGGGATACCGAGTCTCAAAGTTGGCCCAAAAGTGGATTTCCAACTTTCAAAAAATTGTATAAAACTTAATTTTTGAGTGGAAATAAGTGTGTTGTAAGACCTTTAACCGCACCCGTTTTTTGTCGCCTTGAATCTACTACATGAGGGTTGTGTTAGGACCTGGTCATTGACTGGGTCGTTATCCCTAGGAGAGAGACACCGAGCCTCAAAGTTGGCAAAATCTACACAATGAAGAAGATCGAGATCCACTATATTTGAAAACTATATTTGAAATTTGATTCACGTTAATTTGAAAAGAACCCTAATTACACTTCTCCATTATATCGACAACACAGTATTGGATTTTTGAGGGTTCGATGCTTCTAGAGGTTACAGGCGGACGGCGTGCCAATTTCGAGCTTACTTGAGTTTAACAACACAAAACACACTTTTTATCATTCTCGTAATCTGCCTTCATAACCATGATCATTAGAAGTTTACTTGCCCTTCCAAAAAAAAAAAAAAAACAAATAACATAAAAATTTACTTAGATCTGTTAATCAGTTAAAAATTCAACCAAATTAACTTACCAAAAAAGTTGATAAAAGTACAATAATGATTATTAAATAAGAGCAATACTGATGGTGATGTGCCTTAAGGGGAGACGGTGTGGTTGCGGGTAGGCATGTCCGGGTAGGGTACCCACTCGGCTACACTGCGCCGTGTAGCTTGGGTACCCCTTTCCGGGTAGTTGGAGCGGGTGTTGGAAGCCGGATGAATGTGACCGTTGGGAGGGGAGATGACCGTTGAAGAATTTTTAATATATATATATATATTAACCCAATATAAACCCATATATTTACAATATTTCACACTAAAAAAACTCACATTTTACAACCTCACTTCTACAACTCAAATATTTTGTCCTTTTTATTTAATGTAATGTTTTTTTTCATTTAATGTAACTTTTTTTTTTATTTTATGAAGTTTAATATTTCGTTATTTAAATTATTGAATAAAAAAAACTGGTGACGTGGCTAGGGTGCTACCCTAAACCATACCCCCTCCCTAAGAATCCATACCTGTCCCTAAAACCTGTTTAAAAAAAAGCTAGTCCGTTTTTAATTACAAAATCAATAGAATTCATGCAGTCATGATTTACATATACATTTAGGGGCAGCAATTCTTGACACGACCCGTCAACCGACCCGAACCCGACACAAAAGCAGGTTTGGGTCATCTAACACGCCCCATTTATAAAAACGGGTCAGTTTCGGGTTGACCCATATAAATAAAGGTTGACCCATCAACCCGTTTAGCTATTTAGAAAAAAAAACTTTTATATTTTTGTTTCTGTTTTTTCCGTTTCTGTTTTACATGGTTAGTTATAATAATGTTAGTTTTCACACATTATTTTATTTATTTGTCACTCTCATACTTATCATTAAATATGTTATCGATAACCCGTTTAAAACCCAACAACTCGTTTATAAATTATCAACTTGTATGACTCATTTAAAAATACGGGTTAAGCGGGTCGGGTTCGGGTTGACCCAAATTTATATGGGTCAGGTTAGGGTTGAAATCTTTGACCCGAATAATAATATGGGTCGGGTTCGGGTTGAACATTTCAACCCATCAACCCGTCAACCCGCCAACCCATTAACCCTACACGACTGACACCCATATATACCTTAGTTTAAAGGTCTGATTAGACACAAAAAAGTAGCCCCTTTTTAAATGTTTAATAAATGCTAAAAAATACCAAACAATGCCTCTTACACGCACTAATGTTTAGTTGAAGATTTTGTTGGACCGTGTTGTGACCCTAAACAGTCAGTAAAAGGTAGTTCATCTTCATATACAGAGGCGGAATCAAAGTAAATGAAGTCACACAGCTTTATCCTTTCAATTTCCATTCTATTAATGCTTTCTGAGTAAATTTTGGCAGCACCTCGTCTCTCACACTATGACCTGATCCGTATCAAATGAGCCTACACACAACCTATATATAGTAGTTACCCTTTCGTTTGAAGATGACACATACATGTTCAAAATGTATATATTCTCCTTTTGTAGTCTATGGCATTAAGGGTGTTGTGAATTTGCAGCAACAACCTGATCACCTAATTCAACAAAAGATAATGTCGGATCATCAAGTGGAAGAACAATCTGGTGTAAAATTAGATAAACAATTTCAGCGAAATGTTGAGATCAACTTAGCAAAACCCGTGTGAAATTGAGATTATTTAAATCGATTTAGTGATTAAAAAACGTACCCCGACTCGGATTGTTGCATTCATAGTCACCATTTCAAGAGCAGTGGCGGAATCAACAGGTGGTGCTGCCGGAACGGAGACACTGCCGTCGGAATCAATGGCCAGAGGAACCCTAAAGTGATATAACTTTTTTTCTTTTGCCCAGTATTGCGTTTTGATTTAGTGAATCGGGTTGCGGAATTTGGAGGATTGATAAGGGATGGAAGAACGAGATACGTAAATAGAAACTGGATTTCAACCCGTGAATCATAATTATGGTGGAGTCTGGGAGAAGGGAATAAGAATGCAAGAAAAGCTATACCTGGATAGTTTTATACCCACTCAAATAACTACATTATTGTACAAACTCAAAAACCGTCCTCAACTACAACAAAATTGACGGAGGTGGAGAACATGGGAGCGCTTCATCGTCTAAAACAAACGCGAACTGATTCCCCCAAAGATAGGAAACCTTAACTGGCGTTGAAAAAAAAACCTTAACTGATTCCCCCAATGATTCTGGTTCGTCAAAACCAGAAGAGCCATCTGTTGAGCTAAAAATTGTCAAACCCAATAATGGTCAGGCTTGGGTAGATCTTTTCAAATGAAAAACCTGACTTGCCGGAGTTCCCAGGTTGGTAAGTGTGGAACAGGAATCGGCATATTTCTTGAGAAATTCACAGGTTGGTAACTGTGATATTTCGAATTACAAAAGACTAATCAAGGACATTAAGTTGTACTTGATTTATCTTTCCGACAAGTGATTAAAGGAAAACAATGTGATGAAAGAACCCCGAGTTTGTAAAAAGACAAACAAAACTAACTTTCCGGAAAAACCATTTTGATTAAAACAAACTTAAGTGTTTTGAAATCTAAATGGGAAAATAGTTTGTTGTCAGGGGGAGTTCTGATTGTTAAGCCAAGTGGATGGCAAATTGAAGCAATTCGATATTGGTTGTCAATTTTGTTAAAAACAAACTGTACAGGTAGAGTATCAAAGTTTGTTTTCAAATTTTCCCAGAAAATCAAAAATGAAACATATTTTGATTTTAGGGGGAGAAATTTTTTTTAAAAAAATTAGAAAATTTGAAAATGTCAAAAACATTGAAAAAGCAAAAATGAGTTTTGTTGTGAAAAGAGGAAATGATAGTACATCAGTGGACTATCATAGCATGTTAAAGATATGAAATGTCAAATGTGATAAACGATCTCACTAAGGATGTGACGATAGGCTCAGCTAGACTAGTAGATTTGCGATAACGATACAAACTTAAATGAAAAAGCCTAGTTCTAGTGGGAAACATGGTTGAAAGCATAGTACTTAGTTTTGTCCTTCGTGACTGTGTACCTACTCAGTAATCGCTGAATGCTAAAAGAGCATAAAAACCGGTTAAGTCTGTGAACTTTCACAACTTGCTGAAAAAGTCGCTGTGACTGTGCATTTCATTTTGCAAAGATTTAAACTTGCTTTATTTCTTTATTTTGTTTAAGCATTGGACATCCTCTGCGTATACGTGAGTATCGACCTGGATGTTATTGCCTAAACGTTCTGCTTTATTTTCTTTGGTGTTTCGTTTAAGCTTTGGATCACCTCTGCGTATACGGGAGTATCGACCTGGTGGTTAAAGCCTAAACAACTTCAACTTGTTTTATTTTCTTATTTTGTTTAAACATTGGACTTTCTCTGCGTATACGGAAGTATCGACCTGATTGTTAATGTTTAAACATTCTGCTTTATTTTTTGCACATATCACAGTTGATGAAAGTTTAAAGGCATTACTTGAGTTAGTGTATTGCATGATGAGGGGATATGCTGAGATCGTGGGGCCCATAAGAGTTTAGTGCAAAATTAATATACCTTAATGTATCGGTAAGCATTTCGAAAGTTTTTAGATTGAGTTTAAGAGGACAACTATATCGTCAATCTATGTGAATCGTTTAGAACTTAAAATGATTAAAGCTTAACGGTGCTAGTGATTTGTCTCATAATCTGATATGATCCTCTTACACAAACTCACAAAAATATTGTCTGTATATATTTCTTTACTGTATTTCATTCAAAACAAAATCCAAAAATATTGTGTTTTAGCTTAAATTTTCAAAAATACAAAAAGATTTTCGACAACTGATGTTGGAAAGCGGATTTTCAAAATTCCAAGTGCTAAACATGATGAATTGGATTGGGATAATATGTTGAAAACTTTGAATGTTATATACAAATGTTTTGAAAGATTGTGTGCTTAGTTAATCAAAGTCATTCATTTGAACTTGATGTAACTATACAGATTGATGTATGAATGATTTCTACCAGTAAGTTTCTTAAATCTAAATGTTATAAATTTGTGAAACTTATATTGAGGTAGAGGATGTACAGGTTAGACAGGTGTCAAATCCTGAGCAGATGCAGAATAGAGCCAGGAATTGATCCTGAATTTGTGAACTTGTGAAAGCAAGACTACGATCCCGACAGCCAAGTCTAAGGGGGAGTCTGAAGACGAGCTCAACGCAAGATGAAGCGTGGATTCAAGAAGCCAGGAAACTATCCTGAAGGAGCTTGTATACGGAAAGCCAGGTGTCGATCCCAAAGCACGGAAGCTTGACGAAAGGGGGAGCCTGAAGAAAGAGTTTGCTGAAAAGGGGAGCTGAAGCTAAAGACAGATCCACCGGGATTCTGTTCGAGAAAGAGGGAGTCTGTGTTTGCTGAAGACGTCAAACTTTCAAGAAGACTCAGTGAGAGAGAGAAAGACAAGACGCTACGAGTTAGACTAAATGTTTGAGATTGACTGCGGCAATATCCAAGGGGGAGTCTGTTAGTGCAGTATGTCTATCGCCTCCGTCATCTCAAGACCGTAGCAGAAACAGTTTAATTCTAGCCTTATATTGTTATAACTAGATAGAAAAGGCAAGGTGGCAATATTGTAAATAAGAGGAAAGCTCTTATAAGCCTTGGCCTATAAATAGATGTGTTAGGGTTAGAGTTTAGGACTTTTGGCTCATTTGTTTAGGAGAGCTTGGATCCTAGAGAGAGAAACTAGAGAGAGAAAGTGGAAAAACGTGATTCTCGGTGCTTGTAATCGCCAGATTGATCAATAAGAATCACGTTAAATTACGTTTTTGTGTTCAGTCACGTTCGTGCACGGATTCCGCACGTCGCACGATCGGTTACGCAATCGTTCGGAGTGAAAACCGGTCCTACAAGTGGTATCAGAGCAGGTGCTCGGTTGCGAAGATCAAACGCACAGATTCGTACAAAATTTGATCAGATTCAGAGCCAAAATCATCCAGATTTGTCAAATTTTTCTTAACTTTCTTGTTCTTCACGTTCTTATCTGAAAATCGCCAAATTAAACGGGTTTTAACGGTTCAAAATTGCTGATTTTTGGATATAATGTGCGAAATTATCTGATCTACAAGCCTACAAATTTTCAGATCTTAACTCTAAGTAATTTGGGAGAAATCTTGAATTTTTGGTTCGAAAAAGTTGTGAATATGTTGACTGTTGATGCTACTGTTCTAAAAGGTGCCAACCGATCGGACAATTGACCGAACGGTTAGCTGTTCGATCCAAAGCATAACTTTGCAATTCATTTAAAAAGTTGACTTGTTGACCTCTGGCCGATCGGACACCTGTCCGTTCCACTGCAACATTTTACACTGCATTTCATTAATAGTTGTTGACTTTGACTTGCCAGCCGATCGGCTAGCATCTCTGGTCGATCAAACAGCAAGCCGTGTCACTACGTCACTTTACATTTCTCTAAAGTTGTTGACTTGTTGATTTACTTGATCGAACAGCTGTTCGATCGGACACCTGTCCGATCAATAGCATCCTAGCCGAACGGTCAGCATCCCAGCCGTGTCATCTCACTTGTTTCATTCTTGAAAGTCAACAAGATTCTGTCAAATATTTCAATCTCCATTTATTACATCACGTGAATTGTTATAATCACAGTATTGCATGTGAAGAATCTGTTTGCATGTGATAAAAGGGAATCGACACTAGTGAATTGAGGTCCAATGGGATGCTAGTTGATTTGTTAATTGACGGCTAGCCTAACCGATCGGCTAGCATCCCTAACCGTTCCATTACACCTTACATCACGTTATATTCTTTAAGTGTTTGACTTTGTTGACTTGCCAGCCGATCGGCTAGCATCCCAGCCGAACGGACAGCAAAGCATATCAAAGTTGTTGACTTTGTTGACTGCTGACCAAACGGACAGCTGTCCGAACGATCAGCAAGCCGTTTCAATATATCACTGCATTTCATTAAAGGTATTTGACTTTGTTGACCTAACCGATCGGACGCCTGTCCGTTCCATAGCATCACTGCAATTCATTTAAACTTTGACTATTGTTGACCTAGCCGAACGGACAGCTGGCCGAACGGCTAGCATCCCAGCCGATCGATCAGCACTCCGTTTCACAACACATCACTCATTCAAGTCATTAAGTCAACATATTATGCTTTTGTCAGTAACATTCATGTGATATCATTATCTATGTGCATGTGACATTTAATCGAATATTCAGTATTGCATGTGATCTTTAGAAATATGTCAGCCATTTTCAATTGCATGTGATTAGAGATGTTAAGTGATTGATATTGTCGGCCATTAATTCTGCAATTGCTTTAGTTTTATCAGTTTGCATGTGATAATGAGACTTGAATGAATGCATGTGATAATTGTCGTTTTGTAGTTTGACAGTTTGCATTATAATTGTTGAGGTCAAAGAAGTCAACGTACCAACCGATCGGCTAGCATTTCCCAACCGATCGAATAGCAAATTCCCAACCTATCGGCTAGCATTTCCCAACCGATTGGACAGCAATCCCAGCCGATCGACCAAGAGATTTGTCGTGTAGTGTCAGTCGATCGAACAGAGGGTCGATCGAACAGCTTTCCCGTTCGATCTAACAGCTTTCCCGTTCGATCGAACAACAACTCCAACCGATCGGACAACACTGATTATTTTCATTGTTGACTTTTTCGGATACCTGTTCAATCAAGTTGTTTGATATTTTAAAACTGATCGTTTGTTTGTCTGTTTATAGGTGATTTCGAGGTAATTCAAGAATATAAAATCATGGCAAAATCTGCTGAACCTATTCCTTGGAAAGACAACAGAACTAAAGAAGAGAAGTATGTTTACAGAAAGATGATAGCTCAGAACAAAATGATCAGAATATCTGGTATCTATTCTGAAGCAAAAAGAGCGAGGAGATGGGATCCAGACAGAGAATGTTATCTCGACCCCATGGGAAACATTGCCATTGACCATAACACTCTTGATCTTGAGACTATAATCAAAGAAATAAAAAAGGAAGATGATTATTGGCAAAGGAAATGGTGGGGAAACGGAGAAGAGAAAGAAAAAGAGATTGAAGAATCCAAGAAAAATGAAACTTCAAAATATGAAGTGGTGTGCTCAAAATGCGAAAAATCCGAAGCAAAAAATGTCAATCTCTTGAAAGATGTGGAGAATTTGACATTGGAAAACAAAGCTTTGAAAGACGAGAAGAAATCTGATGATGAACAGATTTTGGAGTTGCGCTTGAACTGCGAAAAACTAAAATCTGAAAATGATAAACTTTTGAAGAATATTGAGAGTTTGTCATTAGAAAACAAAAATATTAAAGAAAAAGAAAAGGATTTTGAAAATGAAAAATTAATGATTGAAAAAGATTTTCAAAGTCAAATAAAGATTCTTGAAGATGGGAGATCTGTTTTGAGCAGGAATAATATTGAAAAGCAAAAGGTAATAAATTCCCATCGTCAGACGATTATTCGACTTGAAAAAGAAGCTGAATGTGATAGAAAGAAAATCAAAGAGTTAGAGAATAAATTGAAAAGTTTTGTGACTTCTGCATCATATGTTTGTCCAAAACCGATCAATTCTGTTCCAATAAGTGACAATGTCACAAATTTTGACAAAGTCAAAATTGAAGATTGTGATAATAAAGCTGATGATGAAAAAGAAAAGGAAAAGAAACGAAAAATATTTTTAGAATTACAAGAAAAATTTCAAAATACTATTTTGCAATCTACTGAAATAGGTGAATGCTCAAAGCAAAAACCTGATAAGAAGATTGTAGAACAGAAACAAAAAGTTAAGAATTTTAAAAATTTTCAAAATGAAAATAAAAGCTCATCAGTTCAGTCATCCAATCATTATGAAAAATCACAAAAATTTAAAAATCAAAACTCACAAAAGGTTGGTAATCAGTGGTGCAGGTTTGACCACAGTGCTCAAATGTCAAATCAAGGATACAAGAAAAGGCATGATTACCACAAGGCAAATCAATGTTATGATCTTAGTGTGTGGTATGAAAGTGGTGAAAGGTATGATAACAGAGTGTGTTACACTTGTGGTTATCAAGGACATATCGCTGTTAACTGCCAGAGCTGGAGTTATGAGACGAGAAGATGCTTTGAATGCAATATCAAAGGTCACATTGCCAGAGATTGCCTAATGATATCAAAGGGAAGATCGAGGGTTGATTCTCAGAAATTGGCAAAAAAACCAGTCAATGTCAAGCCCAAAGAACAGAAAGTTCAAAAACCTAAAGTTCAAGAACAGAAAGTTCACGAACCGAAAGTGAAGCTTTCACAGGGGCAGAAAGACAGACTGAGGAAAAAGAGAAAGAAGGCAAGAGAATACTTGGAGAAAATTTTATCCTCGGATACAGTCGTCAAAGCGAATAACAGTTCTGATAAATCGTTTTGCTCTCCCAAGACCGATAAGTCAAACAAAACGAATTCATCAGATGCAAATCTGAGGACAAAAGAGAAGAAAAAGAAAGTTGTTAGCCATGAGTTTGTTTCTTCGGAAACAAAGGAGCCACGTGTTGACGATGAATCTGACTCTTCAAAGTCATACAAGCCACATTCAGGCAATGATTCTGGTTCGTCAAAACCAGAGGAGCCAAGTTTTGAGGTAAAAACTGTCAAACCTAAGGCTGGTCAGGCTTGGGTGAATCTGTTCAAATAAAAACCTGACTTGCCGGAGTTTCCAGGTTAGTAAGTGTGGAACAGGAATCGGCATCTTTCTTGAGAAATTCACGATTGTGATATTTCGATTTACAAGTGGTAAAACAGGGACATTAAGTTGTACTTGATTTTCTACATGTGGTGTTGGTAGTTGATAAGGGTCTAAAATGTTAAATATTTCAAATGGTTGAAGAAAACAAGGTGATGAAACCCCGAGTTTGTGAAAAGACAAGCAAATCTTATTTTCCGGAAAAACCATTTTGATTAAAACAAACTTAAGTGTTTTGAAATCATAATGGGAAAATAGTTTGTTGTCAGGGGGAGTTCTGATTGTTTATGCCAAGTGAATGGCGAATTGAAGCGATTTGATATCAGTTTGTCACGTTTCTTGTATAGTTTGTTTTCAAATTTTCCTAGAAAATCAAAATTGAAACATATTTTGATTTTAGGGGGAGAAAAATTTTTAAAAAATTAGAAAATTTGAAAATGACAAAAACATTGAAAAAGCAAAAATGAGTTTTGTTGTGAAAAGAGGAAATGATAGTACATCAGTGGACTATCATAGCATGCTAAAGATATGAAATGTCAAATGTGATAAACGATCTCACTAATGATGTGACGATAGGCTCAGCTAGACTAGTAGATTTGCGATAACGATACAAACTTAAATAAAAAAAAAGCCTAGTTCTAGTGGGAAACATGGTTGAAAGCATAGTACTTAGTTTTGTCCTTCGTGATTGTGTACCTACTCAGTAATCGCTGAATGCTAAAAGAGCATAAAAACCGATTAAGTCTGTGAACTTTCACAACTTGCTGAAAAAGTCGCTGTGATTGTGCATTTCATTTTGCAAAGATTTAAACTTGTTTTATTTCTTTATTTTGTTTAAGCATTGGACATCCTCTGCGTATACGTGAGTATCGAACTGGATGTTAGTGCCTAAACGTTCTGCTTTATTTTCTTTGGTGTTTCGTTTAAGCTTTGGATCACCTTTGCGTATACGGGAGTATCGACCTGGTGGTTAAAGCCTAAACAACTTCAACTTGTTTTATTTTCTTATTTTGTTTAAACATTGGACTTTCTCTGCGTATACGGAAGTATCGACCTGATTGTTAATGTTTAAACATTCTGCTTTATTTTTTGCACATATCACAGTTGATGAAAGTTTAAAGGCATTACTTGAGTTAGTGTATTGCATGATGAGGGGATATGCTGAGATCGTGGGGTCCATAAGAATTTAGTCCAAAATTTAATATACCTTAACGTATCGGTAAGCATTTCGAAATTTTTTAGATTGAGTTTAAGAGGACAACTATATCGCCAATCTATGTGAATCGTTTAGAACTTAAAATGATTAAAGCTTAACGGTGCTAGTGATTTGTATCATAAACTGATATGATCCTCTTACACAAACTCACAAAAATATTGTTTGTATATATTTCTTTACTGCATTTCTATTAAAGTCAAAAATCCAAAAATATTGTGTTTTAGTTTTAATTTTTGAAAATACAAAAAGATTTTCGACAACTAATGTTGAAGAGCTGATATTCAAAATTCTAAGTGCTAAACATGATGAAAAATTGGATTGGGAGAGTTTTTTGAAAACCTTGAATGTTATATACAAATGTTTTGAAAGATTGTATGATTAGTTAATCAAGGTCATTCATTTGAACTTGATGTAACTATTCAGATTGATAAATGAATGATTTCTATCAGTAAGTTTCTTAAATCTAAGTGTTATAAATTTGTGAAACTTATGTTGAGGTAGAGGATGTGCAGGTTAACCAGGTTTCAAATCCTGAGCAGATGCAGAATAGAGCCAGGAATTGATCCTGAATTTGTGAACTTGTGAAAGCCAGACTACGATCCCGACAGCTGAGTCTAAGGGGGAGTCTGAAGACGAGCTCAACGCAAAAAGGAAGCGTGGATTCAAAGAGCCAGATAACTATTTTGGAGGAGCTTGTATTCGGAAAAGCCAGGTGTCGATCCTAAAAGCACAGAAGCTTGACGAAAGGGGGAGCCTGAAGAAAGAGTCTACTGTGAGGGAGAGCAACTGAGTTTGAAGACAGATCCACCGGGATTCTGTTCGAGAAAGAGGGAGTCTGTGTTTGATGAAGACATCAAACTTTCAAGAAGACTCAAGAAAGGGAGAGAAAGAAAAGTCGCTACGAGTTTGACTACAGATTGACTGCGGCAATATCCAAGGGGGAGTCTGTTAGTGCAGTATGTCTATCGCCTCCGTCAATCTTAACCGTAGCAGAAATAGAAGAGATCTAGACTTTATGTTACATGTTGTATTTAAAAAGGCAAGGTGGCATAATTGTAAATAAGGAGAATCTCCTTATATCCTTTGCCTATAAATAGAACCCTTAGGGTTAGTTTCAAAGACTTTTGGCTCATTTGTGTTTAGAAGAGCTCTAGATCTAGAGAGAGAATCTAGAGAGAGAAAGTGATTCTCGGTGCATGTACTCGTCATATTATTCTATAGAATCACGTTAAAATTGTACGTTCTTGTGTTCGATCACGTTCGTGTACGGATTCCGCACGTCACACGCTCATTACGCAATCGTTCGGAGTGAAAACCGGGACCTAGATTTTGGGTTTGAACGTCTAAGTTCAATTCTCAAAAATAACTGATTAGTTATTCTGGTCAGAATCTCTCCAATTTACGGTTACCTTTGCGTTGACTGGCAGTTTGTATGCGGCGAACCATTTATTAATAATTTTCTTTCAAAATGTAAAAAGAACATGTTTCTTTTTATGATTAATCGTATAGTACACTGGCAGCTATCCGCATGTAATGAACTCCGTCGCCATATCAAAACCATCTAGACCCCCGCCATTGCAATAGCCATGAAGTGCATCAAAATGTGGTTGGTCAATCATCATGCAAGGTGTCACACCCCGACCACGTAATACAACAAAACGTGGCGGAAACGTCGGGGAGTGTTGTAAGAGAATCATTGTTTCACAACCATGGGATAAATAATTTTGTTTTATTGAATAAATGAACTCATTGTTTTAATACAATCAGATAAATACGACTATTATCTTTCAAGTTTTAAAGTCGCTAAGGCATGAGTCCATCCTAAGTGTAGCATCAGTCATCACAAAGCAGCACCTGAAACATGTGTAAAAATAGGTATGTCAGCATAAAAATGCCTGTGAGATACATAGGTTTTAATTGTAATTAGGATTCATGACTTATGAGTTTAAAGAAAATGTTTTAATAAGAGTAGTCATGATCCTTGAAGAAGGTTTTCTTTTATAAATCATTTATGAGAAATCAGATGGTATAAAATAATAACACATAGGAAATTAAATAAGTAAGTGAAATGAGTTTGTATAAAGTATATTGTTTGAAAAACAATATTTTGATAAAAAGGTTTATAGTATATATAAGAATATACTTTGGTTTTAAGAGAGTAATAATTTTCAGAAGTATATGAAAAGTATACTTTGGATTTATAAATAACATATTAAACTATGTTTTGGTTTCATAAATAACATATCAAAATATGCTTTGGGTTTTATAAATAACATATCAAAATATGTTTTGGTTTGTTAACAAAATATATATGTTTGTTATGTACAATACCATACATGAGAGTATATCAAACTATACTTTTGGGAGTATATCAAAATATACAATAAAAGTGTGATTTAAGAATTCATTCATACCTAGTGCATCAGAATACACCTTTGAGACTATAAGGATACCACAAAGGCAATCCCTATTTGGATGGATAAACAAATTGGTTTCAGACATTCCATGACAACAGGAATGGGGTGTCTAGTCCTATAGCGCTATATCATACTACCAACCGGTCCGGTGAACAAAATAAGTACTATTCCAAACATTTATTTCATAACCTTTGAAAAATTAGAGTTTAAATCATAGACAATCATTCAGTTTGCAAAAAGATAAGTACAAATGTGTATAGTCAATTATACTTTGATATCATGATCATAACAAATAGGTACACATGCTTCACCCCAAACATTGAAAACAGTAAAAGAGGGGACTATGTACTTACTGAACTGCGTCTCCTGTATCGTAACGTCCACTCAAACCTGATCAGCTACTCGACGACCTACAACGTACTAATGTCTATTAGACGAACGGGTCGTGCCTTGGCTTAGAGTTTAGTATTTTGAGTCACGTTTCTTCTATTGTTCCGCGTGATAATTATTTGTCAAAATAGTTAATATTTTAACTTAATCATATGTCATGTTGAGATATTTGTTCGTTCAATGTTCTAGTAAACTCTTGTCTAGAAAATATTTACTAAGTGTTGGATTTTCGGAGAATTTCGCCATGGTCTCCTTTGTAAATGGAGATGTTCATGCTTAATAGCATATCATTTTCTTTTACATATATTCCATAGATCGTTCTCAATTAAGCAACCCGACATTTAGACATGCAACGCATTACTTATGTTGTTTCAGCTTTATTAATCAAAACTGGACTGTTTTCGAGGATTTTTATAAAATAGTTAACCTTCTCCAAATATTCCCAAATTTTTACAGAATGTTTCACACGATCCAAATTTTATTATGTAAAAATATCGCGGTCCAGTTCATCACCAATATTTTATAGAAATTCATTTACCCGACTGCAATCAGATTTGTTACTTTCTGATCGCAGTCTACGGAATAACTCACTAAAAATTAATCGTAAGTCCGATTGACGAAATTCCAGTTGGAGGATCACGGTGACAATAGTGACCACCTACAGTAAAAATCCCATGAGCTGATTCAACTCAGGTTTCAAGTTATGACTCCGGAAACAACACACTTTTTTCCGCAGTAAAAACATAGCTTGAGCTGCTGTCCAAAAACAGTCCTTTAAAAATAGTAAATGACCTCGAAAAAATTACGATTCCAATGCCATTTGATCGGTTGTTCAAAAATACATAATTTAGGCTTCAGAAAATCAGTTTTTCGATTTATAATGGTCCAGTTACAGCCTATTGAAGTCGGCTGAAAATGTAAATCAACATGTTTCTTGTTCATATTTCTTGTTTAAACTTTTTAGTGTTCTTGTAAATTTCATCATACTACAACATATCTTGACTAAGAACAAAATGAAGCAAGGTGTAAGACTTATTACTAGCACAAAGCTAGGGTAGAAATTCTAGTGTGAAGATGATGGGAAGCTTGAATCACTTGAGAACACCTTGGGATCACCTCTAGATCTTCACACTAACTTAAAAATGGCTAGAAATGGTGATGAACATGAAGAACAAGAGTTTGAAGATTTGAAGATGGAGAGAGAGAGAGAGAGATGGGGACGGTTGTAGGAGGGAGAGAGAGTGAGGGTTGAGTGAAGTGATGAGTGGTAGATTATATAAGATCTTCCATAAAGCATATTCCTAGCATATTCCTTGCATATTCCTAGCATATTCCTAGCATATTCTTGGCATATTCCTAGCATATTCCTAGCATATTCCTAGCATATTCCTGGCATATTCCTAGCATATTCCAAGATTTGCTGCGTTGTCTGCGTTTTGCAGTATAAGCATTGTGTTGCGCAGAAACACGCGGTACGCGCTTAAACTTGAAAATTAACGTTTTTAAGCGTTTTAATTTATTTTTCAATACGGACCTGATTAAAAATAAAATTTTAATCATAACAGAATATTTTTGGGATTTAAATATTACCCGGGCGGTCACCAACGTTCGATTCGCAGTTTTGTCGTAATTAGCTCTTTAGTCCAAATAAACATGTTTTTGCAATACCGAATCCTTCGAAACTTATTTCTAAGTTATGTAAAGGATATTTATGGTATGTTTGTCTCTCGTCACAGTTCCGGAGTGTACGTCGCGTTAAACTGATTGCGGTTATGCACCAGTTTTGCGTATAACCTTCCAGAAAGTGATTTAAAGCCCGAAATCGAACAAGAATTGATATGTGCAAATGATACACATTTATATACAAATCCCAAGTATGAAATACAATATTTCATTGGTTTGGTTATTTGTTTGATGGTTGAAGTGACACAGGTGTCACAGTCTCCCCTACTTTAGGAAATTTCGTCCCGAAATTTAATTCTAGAGGATACTTGTGAAGATAGCTGTGACGGTTTCGCTTTCAAATAAATCCATTGAACCCTTAAGTAAAACTCTGGCCATGTTAGGATTCTTAGCGAAATTGTCAACCCTCAAAGTGAAGTCTTTGTAGTAGCAAAACATGGAGTTTCGGACTACGGACGAAAGAACGTTTCTCATGAAGATTCATCATAGGAAACTTGGTGTGTGCTTGAGATCAGAATTGGGGAGAGTAAGAACAAATGACATTGGTCAAGGTCCAAGACTTCACTCGTATCATTTACTCTTGTCACTATAGGTCTTAACACATGACAAAATTTCCTGTGGTTTCTGTGCACTGAATTCCCTAATTATGTAGGCCTCCATAATTACGTAATTCCTTGCACAGTCCGCACAGTTCATTTCATAATGCGATGCGTAGGGGGAAAAATCAATTGAATAAGCATGAAGCGACTTGACTAGACCACCAAAGGGTCTTTTTAACTAGATCATCAAACTAGCTTTCATATGTGTTCTCTTATATGTTTTGTATGTGTTCTCTTTAAAGTGGTCTATTTAAAGAGATTATACAACGGTCTAGGTAAGAAGATCATGTATTGATCTAGTTAATACATGATGTGGGATACCTCAGCCTGTTTTTCCTTTGGCTCAGCTTGAGCAGCCTTGTCAGATGGTCTTGGGTCGCCTTTTCGAAAAATCTTACCCTTCCTGATGTGGGATTCAGTTAGGGTGGTAGACAGTTCAATGGCTTGTCTGACAGTAGTAGGGTTATTGCCAGTAACAATATCCTGAACTAGGTCAGGAAGACCATCAATATATTTCTCGATCACCTTATCCACAGGAGTAACCATAGTTGGGCATAACAAGCTCAGCTCCTCATACCTATCAGTATACGCCCGGTGCTCGCCACTATCCTGTTTCAAGTCATCAAACTCCCTTTCCAAAGCTCGCAGTTCATGACGAGGACAAAACTCCCTCATTATAAGAGTCCTAAGTTCAGCCCATGTTTGTGCTAGAGCAACTTCTGCACCACGGTCTCTCATAACCCCGTTCCACCATGTAAGCGCCCTCTTCTGAAACACGCTTGATGCAAACTCGACTTTGCGATTATCAGGACACTGAACGTGATGGAAAGTATTCTCAATGCTCTCGAACCATTGAAGAAGCCCATTTGCTCCCTCAGAACCACTAAACTTGAGCGGTTTAGCCGAGTTGAAACTCTTGAAGTTACAAGGAGCATTGTTGTTGTTGTTGGCTTGGTTCCATTGAGCAAGAAGATTTGGGAACGCAGCAGCCATTTGCTGCGCGATGATTTCTGCCAGTTCGGCATTTGGTATCGGATTTTCGCGTCGAGGAGGCATTCTAAAAGAGGAAACAGGAAGGAAAACAAGTGAGAGAATTAGACGAAAAAGAATGAGATGAAACAAATCTGATGAAAGTAAGTATGGTGGTCATTTGTTTGTTATTACAAAGCAACAAACGACCCACGGCGATTAATCAAAGTAAATGGGTCAAAAATAATGTATCGCGAAGACATGCTCGCCTATAAGTGGATACTCACCCCAAGAGTTCCCAGGTAAGAGTGACTGGTCCGATATTGCGGATTTGTACGAACACTCTAGCCTTAGACAGAAAACTCAGGGTACAGTCACCCACCCTTCTAGTTTGCACGTGTTCACATTATTTAGACCAAACTTTGACGGGATTTCGAAGACTTAGAGGGTTCAAAACTTTACAATCAATCATCCTAGAACAGATGATTAGTTTTCAAAGCAGGATTAAAATTTGTGTTCTTATTGTGGTTGTCACCTAAGAATAAGTGACGGTATTGTTTTAAAACCAAACACAAGAAAACTTGTGTTAGGGTCCTAGGAAGGTTATAGTCTAGGTCAAAATATTACTAATAACCTAATTCCCTATAACCATTGGCTCTGATACCAACTTTTCTATCACACCCCGACCACGTAAAACAACAAAACGTGGCGGAAACGTCGGGGAGTGTTGTAACAGAATCATTGTTTCACAACCATGGGATAAATAATTTTGTTTTATTGAATAAATGAACTCATTGTTTTAATACAATCAGATAAATACGACTATTATCTTTCAAGTTTTAAAGTCGCTAAGGCATGAGTCCATCCTAAGTGTAGCATCAGTCATCACAAAGCAGCACCTGAAACATGTGTAAAAATAGGTACGTCAGCATAAAAATGCCTGTGAGATATATAGGTTTTAATTGTAATTAGGATTCATGACTTATGAGTTTAAAGAAAATGTTTTAATAAGAGTAGTCATGATCTTTGAAAAAAGGTTTTCTTTTATAAATCATTTATGAGAAATCAGATGGTATAAAATAATAACACATAGGAAATTAAATAAGTAAGTGAAATGAGTTTGTATAAAGTATATTGTTTGAAAAACAATATTTTGATAAAAAGGTTTATAGTATATATAAGAATATACTTTGGTTTTAAGAGAGTAATAATTTTCAGTAGTATATCAAAAGTATAATTTGGATTTATAAATAACATATTAAACTATGTTTTGGTTTCATAAATAACATATCAAAATATGCTTTGGGTTTTATAAATAACATATCAAAATATGTTTTGGTTTGTTAACAAAATATATATGTTGGTTCTGTACAATATCACACATGAGAGTATATCAAACTATACTTTTGGGAGTATATCAAAATATACAATAAAAGTGTGATTTAAGAATTCATTCAGACCTAGTGCATCAGAATACACCTTTGAGACTATAAGGATACCACAAAGGCAATCCCTATTTGGATGGATAAACAAATTGGTTTCAGACATTCCATGACAACAGGAATGGGGTGTCTAGTCCTATAGCGCTATATCATACTACCAACCGGTCCGGTGAACAAAATAAGTACTATTCCAAACATTTATTTCATAACCTTTGAAAATTAGAGTTTAAATCATAGACAATCATTCAGTTTGCAAAAAGATAAGTACAAATGTGTATAATCAATTATACTTTGATATCATGATCATAACAAATAGGTACACATGCTTCACCCCAAACATTGAAAACAGTAAAAGAGGGGACTATGTACTCACTGTACTGCGTCTCCTGTATCGTAACGTCCACTCAAACCAGATCAGCTACTCGACGACCTACAACGTACTAATGTCTACTAGACGAACGGGCCGTGCCTTGGCTTAGAGTTTAGTATTTTAAGTCACGTTTCTTCTATTGTTCCGCGTTATAATTATTTGTCAAAATAGTTAATATTTTAACTTAATCATATGTCATGTTGAGATATTTGTTCGTTCAATGTTCTAGTAAACTCTTGTCTAGAAAATATTTACTAAGTGTTGGATTTTCGGAAAATTTCGCCATGGTCTTCTTTGTAAATGGAGATGTTCATGCTTAATAGCATATCATTTTCTTTTACATATATTTCGTATATCGTTCTCAATTAAGCAACCCGACATTTAGACATGCAACGCATTACTTATGTTGTTTCAGCTTTATTAATCAAAACTGGACTGTTTTCGAGGATTTTTATAAAATAGTTAACCATCTCCAAAAATTCCCATATTTTTACAGAATATTTCACACGATCCAAGTTTTATTATGTAAAAATATCGGGGTCTAGTTCATCACCAATATTTTATAGAAGTTCATTTACCCGACTGCAATCAGATTTGTTACTTTTTGATCGCAGTCTACGGAATAACTCACTAAAAATTAATCGTAAGTCCGATTGACGAAATTCCAGTTGGAGGATCACGGTGACAATAGTGGTCACCTACAGTAAAAATACCATGAGCTGATTCTACTCAGGTTTCAAGTTATGACTCCGGATACAACACACTTTTTCCGCAGTAAAAACACAGCTTGAGCTGCTGTCCAAAAACAGTCCTTTAAAAATAGTAACCGACCTCGAAAAATTACGATTCCAATGACATTTGATCGGTTGTTCAAAAATACATAATTTAGGCTTCAGAAAATCAGTTTTTCGATTTATAATGGTCTAGTTACAGCCTGTTGAAGTCGGCTGAAAATGTAAATCAGCATGTTTCTTGTTCATATTTATTGTTTAAACTTTTTAGTGTTCTTGTAAATTTCATCATACTACATATCTTGACTAAGAACAAAATGAAGCAAGGTGTAAGACTTACTACTAGCACAAAGCTAGGGTAGAAATTCTAGTGTGAAGATGATGGGAAGCTTGAATCACTTGAGAACACCTTGGGATCACCTCTAGATCTTCACACTAACTTAAAAATGGCTAGAAATGGTGATGAACATGAAGAACAAGAGTTTGAAGATTTGAAGACGGAGAGAGAGAGAGATGGGGACGGTTGTAGGAGGGAGAGAGAGTGAGGGTTGAGTGAAGTGATGAGTGGTAGATTATATAAGATCTTCCATAAAGCATATTCCTAGCATATTCCTGGCATATTCCTAGCATATTCCTAGCATATTCCAAGATTTGCTGTGTTGTCTGCGTTTTGCAGTATAAGCACTGTGTTGCGCAGAAACACGCGGTACGCGCTTAAACTTGAAAAATAACGTTTTTAAGCGTTTTAATTTATTTTTCAATACGGGCGGTCACCAATGTTCGTTTCGCAGTTTTGTCGTAATTAGCTCTTTAGTCCAAATAAACATGTTTTTGCCATACCGAATCCTTCGAAACTTATTTATAAGTTATGTAAAGGATATTTATGGTATGTTTGTTTCTCGTCACAGTTCCGGAGTGTACGTCACGTTAAACTGATTGCGGTTATGCACCAGTTTTGCGTATAACCTTCCAGAAAGTGATTTAAAGCCCGAAATCGAACAAGAATTGATATGTGCAAAGGATACATATTTTTATACAAATCCCAAGTATGAAATACAATATTTCATTGGTTTGGTTATTTGTTTGATGGTTGAAGTGACACAGGTGTCACACAAGGGTTGCGTTTTTCCCTTTTGCATCTCTTGACTGCACAAAGAGTAGGGTGAAGGAATTGAGTCAGTCAAACGCATATACTCCAGTCAATTCAACACTTTTGACTTTTAAGGGTCAAAGCAGACTACTTTGGAACTTAAATTGAATATAGAGTTACGTATACTTCGGTTAAAGAAAATGGATCAAATTAACCAGAACCTCCTAAACCATTATATGCAATGCATTACACGATAGTTGAAATAATATACTTTTTATGATCATATTCTTATTAAAAAGGGGACCCCCCCCCATCCCCTACAATTATCCAACCCACCCATTTTGCCACCTCTAGCGCATATGATACATGTTTGACGATGAATTATTGAATCTTGATCAGATGTTAGGTTGAAATAACACAACTCATTTGACCTAAAAAGTGAAAAGGGTGTCTGAGAAAGACCTGTGCAGCAGCAGATCTTTTAGCATCCAAGAACTCGCCATAAATGCTGTATAATCTCCATTTTTCAGCTTTTGAAACTGAAGGTCTTGCATTGTCATAAATCGAATGTAAGAGTGTATTGGTAATGAGTGGCATATTTCCAGGCTGGTGAGCTTCATTGCTATTCAAAAGACTGTGAACAGCTGCCAGCTGTGCATCTGATAAAAGAGCTTAGAGATCTGCTCCACTAAATCCTTCAGTCTTTTCTTTTGAGCTATACCTTCTAAATTCACATCTTTAGCCAATGGTAACTGATATTCAAAAGCTCTAATCAGATCTTGCATCCTTAAAAAGACTTGCAAAATTGGTGGGTATTTGCATTGTCACTGCGACAGAACTAGAACGGGTTGGGACAACCCGCAAGCATGGCCGGCCCTGAGGGTGGGCGGGGAGGACCACCGGCCAGGGCCTGTTATTTCAAAGGGCACGGTATTCTAAAAAAATCCGATATGTATATGTAAAGAAAATCAGATTGTGACCTGTTCAGGAGATATGTGGACCGCAAACCCGTTGATAAGTTTCTTGTAGCTGTATACTTTCGTGTACGTTTCATCTTTAAATAGTGATTCAAGAAGTGCATCATGCCTCGTTTCAAGGTGTTGAGAGTATGACGCAACCGAATCACTGCGTACAAACCAAAAGAGTTAACAAACCCGCAATACGTTTCATGTTTAAATCATAACAATACTTACAAAATGTAACACCTCGTAAAATCATGTCCAATGATGTATTGACACGTGTAGTAAATCCTAATGAAGTCAAACATTGAAATTTAGGGACTAATTTTTTGAAAAATCAAAAACTTTGATTATGAAAGGACTGGAAGTGTTAGCATACCTAAAATAAGTTTCTAAATAACCTCTTACGACGTTTATATTCACAAATGTGCCACTTGATGATTAAGTGTAACCGTTTGCGTAATTAATTGAAAGTTTGCGCGATGAAGGGTTAAAAGCGTCAACATGTTAATTCTTACCTCTGGGTGACCTTTTAACAAACCAAGAGCTTCATAATATTTAATTATAACTCTCAGAAATGCCAATTAATGGTTATCTAAGGTTTTTATGCCTATAAGTAAAGTTACGCGCAACTTTGCAAGTTAGAGGGACTAAAAGTGTTAATATGTTTAATTATACCTCTGAATGAACCTTTAGAGAACCTGAAGCATCGTAATGTTTAATAATACTTTCAAGGATGCCTAATATGGATTAGATGAGGCTTCAATGCTAATAAATGATGAAATGCGCAAGTTTGCGCAATAGAGGGGCCTAAAGCGTCAACTTTTGAATCTACGCCATTCGGTGACCATTTAAGCAAACGGAAGCATAGTAATATTTAAATATATTCTTGGGAATGATTATTATGGTCCATGGAAGGCTTAGATACCATTAAACGGCATTTCGCGCTACTTTGCGCAATTAAGGGACTAATTGCCTCAAACTGCAAAAGGAGGTCGAATCGTATGGTAACGGACCTTCCGGAATATGTCCATAAGTTAAAAATACCCTATTTATCCTTTATATAGCTTAGATATAGGTTTAGAGGTGTTTGGTACGCAAAAATAAACTTTTATGTCATGCAGGGACTAAAAGTGTCAAAAAGTGCACAAGTTTGCACTTTTGCGCATATCTCGCATTCTGAATATCCCCGGACACCCAAAAATTTATGTAAGCACTAAAATATTTTATTTTAGTGTGTGGCATGATAAAATTCCACTCGTCGCGTAATTTGGACCGTTTTTAGCGTTCGTCCGTGTTTCGTCGTAATTCGACGCACTACGTGACCGTACAGCCAAAGGAACCGACATCCGACATGTTTTTGAACATGTTTCATGTTCCCTATGTTTAAACATCATAGTGGGGCCTTAAAATGAGGTTAACGGGCCTTGAACGTGCCTAAAGTGACCATAAAAGCTCACAGGGGCCATTTCTGCCATATATGAAAGTGCTGTTTGCTGCTAAACAGCTGTAAACAGCCTGTTCCAGCAGTTTCTATC
This sequence comes from Helianthus tuberosus, assembly GCA_030545235.1. Taxonomy (NCBI): domain Eukaryota; kingdom Viridiplantae; phylum Streptophyta; class Magnoliopsida; order Asterales; family Asteraceae; genus Helianthus; species Helianthus tuberosus. The sequence continues at coordinate 144,733,204 of CM060407.1, read as the reverse complement.
AATTGTAAATGGTTTTTTTGGAAACTAGGGGCTGCCCATTGTTTATAAAACCATGGGTAATATGTGTAGGGTTCAGATTCAATCACGGTTTACGAGGAACGATCCTAACGGTCCTCAAAAACCTATAAATACCCTTCCCCACTTCCTTCATAACCCACACTTGATCTTGAATTCTCTAAGTTGGGGACTTTGCTCCTCATACCTGAGAAATTAGGATCAAACCTCCTTGCTTGGACCCTTTTGTAAGTCCCCTTTCGTGCCTAGTTTAAATTTTAGCGTTTTAAACAGAAAAGTCAAGCGTTATCGATAAACGCTTTGACTTTTAAACGGTTAAGATATTGTTTGTAACGAACATGGCTACGTGACCGTAATTAGGTAGGTAATTAACCCTCAAAAGGGCGCCTCCTAATTACCACGTTTACTTAGTTTAATTGTCGGGTCAAATGAAAGTCAAACGGGTTAGTTTTAAATAAAATGCATAACTATTAAATTAAAAGTCATAAAATCAGTTTTGCCACATTAATAACTTGGTAAATATTAGTTGAACATTTCTAAGCATGTTCAACCCGACAATTCTAAGTATAGACTCGGTTCGGAACCGAAAGTCGCAAAAGTTGACTTTTGCTTTGACTTTCAGTTCTGACCCGATTTAGCTTAGTTTAGATATGCCTTAGGATTCCATTAGGACCATATTATAAGTTAGTATAACCCTCCAAGGTTATACAACTTGGTTCCATAGAAATCCTAGTTCATGCGTGTTTCCGTTATATGCCTAAATGTTGACCGTTATGCCGTTTGGACCTTAAAACGATATTTTTTAAAATGTGAGAGGATAGAAACCTTCACTACTAAATTATAAAGTTGTCCCTAAAATTTTACATCAGTTTGAGGTCTAGATTAGGAGTTATGCTCGTTAGCGTAAATTAAAATCTTTTTACTAAATAAACGACATAATTATCGTATAGCCTATCTAAACCCAATTTTTAATACCAAACTTTTTACCCACTGATATAAAATAATATTTTGAGATTTTTGAAGATTTTTATTTATTTTTAGGCTGAGCATAACTTAGGGTTGTAGCATTAATTCGGTAATTGTCGGTTTTGCCCTTTTGGGCTATAAAATGAGTTTTATAAATCTTTTTGAGCCCAAACCTTTTTCTACTGATCTAATATGTTAAATAAAATATTTTGAGCCTTCTGGAATATTAAAAATATCAGCTTTCTATACAAAACCCGGAAATGGCTCCAAATCGCCTTTTTAAGCGTTTTTAACGCATAGTATGTATCAAAACTAGTTTAAAGATATAAGGGTTGATGCCTACTGATTTTCTCAGTAAATTTTTATATTTTAACAGTAAGCAAAAGTTTTAAACTCAGATTTCCAGTTTTGGCCTTTTTAGGCTTATGTGAAATTACCAAAATGCCCCTACGGTGCATAGTATGATTATAATTAATAAATTTTATGTATAAGTGATACCCTACTGTTATAACGTATTAAAATGAGTATATTTACTAATTTAATCAGACCTATAACTCAGATTACTATTTAAACTCTTTTATAAACTTTAAAAGGACCAAAATGCCCTTGCGAGACATAGTTTGAGTTTAAAATCATCCTGGGCATAACAGAAGGTATCTTACTGATATCACAACATATATAAGGCATATTAACTTAGGAAACCTGTATATGACTCTTATGGTCACCCGTTACGCATTTTACCGTTCGGTACGGTTTATGTAACTAGTTTGCATAAATTGACCGAAACGGGTCAAACCTTATTATTTTCACTTCAAAATCCAGAATGTGTTTAAGTTTACCCATATTATACAAGTCCCCAAACTTGTCGGGTCTAAATCACATTCCAATCCGGTCTGTGCTTAATCTTGCGTTTTGAACCGTAAACCTTTCCTTAAAACTAACCGGTCTAAGTTTCAACTTACATAAGACCCGTTAGGAATCTAATAGGTTATTAAAAAACCTTCGTTCCAGATTATGAGCCCCAGTAGAGGTACTTGTGCTTGCTGGTTAGGATATACGGCTGAGTATAAATTGCATTTTAAGCTCAGGTAAATACTCTTAACTTATTTTCCCTATACGGGCTTGGGATACGGTATTATAAAGATGCCGCTTGGTCGGGTATTGAATGTTTAATCGTATTGTGATTAAATTATTGAGGTAACCCGCTTTAATCTGTCTTGTTTGAAATAAAGGCCTTTAGGGGTTAATGACCATGTCCCGGATATCCTTGGCATCATTGTATTATAAAATGGCCACGTCTTATGCACGGGGTGTAGGCGTACACCTGACAGTTGCATAAGGGAAACGGTATCTCACTCTCTTATGGGCCTATACTTGTGGCGTGTCTGTTAATCTTGACTCGGTTTCTACATCGGGCCCTAAATGTATAACGAACATGTAAATCTGTATACAGGATTATTTTTATATAATTATCCAAAGTTATAAAAGTTTTGTGCCATGTGCATTCAAATCAATTTTCTAAAACATTTTCAAAATGAGTCAGTTAAGTTGTATTTACCAGTGAAAACTGACGTATTTTCCCAAAAGTTTAAGTGACAGGTACTATACGTAATTGGCTGAGAGCTCAGGGCGTCAATAGGGAATCTCGCAAGTTCTAGATGCCTAAAGTCTGTTGAACAATGTTATCTTTCTGTTTAGGATCCGCCTGTGGATCCAACTTACATTCCGTTGCAATAATTGATATTACTTTTGAATCGGATTGTAATGTATTTATCTTTTGCTTCCGCTGTGCATTTAAATTGTGTTGTTTGACTATGATGATATCAACTACGTCACTATACCCCCACCGGGCCCACCGGTAACACGTGGAAAATAGGGGTGTGACAGGTTGGTATCAGAGCCAACACTGAGTGAATTAAACACTAGCCATTTGTGTTTAATCTCAGTTACACAGTTGCACATTCTTGAGTCTAGACAAAGAACTTAGGACTATTCCTGATTCGTTTTTGTCATTCATTCGTTCTTTTGTTATTTTCTGATTAGCCCCTGCATGGGCGAGTCAGTGCAGCTAGAAGTCCCGTTTAGGGCAACCATATACCTGTTTAAATTTTAAATGGAATGGTTAGATTTAAAATAACGTTCCTATTATAAGATCTATCATTATTATAAGATGGCAAAATCTAAATAGGACAAGACCTAGCCATGTGTCATCTTAAGACAGGGCCAAGATGGTAGTTCCACAATTAGATACAGATCCTTATTAACATCCCCATTTATGGTTGTTCTGCTCTTAATACTAAAAAGAATCTTAAAGTTAAAACCTAGCCTACCTGTCATTTCAGGCACGGCCAAGATGGTAAAACCTATTCAAAATATTCAAATTCTTGTTAACATCTGAAAGCATGTTAACATTTTCGACAAACTGTGATCTGATAAAATCACATAAGTCATCTTTAAATTGGGATATTTCAATTTCCCTTATTTATATAACCATCCCTTAAGGATGAAGTGCCTACGGGCTATAATTAATGCCCTGTGGGGCAAAAGACAGTTGTAGTCTTTGACTCTCTGTCAAGAAAAAGGTAATGAAATATGTTCAAACCAAAATGCCTCGATTCTCCGAAATCATGGCTTATAAATTTAAAAACTGTCTTTATGACTAGGCCTTTTGCGCCACTTTAATATCCTTAATGTTTTATAACTAGGATAAACTATAATGAAAATACTAATTAAATATAACTAACAAATTAACCAATATGGTTTATATTACCATGGTTGATGAATCGTCAAAAATGATGATTCCATAATAACCTCTAAATAAATCATTTTCAGTATTTATGTAGCAATCAAGCTACATGAATGGACCAGACGAGGTCAACAGCCACCCGAGGGAGAACAATGACACTACCAGACTTAACATAACTGGTGAGGAACTGCAGGCATTAATAGATAATGCTGTTACTCGAGCTCTTGACAGACAGTATAATGAGTCAAGTGGTACACACTCTAAGACTCTATCCGTGGCTCGTATTAACCCCCCTTCTAAATCACATGATTCAAAGGAGGACGATGTTCATAACTCGTCAAATCAGAGGAGTGTTCCACCTAGACAGGTTGTGCTTAATCAAGAACCACATGTTAAAACCTGTTCGTATAAATATTTTGTCTCCTGCAAGCCCAGAGACTTCACAGGAGAAAAAGGAGCCATCGACTGCATGACGTGGCTCGAGGAGATGGACACTGTTGTTGATATTAGCGGATGTGCAGCGCAAGACATTGTGAAGTTTGTTTCACAATCTTTTAAAGGAGAAGCTCTAGCTTGGTGGAGGTCGTTAATCCAGGCTACTAGGAAAATCCCGTTGTATAATCAAACATGGGATCAGTTTGTTGCTCTTATCAAGGAAAATTACTGTCCTCAACATGAAGTTGAGAAAATTGAAACCGATTTCTTGGCATTGGTCATGGAGGACCTAGATTGCCAGACATATCTTACAAATTTCAATACTATGTCTCGATTGGTTCCTTACTTGAGCACACCAGAACCAAAGCGTATAGCTCGCTTTATTGGGGGCCTAGCCCCAGAAGTCAAGGCAAGCATGAAAGCATCGAGACCTACTACATTCTGGTCAGCGGCAGAATTGTCGCTATCTCTCACACTCGACGTAGCCAGAAACAAGGCTGCAAAAGCTTTGGAAGAAGGGAAGCGTAAAAAGGAGGATGAGGGTTCTCATCACTTCGATAAGAAGAAAAAGGGGAACTCTGATCATAGGAAGAGTTCCGAGTTTAATAAGGGTAACCAGCAGACGGGTGAAAAGACCAGGTACAAAACATGTAGGAAATTCCACCTGGGGAAATGCAGATTTGAATCTCAGCCTCTTCCTTGTGGAATCTGCAAGTCCAAGGAGCATAAGACCTTAGATTGCAAAAAGTTGAAAGATGCGACCTGTTATGGTTGCAACGAGAAGGGGAACATCAAGACTAACTGCCCTAGGAATCAGAAGAAGTCTGAAGAGGCCAAGAAAGTAAACGCATGAGTCTTCCAGATGGACACCAGGAGGCGATATAGAAAGATGACATCGTAAAAGGTACTTTTCCTTATCAATGATGCTTATATGGGGATTATTTCTGGCGCAGAAAAGTCTATTGAGGACAATAAATATTGTAAGCTGTTGTATCTGCCAATTAGGATATTAGGCTTATAACGCGAGGTAGAATTGGCCGATAACATTTAGAGACTGCTTCAACAACCTTAGATGGATGCTTTATATCCATTAGGAAACGCTCTTATCCAATATCCTAATGTCAAGCTTTCAAGCTATCCAAAATCATCAATATGATCAAGACAGACGTGACAACTGATCCCCTGTCAAACAGGTGATGGACTAGGTCCAAACCTTAATTGCCATTAATGGTCTTTTATGGCCTAGGCTAAGCATAATTGATATATATACATATTTAAATGACGTTCATTGAGAATGTTCGTACTATATTAACCTGTATGGTTTAACGATACCATGGTTGGTATATATTAGGGCATCAGGATGATGAGTAGCGGTTGTTGGATTGCAACTAAATAATTGTTTTATTTGGTGTTAGGAATCAAATATCGAGTATGACAAACTCGGATAAGACAGCCATTGATCGTGTTATGGATAATGCGACACATACGAATGATGACACAATTGTGAACCTTAGAATTTCCAAGGATGTTCTACAGACTATGATAGACGCAGTTGTTGGAAAAGCTGTGAAGAAGGCTGTGAAAAAAGCACAAGGAGCCTAATGCTACTTGCTCCAAATCTCAACCAATACCACCCTTCATTACTCAGGAGAAGGATCTCGTTCATGCCTCCAATGTAAAGGGTGAACTAAAAAGGAAAAGGGAGAAAGATAACTCCCAGAGTTCTAAAAAGAAGAACAAACAAAAGTCCAACCAGAAACCTGTATGCAAGACCTGCAAAAAGCGCCATTTTGGGAAATGCAGGTTCGAATCAAAATCCCAATCACAGCCCAGGGCTTTGTGGGATCTGCAAATCTAGTGAGCATAAAACATTGGAATGCCAGAAGATAGGAGATGCGACTTGTTACAACTGTAACGAGAAAGGGCATATCAAATCAAATTGCCCAAGGTATGCTAAGAAGCTTGAAGGAGATAAGAAGACCAACGCTAAGGTCTCCCAGATGGATGCAAAAGAGGCCATACAAGATGAAAATGTTATAACCGGTACGTCCTTATCCGTGATGTATATGCAAGGATATTGTTTGATTCAGGTACAGATAAGTCGTTGTGGAATAAATTTTGTACGTTATTTAATCTGCCTGTTAGAACCCAAAGCATAAAATATGAAGTTGAATAAAACGCTAGGAGTTCTGCTTTATTTCGGATACCAATCAATCCTTCATAGATGGTAAGTATAGCAAACTCTTAAAGACTCCCATGAGAACCTTAGATATTAAGTGTAAGGTAAAACTTACAGGCGAAAATCATAAGAACCATTTCTTCTGTTCCCGTCAGAAACCTTCAGCCATAAAATTTTTGAAGTATCTTCTCCATAGAGGAAGTACGTCAGCATATATGGTTGATATCTCTTTAATCTCTATCGATTCCGAATACCAGATGGTATGATAAAAGCATCATATGTGGTTGGTGTATCTTATTAAGTTCCATAGATTGCTTCCATGCCTGATCAGTATGGAGGTTTAATGCATGGGACCACAAAGATATCCCGATAGTCATATGGTACGAAAGTCAACTAATGGTATTCAAAGAAGATATCCAGAATGGAATTGTCCAAATAAATGTTCCCGATTAAGGAATTCGTGGACTTGTAACATAAATGTGTCACTTATTTGACACAAGCAATAATGGATGAACTAGAGCCTGAGAATTGGAAAATCTCTGTAACCTCCTTGCGTTTTGATTATCTTCTCCAAGATTACCCTGTTTACCTCCTGAGAGGCGAGTAGAGTTAAGATTAAACATCCCGCTTAGGGCTGCAGTATTATGAAATCTCCATGTTGATTAGTACCACCAATTAGGGAATAATCGAAACCCTGATTAAGTAAGTTTTAAAATAGAGGATTCATATAGCCTAACTTAGTATTCTGAGAATTCGGTATAGTTAATTAAGAAAGACGGTTCATTTTGCTTATGCATTTGATTACCACAACCCTAATTAGGCAACAATTAAGAATTGCCATCAGCCGCCCAGGATCGTCGATTTTATCGAATAACAGCAAGGATTAGCTATTCCCTAATATTAGATTTTAGCAATGGTTGGAATAACTATCTCACCTTAAGATAAGCTCTTCTATAATAATTGATATATAAGTATCAAGCTGCTTCTTTGGAGACATTGTATAGATAGAATGTTAAACAATTATCGTTAGACAGAAAACTGGTAAGTTCAATTATCAGGATCTGAAAGTTGCCTTAGAAACAACGAATAAGATCACACAAATTCATAATCATCTGAAAGTTTCCAGTAGTCAGCGGAAAAATTGAGGTTTGATAAAAGTCGCAACCCTCTTAAGTCCTTAATAAGGAATAGGGTTCAATTGAAAGTATCGCTCTAAGAAGGGTGTACTGAAATTTTTGTACAACAGGCTAGTTAAGCTCTGACTATACATGGGATCATTCGAGGAAATCGAATACTTCAAAGGTCAATAGCTTATAAACTAAGACCTATTTATGGATCGTGGTGGAACTCGCAATGCGACCCATACTAATGAATTAAGGATGTGTTTCACCAATAAGTCGAGAAGCATTATCACATAATGATATGCGTATCTATGATATGATAAGAAAACCGTATCGATTAAGGATCATCAGGATTAGAATCTAAGGAAGAAAACATGAACCTATTATAAAGGTCATTTAGGATACCTCTAGAGGCCTAAATAGGTTGTGGAAGTTAAATCCACTGTCCGACAGAGAGTACTTCCATTACTTTAGAAAATCTCGAGGTCGAGATTTCTTTTAAGGGGGTGAGGATGTAACACCTCGTAAAATCATGTCCAATGATGTATTGACACGTGTAAGAAACCCTAATGAAGTCAAACATTGAAATTTAGGGACTAATTTTTCGAAAAATCAAAAATTTTTATTATGAAAGGACTGGAAGTGTCAGCATACCTAAAATAAGTTTCTAAATAACCTCTTACGAGGTTTATATTCACAAATGTGCCACTTGATGATTAAGTGTAGCCGTTTGCGTAATTAATTGAAAGTTTGCGCGATGAAGGGTTAAAAGCATCAACATGTTAATTCTTACCTCTGAGTGACCTTTTAACAAACCAGGAGCTTCATAATATTTAATTATAACTCTCGGAAATGCCAATTAATGGTCATCTAAGGTTTTTATGCCTATAAGTAAAGTTACGCGCAACTTTGCAAGTTAGAGGGACTAAAAGTGTCAATATGTTAAATTATACCTCTGAATGACCTTTTAGAGAACCCGAAGCATCGTAATGTTTAATAATACTTTCAAGGATGCCTAATATGGATTAGATGAGGCTTCAATGCTAATAAATGATGAAATGCGCAAGTTTGCGCAATAGAGGGGCCTAAAGCGTCAACTTTTGAATCTACGCCATTCGGTGACCATTTAAGCAAACGGGAGCGTAGTAATATTTAAATATATGCTTGGGAATGATTATTATGGGCCATGGAAGGCTTAGATATCATTAAACGGCATTTTGCGCTACTTTGCGCAATTAAGGGACTAATTGCGTCAAACTGGAAAAGGAGGTCGAATCGTATGGTAACGGACCTTCCGGAATATGTCCATAAGTTAAACATACCCTATTTATCCTTTATATAGCTTAGATATAGGTTTAGAGGTGTTTGGTACGCAAAAATAAACTTTTATGTCATGCAGGGACTAAAAGTGTCAAAAAGTGCACAAGTTTGCACTTTTGCGTATATCTCGCATTCTGAATATCCCCGGACACCCAAAAATTTGTGTAAGCACGAAAATATTTTATTTTAGTGTGTGGCATGATAAAATTCCACTCGTCGCGTAATTTGGACCGTTTTTAGCGTTCGTCCGTGTTTCGTCGTAATTCGACGCACTACGTGACCGTACGGCCAAAGAAACCGACATCCGACATGTTTTTGAACATGTTTCATGTTCCCTATGTTTAAACATCATAGTAGGGCCTTAAAATGAGGTTAACGGGCCTTGAACGTGCCTAAAGTGACCATAAAAGCTCACAGGGGCCATTCCTGCCATATATGAAAGTGTTGTTTGCTGCTAAACAGCTGTAAACAGCCTGTTCCAGCAGTTTCTATCAATTGTAAATGGTTTTTTTGGAAACTAGGGGCTGCCCATTGTTTATAAGACCATGGGTAAAATGTGTAGGGTTCAGATTCAATCACGGTTTACGAGGTACGATCCTAACGGTCCTCAAAAACCTATAAATAACCTTCCCCATTTCCTTCATAACCCACACTTGATCTTGAATTCTCTAAGTTGGGGACCTTGCTCCTAATATCTGAGAAATTAGGATCAACCCTACTTGCTTGGACCCTTTTGTAAGTCCCCTTTCGTGCCTAGTTTAAATTTTAGCGTTTTAAACAGAAAAGTCAAGCGTTATCGATAAACGCTTTGACTTTTAAACGGTTAAGCTATTGTTTGTAACGAACATGGCTACGTGACCGTAATTAGGTAGGTAATTAACCCTCAAAAGGGCGCCTCCTAATTACCACGTTTACTTAGTTTAATTGTCGGGTCAAATGAAAGTCAAACGGGTTAGTTTTAAATAAAATGCATAACTATTAAATTAAAAGTCATAAAATCAGTTTTTCCATATTAATAACTTGGTAAATATTAGTTGAACATTTCTAAGCATGTTCAACCCGACAATTCTAAGTATAGACTCGGTTCGGAACCGAAAGTCGCAAAAGTTGACTTTCGCGATGACTTTCGGTTCTGACCCGATTTAGCTTAGTTTAGATATGCCTTAGGATTCCATTAGGACCATATTATAAGTTAGTATAACCCTCCAAGGTTATACAACTTGGTTCCATAGAAATCCTAGTTCATGCGTGTTTCCGTTATATGCCTAAATGTTGACCGTTATGCCCTTTGGACCTTAAAACGATATTTTTAAAATGTGAGAGGATAGAAACCTTCACTACTAAATTATAAACTTGTCCCTAAAATTTGAAATCAGTTTGAGGTCAAGATTAGGAGTTATGCTCGTTAGCGTAAATGAAAATCTTTTTACTAATTAAACGACATAATTATCGTATAGCCTATCTAAACCCAATTTTTAATACCAAAATTTTTACCCACTGATATAAAATAATATTTTGAGATTTTTGAAGATTTTTATTTATTTTTAGGCTGAGCATAACTTAGGGTTGTAGCATTAATTCGGTAATTGTCGGTTTTGCCCTTTTGGGCTATAAAATGAGTTTTATAAATCTTTTTGACCCCAAACCTTTTTCTACTGATCTAATATGTTAAATAAAATATTTTGAGCCTTCTGGAATATTAAAAATATCAGCTTTGGATACAAAACCCGGAAATGGCTCCAAATCGCCTTTTTAAGCGTTTTTAACGCATAGTATGTATCAAAACTAGTTTAGAGATATAAGGGTTGATGCCTACTGATTTTCTCAGTAAATTTTTATATTTTAACAGTAAGCAAAAGTTTTAAACTCAGATTTCCAGTTTTGGCCTTTTTAGGCTTATGTGAAATTACCAAAATGCCCCTACAGTGCATAGTTTGATTATAATTAATAAATTTTACGTATAAGTCATACCCTACTGTTATAACTTATTAAAATGAGTATATTTACTGATTTAATCAGACCTATAACTCAGATTACTATTTAAACTCTTTTATAAACTTTAAAAGGACCAAAATGCCCTTGCGAGACATAGTTTGAGTTTAAAATCATCCTGGGCATAACGGAAGGTATCTTACTGATATCACAACATATATAAGGCATATTAACTTAGGAAACCTGTATATGACTCTTATGGTCACCCGTTACGCATTTTCGCGTTCGGTACGGTTTATGTAACTAGTTTGCATAAATTGACCGAAACGGGTCAAACCTTATCATTTTCACTTCAAAATCCAGAATGTGTTTAAGTTTACGCATTTTCACGTTCGGTACGTTTATGTAACTAGTTTTGAACCGTAAACCTTTCCTTAAAACTAACCGGTCTAAGTTTCAACTTACATAAGACCCGTTAGGAATCTAATAGGTTATTAAAAAACCTTCGTTCCAGATTAAGAGCCTCAGTAGAGGTACTTGTGCTTGCTGATTAGGATATACGGCTGAGTATAAATTGCATTTTAAGCTCAGGTAAACACTCTTAACTTATTTTCCCTATACGGGCTTGGGATACGGTATTATAAAGATACCGCTTGGTCGGGTATTGAATGTTTAATCGTATTGTGATTAAATTATTGAGGTAACCCGCTTTAATCTGTCTTGTTTGAAATAAAGGCCTTTAGGGGTTAATGACCATGTCCCGGATATCCTTGGCATCATTGTATTATAAAATGGCCACGTCTTATGCACGGGGTGTAGGAATACACCTGACAGTTGCATAAGGGAAACGGTATCTCACTCTCTTGTGGGCCTATACTTGTGGCGTGTCTGTTAATCTTGACTCGGTTTCTACATCGGGCCCTAAATGTATAACGAACATGTAAATCTGTATATAGGATTATTTTTATATAATTGTCCCAAGTTATAAAAGTTTTGTGCCATGTGCATTCAAATCAATTTTCTAAAACATTTTCAAAATGAGTCAGTTAAGTTGTATTTACCAGTGAAAACTGACGTATTTTCCCAAAAGTTTAAGTGACAGGTACTATACGTAATTGGCTGAGAGCTCAGGGCGTCAATAGGGAATCTCGCAAGTTCTAGATGCCTAAAGTCTGTTGAACAATGTTATCTTTCTGTTTAAGATCCGCCTGTGGATCCAACTTACATTCCGTTGCAATAATTGATATTACTTTTGAATCGGATTGTAATGTATTTATCTTTTGCTTCCGCTGTGCATTTAAATTGTGTTGTTTGACTATGATGATATCAACTACGTCACTATACCCCCACCAGGCCCACCGGTGACACGTGGAAAATAGTGGTGTGACACAAAACAAAAGGATGATCGGTTATAAGAACACTAACCTAGTGACATCAAGTTTCTGATGAGATTCAATAGCAGTAGCTTCAAAACCATCAATGCCCTCTATAACTTATTAACTTATCACGGGCTCTCCTTCAACTGTCACGATATAAACCTCGGATTTTGCAAAAATCAAGTTTCTGATCAGATTCTACATTTTACTCTTTTAACCTCTCCCAAAAGGCTTTGGCTTGTTTATACACACTGCTTTAAAACTTGTACCTATGGCAAAATTACATTTTTATCCATCACATTTGCCTTATATATAGATATATAGATTAATATGGAGCAAATAAGCCAAGTTCCATAATAAAAGTCCAACTGTTGGATATAATAACTAACGGATCAAAAGTGTAATAATATGGATTAACAACTTTTATTTATTGAAACTGAACTTTATTATAAACAAATTAAAAAGTTTAAACAACTCCATACCAAGATGCTATGGAGACTAACATACAACAGAATCAAAACATAAATACAATCAGCCTACATACTTCAAAGCCTAGACACTTGTCTCCATTCACCCCATGATAACTCCAAGAAGCTTGATATGTGAAGATAACAATAATAGGATGTTTCCTTAATGTACTTAATAAACTTGATCATTGATACATTACCGTTCTGATTTGCCGATGCTTTCGTCCACCATAGAATCTGGTTCCAAATGTCTCTTGCCACTTCAGTAGGAAGTGTTCTACAGACTCATCCGCAATGCCGCACGACTGACATGTTACCAACTGCATTGGCATCCCCCTTTTCGCGAGAGCCATCTCCGATAGTATTTTCTTGTCCATATCAACCCTGTTTTACCTTCTCTGTTATTGATTTCGCGAAATAACCACCAAGAAACTGTTTATACCTCTCGTGTTCAACTGAAACAAAATACAATAATAGAATAATAACACAACATGACTCACATCTTGTGGTAAAAAACAGTAGCTTCCCCTGAGCCAAAAGAGGGTATGAGATGCTTATCTATGACTTCAAGAATGTCACTGCAGATTTTGGCGAGTTCATCTTTGTTGGGATTGAACCCTACAGAGGAACAGATGATGTAAAGCCAAAACTGGTTCAGAACGGTGGATTCATCATAAGCAGCGGTTTGCACTAAACTTTACCCTTGACAGTGGCTTCAATATCTGATATGCTCCAAGTACTGCCCTTCTCAACAACTGCTGATCTTGTAAACTACTGTTAAGTCAAAGCACTGATGAAGCATAAAGATTGAAGCTCAATCTACTGATGGAATCCAAGCACTGTTGATGAACTGAAGTACTGCCCATTCAAGATCTGATCACCCTTTGAAGAAAGCACTGATGCTTAACATCAGTGGTTGACTACAACAGTGGAATGAAGAATCAGTGCTTATACATCAGTGCTTAGAATGTAATCAGTGTCTGTATGGTCAGTAGTTATAGATCAGTAGATAGAGTTTGTTAGGTTGTTAGATGTCACTTTCATGGTGACGTTAGCTGAGATGCCTCAGTGGTTTGGTTTGCCTATAAATGGAGCAGTACTCTGTACTGTTACATTTGATTGACTGAGCGAGTTCTTCTCCTCTAGTCCAATCCTTTCATCTTGTGTGTGGAATCAACCTTGGAGCATCAGGCTGAGGGGGAGTTTAGTTTGTAAGCTTGCTTTGAAATCTTTTGATTTGCTTTGTAACCTTTCGACTGATGAAAAGCATGTGTTTATCAAAACTGTTTCTCTCTTTGATTGTGTTTACAAAGTTTGTTGTTCATTTCCGCTGCATTTAAACTCTGTTCATTTCTATTTGATTTGTTCAAATTATACAAACAAGCACAATCACTAGAGCCTCCGATCCTAACAATTGGTATCAGAGCTTGGACAGTCAAATTCGATCTAACAGTCAATTTGACATAACAATTCAGCTCAAAATTCATTGATACTAAGGTGGATTGTATTCAGTTGAAAAACAGAGTAACGAGTAATCACGTTTAAAGGGGTTATTCAAAAACTCTGTAAAACAACCAAGATGTCATAAGACACACAAATTTCATACAACAAATGACGTCATGCATAAATCACCTATAGTTTTCAGATGTGAAAATATATCTGATAACTGTGGTATAATTATTTACGAAAACTGATTTCAATTGTTGTTTTGAAGTTCGTGTTGTTTCCATCATGTTTGTTGCTAAAGTGTGTACCCCAAGTCGACAAAAGCCTATGTTCATAAAACATTAGTGTTTTTGCTCACATAAAAAGAGGGAAATTAAAACTTTAGTCATTTAGATCTTATGTATTGAAAAATAGGTTGAGGATCCTTCAAAAGGACCAAAAATCAATTGTGTTAAGAATACATTAAGAAAATCAGCAGTAAAAAATGTCCTAATCATATGTAATGTGAGAGTTTATATAAGCATGCACAAAAGTGGTCAGATCTCTCAAAACATTGCTACAAAATGATTGTGGATTAAGTTCTCCTTAAATAAAACCTCCCAGTAAGTATTTCAGTACTTATGAATGGGAAGGGTAAAAAGGAAAAGATAAAAATCACTAAACTCAAAAAGGTGTGTTTAACTCAAAACTTTTGAAATCAAAAGAAAAGAGTATAAACTCAAAACACTTGAGAGTTCACAGGTTACCAAACAGCTGAGTGCAACCACTGGTTCAGGACAGTTCAGGTAACCGTTGTGTCAGAAGGTAAAACTTATTTAAGAGGACTACATCAAATTTTCAAAAATCTATCACATGGGTTAGGGTTTAGAAAAGACTCTCAAACTTTGTGAACATGTTTTCTCAGAAATACAATCATCTGACAGGAAATGGTCTCCATCAATGGTTATAAAATTTTACTCAAACCACTGATCATTATTATAAAATTGAGATTTAAACAAGGTCGACTCTATCCAAAATTATTTCTGTTATGGAAATTACTTGATCTAATTGACTTATCTATCTGAAACTTTTACTTGTTTTTAAATGGTAAAAGTTACTTCTATATATCAGGATATATTATTCTCTCATTTTTTATAGAGAATATTATATTTGGTGCTTTTACTTGTTTTGGATAGTAAAAGCTCATTACCTGACAGGATATAATCCTTGATAATAAGTCAAATGGAGATGGTGTTTGGGTTAGGGTCAATTCATACAGAAACTCAAGTATAGAACCATTTCTCAAAGTTGATTGATAAACAAGTGCTCAAAATGTTTTACCTTAAACTTAAAAGTCTCAATTAAAATTTAGCAGTCAAAGTTGACTGTAGTTACCATCTGGGATAATCTACCACAGCCAAGGCCTATAAAGTGTTTTAAATGCAAGAACTGGGTCTGTGAAAGAGTCTTTGAATGTAAAGTTCAATAAAACTTTCATCATTGAAAATCCTAGCAAATCCTGCTTAACTGTTTAATCCTGTTAAATTTACATATGAAGATTGTCTGTTTAGACTAACCCTGCTGTTACCCCACAATTCTCATCACAAGACTTTGGATATGATATTGAGTTTCTTCAATACAAAATCACATTCACCACAAGAAGCATCAGATGTTCAAAACAACTGTTAAAGCTCGTCCACTGCTGGATCAACAGTTGTTAGAAAACAGCACCCCAACCTCTCACATCACATGATATCCAACCACTGATGACATCAGACATCATTTATGAGGGATTGCTATGAAAAGGTTTGATTTATTTACAACATATCCATACTACAGATCAGTTGGCTGATGTACAAATTAAAGCATTAGATACATCTTCCTTTAAAAACTTGATCTCTAGGATTGGAATGCTAAACATAGATTAAAACAAGTTTTCTTGTATTCTATGTGAAAATAGCATAAACGTGTTTTTAGAAAATCAAAATAAAAACTTTAAAAATAGTTAAAATTGAATTTTTCAATAAATCTCCAAAGTCTGATGAAACCACTATTTTCACTTAAAACTCTGACTGGCATGTCTATCCACTGACAAAGTGTATCCTCTGATTCCATTATTTTTCATCCACTGACAGTGTTATAGTTCTCCACTATTCACAACCACTGATGACACACATCAGTGGTTTCCCAAACAACTGTCTTCCATTCTCAATCAGTGGTTACACGTGGATAGATGATAGCCATCAGATCTTGTCACATGGCCAGATGTTAACCGTTCAATTTTTGAAACTGTTGTCTTCCCAATAAAACGTTTACTTGCCTAATGGCTAAAGAGTCAAAAGTTTCTAAAACACAAATAGGGGAGTCTGAGCAAAATTTGGATGAGTCCACATCTACTTCTCAGACTTCAGCTGTTGAGCCCACTGCTCTTGGTGACCACAGTAGCACAACCACTGCTGTGCAACCCCCACCAAAAACCACCAAAAGGACCAAAAAGAAATCCTCCAAACCCGCCAAACCCAAAAAGGGTCCTCTGGAAGATGAGATCCCAGAGCTAAACCCAGTGACAACACAAAAGTCACATGAAACCACTGTTGCTACTTCCTCACAACAGTTGAAAATATCTCCATCTAAAACTTTAACTCCTCATGATTCCTCACAAAAGGAACATGTTGTAAGCACAGGGATCCCACAACTTGTAACATCATCCTCATTTAAGAGTATGTTAAACTGTCATTCTCCCAGGACAACTCTACTTTCTACACCACCCTCCACATTTCAAATCATGGCAACTACCACATCACTGTTTGAAACCATTGATAGTCAATCACAAAAAGGCCCCTCTCATCAACACATTTCTGAGAGCAAAACTTCCACAATGGCTGTGTTTGATAAAAATCAATTGGTTATCCCACAAACAGTTGAGGAGGCTACATCACTTGGATTTCACGAAATCCCTGTTGATAGTTCAATTGGAGCAGCTACTACAGATGTTGAATCCACTGATTTACATCTGGACAGTAGTTTCATACATAAGTCTCCTTTGAAGGCAATTTCTACTAGGGATACTTTGGTAACCACTGCTGGTATTAAAACCACTGATAGGTTTACTAAGGAATCCTCTGTTGTGGAAAGAAGACCCCAGTACCAAGAAAAAGAGGCATCTAAGGTTGAAGCAAGTGATAAATCACATGTTCATGATACCCTAGATACAACTACCACCTCTGGTAGGAGCTCAGATGATCCTTTTAAGTTAGGAGATGGGCTAAAATAAAAGGAATTAACGGACAAAGTTACAAAGATTGAGACACCAGTAGGAGATATCAAAATGTGATGCAACAGATGTTACACTCTGCAAAATCTCGAAACACTGCTCAATCCTCTGCTCAAACCATCAGAATTGTGAAACAAGTGTATCCTCTGCTTCAACAACATTATCAACATGCTAATTAGTTACATGATTCAAAAGTGCAGACATTCAAAGAAGAAATTGAAGCCAGGTAAAAAGACACACAGGAAGCGCTTAAAGCTATTAAGAAAATTCTCATTCCTGACACTACCCCTGCACCTATCTTCGAAAGAGTTGATGATGCCAAAAAGGGGGAGAAAAATGACTCTCAGGAAAATCTTTCAGTAACTTTTGCTGAAACATCTGTCAAAGAAAAGGAAAAGGGAGGTGATGAAACCCTGAAAATTCAAGCAGATGATGAAGATACACAAATGAGGATCGTTCAAAGTCAAGTCAATTCAGCTGGTCTCAAAACCACTGCTGATATTAAAAGGGTAAGGGATGAGAGCAGAGCTTTGGTTGAGAAAAAGATAGTTCTAAAACTAATCCAGTTACTACTTCAACCACAACTTTTGTTCCCACAAAATCACTTACACCTCCACCATTAACAACATATGTCACCCAAACAACTGCTAAAGTTCGAGATGTGGTACAAGGTGAGGTGTCTAAACTATGTACTAGTGAACTTCCTTGGTCTAACTATTCGGGGTTTGGGAGATACAGTGAAACATGGATATGTTAAGGAAATTAGAAGAAATAAAAAATATTTTTTTTGGGTTTACAAGTGACCCAGTTTAGAGATGTTGCTGGGATAAATATGCAAGCTTATTGGGCCAACCCAATGTAACGTTTTGAATTTGTTGAGTCTCAAGGTAGGTCGGGGGGGGGGGGGGGTCCTAAATCTTTAGGATCCTGCTTTTTTACAAGTACAATGTTGTAAAAAATAGATATGGGTTGCTAATTTCTAGGAAGGTTAACGATTAAAAATCGTTATTTCATTTGTTAAATGTATGTGTGCCTAATGGCGTGGTGGCCAAACATGCTTTATGGGAATAGATTTAGGTTATTACGTCCTTGTATCAGGGTTGCTGGGTGATTTTTGGAGATTTTAATGTTGTTCGAAGTCCCGAAAAAAAAGAAGAAACTCAACTTTTAATCAGACTTCTGCCAAAGACTTTAATGATTTCATTTTCCTGTCAAGTCTATCAGAATATGCCATGAAAATGAAGAACTTTACATTTTCCAAAGGTAAGGGTGTTAAAGTTAAGATGAGCAAGATAGATCATTTTTTGTTTGTAATAGTTTTATTGAGAAATGCTTGCCTACTGATGTGCCATAAATTATAAATATTTTTAGTTCATAATTACCCCCCAATTCTAAGTACATTTATGACTTTATAGTTGACAATACTAACTAAATTGTTCATATTTGACAAATGCAGGTTTCCAAGGTCTCAGGATAAAAAGAAGTGAAAAACGAGCATAAACGAGGAGAAAATCCAAGTTCCCAAAGAAATCAACAAGTTTCTAGATAGGCACGGTCGTGCCAGGCTATGGGCATGGCCGTGTACAACACCCAGGAGGTCAAAGTAAACAACTCAACCCAAGAATGGTCAACAAAAGTCCACGATGTGAGGAGGCACAACCATTCTTAGCTAAAGACAAATCATAGAAGCTTCAAGAAAACACTTGTAATAGCTTAGTTTGAGTATGAGAGAGAAAGAGGGGGAGAGAGAGAGATAGAGAGA
The DNA here is from genome assembly GCA_030545235.1 of Helianthus tuberosus. Lineage (NCBI taxonomy): Eukaryota > Viridiplantae > Streptophyta > Magnoliopsida > Asterales > Asteraceae > Helianthus > Helianthus tuberosus. Next base: position 144,714,186 of record CM060407.1, on the reverse strand, counting down.
GAACTGGTAATCAACAACATTCACTTAGTTGTATGATCTTACACTTGATCCAAAGCTTTCATATGATCATTGATTATGGACAAGGTACTATGGCCATTTCTAGCTAGACCCTTTGTGTTGCTTGGGTTATAGATGAAGCTAGTTATGAATTAAATGTTTAACCTTTGGAAAAGTGGTGTATTATGTCTTTGATAATTCTTTATTCTCTTCTTCTTTGTTAATAGGGCTTGTGATCTGTTATAGTCTTTAATCTTGTGGGTGTTCTTAAGGACCTTGATAGGTAAATCTTATTAGTATACTCATGGTGTGTGAACCCATATAATAATAAGCGAAATCCTATCTTGAGAAGTGGTTGACCCATTTATGAAGACACATCTTGTGATCAACCCTGTTTATCAACGATATCATTGTTAGCCCGCACGAGCTATATGCTAGACTTCAATGATAAGCCAACCCTTGGTTATGAGACTCCTCTAACAAGGTCTATATGTTAGGCTTGGCGCGAACCAAGAGTTGGTGAACCCATCTTAAAATACTATACGCCTTTATATATATATTTTGTTATTGTAACACCTCCTATTAAATAAAGATCAATCACCTCAACTAATGACAAGTATCATTAGCAACCTACGGGAAGCACTTTGATATATCCTTGGCAATCTTTAAATGAGATGGAGATTCGCCATTTAGAGGAGCATACACCATAGTGATTTATAGAAGAAAGAATAGTAGTTTGATGTCTTTAACTTAAAATTAGGGTATTGCTCCTTAAAAAGAGTCTTCTTCTAAGGTTGGGCAATGAATTAACTTTCATCAGCTCTAATTATATTTTAATCTCAAAGTCATAATTTGTAAATCTAATAGAAACTCCTCGGTAACCTTAGCTAGGAGTCGGGCTTTTGAATTAGTTAACTACACTACTTGCCAATAACCTAACTATAATTCATCCCAAGTGGAGGCAAAAACCTTAATCAACACTCTTCATGCTCTTGATATTCTCTACTTATTCTCTATTACTTGCTTTTATTTTCTGGTTTTAAATATAGTTTAACAAACAAGAAAACGATAACTAATCAACTACTTAGTAATTTAAAGTTGAGTATTAAAAGTCGTATCCTTTGGGTTCGTTACTTGGTTCTTATTTGTTACCGTCACCAACACTAATACTATCTTTACACGTTTTAGGCAAGCATACCTATTCTTATATAGCATAGCTAAGGTAAGTACCCAAGTATCAATCCGTGGACACAAAATTTATTAACCTATCTATTTCGTAATATCTAACCTAAGTAACTTCTAATAATCAAGAAACGCTAAAACAGCCTATTTGATTAAGTTGGTGAAAACAGTGTTAAGAAGATAACCAATTTGGTGCAAATTCATCTCAATACATTTTCTAAGCAGTTGATTATGGCTTTTATAAAAAAATCATCATAGTTGACACTAGTGATGAGGGTGTAGTGTTAAAAAGTCGTTGCCCTCTTAGGTTAAACCCATTTCCTACAATAACTAGGCTATAGACACACCCACTTATTCGGTTCTAAGTAACTAAGTCATTTACTAATCCATTGTGATATAAGAGTCTCTTATATTGTTCTAGCAGCCATAGATTAATGAACCGAGTGAATGTTTATATGAAGTAAAAAGTTTCTGAAAACTTAAATAAATCACAATTGATATAAGGAAGACAATAATGCATAAATAGAATTCAGAGTACCGACCTTCAAACTTTCAATACTCACCATCTCTTGAATGTCTGAACTCTCTTGAATGCAAGTGAGCAGAATGACAAACTTAGGGTTTCAGAACATCAATATATGCATTTTTGTATGAAAGTAGCGGTTCCTAGACTTACGGGTCGTGAAATAGATTTAGCACGCGGGCCGTTAACTAACCTAGTTTTTGCGGTGGGCTCAGTTTGCTAGATTACTATCCGTAAAGGTAAGGTTATGGGTCGTAAGACTTGTAATTCTGTAGGCCTCCATATGTGAATTTTTTTGAACGGCTAATTTTATTCTCCTTAAATACATACACTTCCCAAGGATTGAACCTTGGTCTCCTCACAAGAGATAATTTCTCTTGACCACTAGGCGCCTAAGTGGCAGGCCTCCATATGTGATGATCAGAACACGATTTCTTAGATTGTATTGATTTATGGACCCTCAGGTTGCCTCCTGGAAACGCTAAGTTTAACAATCTTCAGCTGGACGTAAACCTACATTTTTTTTCAATCGTTAGGAATAGGATGGAGATCAAACTCTTCATCTTTGTTTAGGTTTTTAGGGCATTCAGTGTAACGCTTAAATCTATGCCCATTGACTTTAAATGTTTCTCTTTCTTCATTCACTAGATCAATCACTCCGCATGGATATGCTTCTTTAACAACAAATGGTCTTGTCCACCTTGACTTCAGCTTACTAGGAAAAAGTCGTAATCTCGAAATGTACAGAAGAACACGATAATCACACATAAAATTTTTATTACATATTGTCACACCCCAAAAACGTCGCAGCAGAAATACAAACGTGGCGGTGACGGAGGTTGGTGCCCATAAATATATTTGTTGACGGTGCAACATTTATTTTGGACATGTAACTTAATTAAAACATAAATTGTAAAGTTTAAATATAAACACAACCATAACATAGTTGTTTGATCCCTTATGGATCTTAATACAAACGGTCCCAAAAAATTTTAAAGGATGTCCAAACATTTTTTATTATAAATTGCATCAACAACCACAAGACAAGCCAAAACTCCCGCACGTAAAAATCAAGTGTCAACATAAATAGGTTGGTGCGTTCACTTGTTTAAATTATAATTAAAATTTATTTAAGGAAAAGCTTTCTTGTTATGAATTTCATGTCAAAACCATTCATATATATTTTAAGAAAGTCAAATCGGATTTCCGTATTAAAAATCCAAGGGTCAGTTCTCTGGTTGCAAGCGTTTTCCTAAAACCTTTGACACAAATAATCTTCCCAAGCGTTTAAATGTATATTAAATTTCTACATCAAAATTTCGGATTCATAGGGTTGCAAGGCCTATGAGCTATTGATGTGATCAAAATACAACATATAAATTTTGTCAAATACGGCGTAAAAGCAACCCTTTTTTAGTACTAATGTTGGGAAAAGCTCGTGTTTTTTTCCTTTTATATTTTCAGGGATAAAAGAGCTTAGATTTGCAAAAGGAGCAAAAAGACAGCAAAATCCAACATAAATGCGAAGAAGAAGGAATTGTCGCAGGTCGCCAAGCCCTGACTCACATCTAAACCTCAAAATAACAAGAACAGGAGGCCGACATGGGGCCGTGTCCACCTGACACGGGCCATGTCCGAGATGGATACTGGGCAGAAGAAAAAGACAACTGCAAAAGACAAAAATGGCAGCCAACACGGGGCCACGCTAAGCTAACACGGGGCATGGTCAACTCAAAGATTTGTAGAATCAACGATTGTAAAGCAAGTACTTTGGCCACGGGCCATGCCGTTGACACACGGGGCCGTGTTAGTACAATATCTCACAAGCAGTTAATGAGGATGGGAGAGAGAGATGGGCACGGGGCCGTGCCAGGCAGGCACGAGCCGTGCTGAAGCTTCTGTTTACAGCTATAAACAGGGGTGCTTGGTTCCACTTCAACTCATCCCTTGGCAAACCACTTCTCTCTCACTTGCCACTACTCCACCTGTCATACCCCGACCGCGTGATACAACAAACCGCGGCGGAAACGTTGGGGAGTGAAAACAGTCAGCATAAAAATGCCGGCGAGTACATAGGTTTTGTATGTCAAATTCATGGCTTTGAATCTATATTGCAATACCTCGTCCAACTACAAGAGTTTTCGAGTATGTATCTTAAAATCAAAACTGTTTGATATTGCAATATGTTTTATCAACTTTACAAGTTGATATAAGTAAAACCAAAACCATTGTAGCCATGAATCTTGACTGAAAACATTTGTCTTTGTAAAAACCAAGTAGTAAATTGTCTTTGAAAGTAAACATTGTATGGTTTATGTCTTTAAGTAAACGTCGTTGCGTATTATGGTTTGAAAACATTCGTCCAAAATCGTTCAAAGAGTTTCAATCGTTCAAATCGGTCATATCGTTCAAAATCGTCCGTGTTATAAACCATCATTCAATCGTCCGTGTTTTAATTGTGAAATACAACTTTTGGTCATTCTTTAAAAAATACATTCAAACCTGTGTGACTTGATATACTACCCATGGGGTATCTTTAATAGGCCCTAAAAGACCTCTATAACAAGACTAACAAACCAACACATGATTTGTTAATCAGATAGCAGTTTCTGTCGTTACCCACAATACCCACCAAAGGGATAGTCCGATAACAGGATTTGTCAGATCCTATGGTACCATAACATACTACTGGTCGGCTTGATCATAGTTAATGAATGTCATTCGAATGTCTTTCGACTAACGCCCCAACAAGTTCATTCACATTATTGAAATCATCGTGCTTTATATAAACCATAACATTTGTTCATGAAAACTTGAAAAGCATTTAGCACATATGAGTTACCCCAAAACAATTTAAAGTATAAAAGATAGGAGCTATATACTCACTTGAGATTGCAAGTATCCTTGATTAAGTTACCTAACAAAGCTCGAGAAATCAAGGAATCAAGTGGCACCTAGTATCGAATCACTATGTTAATAATCGAGGGCTAAATCGGGAGATCGGATAGAATGAGGTCTTGTAAACCAAATGAATGTTGGAACTCATATGATATGGTTTAACAAAGCCTACATTCTGATTTGAAACCTATCCTAAGTGCTTATGACCCGTTAAGGTTGTTTAGGCTACTTTAACGCGTCATTTGCGCAAATGCGCGTTCGGATGGCCTAACTAGTCCTATGACAAGTATTATATGCCAAAACTTGTTTAATTATGTTTCATAATCATTTTAAGTGTCAAAATTTTTGTTACATATGCTTAAATTGAAATTATGTGCAAAACGAGCATTTTGGTCATTTTCCTAAGGCATATAACTACCTATCATACAACTAATCAAACTAAGTGACCATAAGGTATAACCTCGGAAGGTTATTCCCTATACAACTATGGGCACCAAATATGTTTGGTCGGATCCTAATGATCGACCAAATGAGTCGGGTTCAAAAGTCTAAGCAGTTGTTTAGACCGCTTGACTTTTGACCCTAAACAAGCACTAAACTAAAAGTGATGAGTTAAACATGTTTAACTAAGTTAGAAAACTGATTCGATATCAAAACGAAGTGTTTTGATACCCGAAAATAGTTTCTTCGCAAAATGCACATAATCGAGCATTTTGACCGAAACTTTGACTCGTCACTTCGACTAATCAACGTGGTAATCAGTAGGCATAGTCGCAAGGGACTATAACCATCGTGATTACGCTCACGTTGCAAAGTTCAAACGAACTTTGTCTTGACCAAATCATGGTCAAAGCTGAAAGTCAAACATTATTTGACTTTCTTGCTTGAAATAAATAACAAAGCATGACAGAACACTTACAAGTGTCCAAAGCTTGGAAAAATGACTAAGAATGCTTAAGTATAAAGCCTCCAACTAAGTGTGGTAGCCTCAATCAGAGCAAGAGTGATAGAAAGAATGAATGAGCAAGTTGAAATGTTGAAATCACTTGCTATTTATAGGAATTCTTGAATCATTGGATGATTGCCAAGTGTAATTGAGTTGATCAAAGCATGATCATGACCATACACTTGTTAGGCACTGATTAGGGGGCTTGGAGAACACACAAACCAGCCCACAGGATTCAAAAACCAAGATTAAAATCAAGTGTAGCAAGATGATTTGCAGATTCTGGATTCTGATATGCTGGAGGGTCCTTACAGACGATATGTGGTCAACCCACACGGACCGTATGGGTCTTGCAGGTCAGCAACTTTTGACAAATGGCAGTTTTAGTCCCTGAGCTTGTTTTGTTGCGTTTTGGAACTTCTAACACCCTTCAAGCCCATTTTCAAGCTCCATGATGAAGTTAAAGTATATTTAACTTGAATTATGCTTAAAAATGTCGCGGATGTCAGTTCGTTTGGCTGTACGGTTGTGTTTTTCAGTTAATTACGACGGAAATCGTAACGGACGCGAAAACGACCCAAATTGCGAAACGGATGGTATTTTTGCATTCCCATCACTAAAATACAATATTCTAGTGTTTAAAAAAAAATTTGGCTGTCTGGATATGGTCAGAATGCAATATATACACGTGTTTGCATACTTTCGCAGTTTTGACGCTTTTAGCCCCTGTGATCAAATAAGCGTATTTTCGCATACCGAACCCCTCAAAACTTATTTTAAAGCTATGTTAAGGGTATTTAAGGTATGTTTAGCTTATGATCTTGTTCCAGAGTGTACATTGCTATACAAATCGGCAGACTTTTGCAGTTTGTCGCAAATAGTCTGTGATCGAATAAACTTGTTTTTGCCATACCAAACCCTTCAAAACTTATTTCTAAGTTATTTAAAGGTTATTTAAGGTACGTTAAGTTTATGTCACTATTCTGGAGTGTATGACGCAATAAACTGATTACGTTTACGTAACAGTTTGCGTATAACTTCCAAAAAAGTTTCTTGAGAGTTCGTTATCATACGAAATTTGATATGTGTACTTGTCATATGTAATTGTACAAATCCCGAGAATGAAACACAAGATTTCATTGGATTCATATATGTATGATGGTCGTAGAGGCACAAATGTCACAGTTTCCCCTACTTTAGGAAATTTCGTCCCGAAATTTAATTTAGAGGAAACTTCTGAAAACAGATGTGGATGTTTCGCTTTCCAATGAATCCTCCGTTCCCTAAGTAAAACTCTGGGCCACGTCTGGATTTCCAGCGAAATTTGTTATTCGTACTCGTCTGTTGTTTATAGGGAATAGTTCAGATATGAAGATTTAAACTCCATTCCAATAGGTTTGTGTATGATTGTACCGAACCTCAAGAGTGACATGTAATTGTCAAAACGATGTCCTTGTTGTAGTAAAATATGAAGAGCGTGTGAATTCGACAAGGAGTTAGAGTTTCAAACAACGTATAGATAGAATGTTTCCTATGAAGACTATTAATAGAAACTTCTGTGTGCTCGAAATCGAAGTCAAAGAGTATAACATAAAACAACATTGGTCAAGGTCCAGAACTTCTAGTAACTTAAATAATGTTAAGCTTGAAATGTAATAAGGAATACTTATATATAGGAAGTACCATCGGCGTATCCACCATGCCCTTATTATATTGTTCCCGTTTGGTTATTCTTATCACTATAGGTTCTTACACATGACAAAACTTGTTGTGGTTTCTGTGCACTGAATTCCATAATTATGTATGAAACCATAATTACGTAATTCCTTGCACAGTCCACACAGTTCATTTTATAATGTGTAGGGAAAAAAATCAAATGAATAATCCTGTGATGACTTGACTAGACTACCATATAGTCTCTTTAACTAGATTAACGAATGATCTCTTTAAATAGACCCCCAAAGAGTCTCTTCAACTAGATCACCAAAGGATCTCTTTAACTAGATCGACGAATGATCTCTTTAACTAGATCAACACATGATCTCTTTAACTAGATCGACGAATGACCTCTTTAACTAGACCACCGGAGGGTCTCTTTAACTAGATCAACACATGATCTCTTTAACTTGACCACCAAAGGGTCTTGTTAACTATATCAACGAATGATATATTTAACTAGATCAACACATCATCTCTTTAACTAGACCACCAAAGGGTCTCTTCAACTACATCAACGAATGATGTCTTTAACTTTGGAATAGTACTTTACAATCCAAGGGTCTTAACTATTACATAGAAGCCCATTAAGGATTTAAGATAGTACTTTTGGATATCCTTCTAAGAATCCATCATATGAAGGTATGGAAGATTCTACAAGGATTTGGATATCAAGCATTTAGATTCACACATAAAAGATAAACACATAATCACATAATCACATAATTGTAAACTTGGTCATCAACTTGTTATCGATTTGTACACTTGCATTTTAAGTACACTAGGAATCCAATCAATGGACTTCAATTAGTACTTTAAACATCTTCAAGAATCTAACTATGAAGATAGGAAGATCTTATAAGGATTTTGGAATTCATGTAGCGAAAAATTGTTTCAAAACGTTGTACTAGGTATGCTAAGTCACCATACGAAGTATAGTGTTTATGAAATCAAGGTGCTAGATATGCTAAGTCAACATATGAAGCAAATAGGTGCCCCATCATTTTCCTATAACGAAATCCCCGAAACAAGCGGGAGTGGAACTAACGAGGAAATCCCTATGCCTGAACCCGATCGATCCTCTTTTCTAGACGACCTAAAGCCTATAGGCGAAATAGAAAAAAAAGATCATCCAGAAACTCCAAGAGATAGAATCTTTCATGAAGGCACAAAATTCATCAAAGATTCCATCCTATGGAGAACCGATGGAGGAAAAAATAGGCGCACAAGACAATACCGAGGTCAACCAAACCTCTACTATAGATGACCGCGAAAACGAAAGCGATAGTCATCCATGTATCGATAGTCATCCCTGTATCGATTTATTTTCTATTTTTATCTTTTTGTTAGCTTAAAAATCTTTTCTCAAAAATTGGTTCGATTCGATGTTAACGATAAGCCGGTAGTAAAAGCTCTTGTGTCCTTGGATGACCTCGGTATCTTGCCATCGCTATACTACATCCGCGATGGGTATAGTTGCCCTAGCGTGTGTGTAGAGTGATAGTAGAATATCATGTTTTAAAAATTTAAAATTTGATATCGGCGAGTAAAAAGAGCTAAAAATAACTAAAAAATGTATACACCCGCACGCACGTCAAGTTTTTGGCGCCGTTGCCGGGGACACAAGAATTTCAGGAAAGCTTAAAATTAACGGCCTAATCCTTTTCTTCCTTTTCTTTTAGGTTTTTATTCTTTTTCCTTTATTTTTTTTCTCTTTCTGCAGGTTTGACGCGGGGTCGTGCCGCTCCAACACGGGGCCGTGTCAACTCTCCAGAGCCTTAAAACTATTTTCTCCCAGATACAGAGTGCACGGGGCCGTGCCAATCTTTCTGTTTATAAGAAAATAGTGGCCGCCTGATCCTGACGGTATATATATATATATATATATATATATGGATTTCGTTGACTATTTCTACCCCCGCCACTCTTATGGGTTATGGTGCGAATTTTGTGGGGAGGATCATGAAGAAACAGAATGTGGCGTTCTAAACTTCACTCCCACTATTTAGCCCCATCGTTTTCCTGGAACGAAATCCCTGAAACAAGCGGGAGTGGAACTAACGAGGAAATCCCTACGCCTGAACCCGATCGATCCTCTTTTCTAGACGACCTAGAGCCTATAGGCGAAATAGAAAAAAGGATCATCCAGAAACTCCAAGAGATAGAATCTTACTTGAAGGCACAAAATTCATCAAAGATTCCATCTGATGGAGAACCGATGGAGGAAAAAATAGGCGCACAAGACAACACTGAGGTCAACCAAACCTCTACTATAGACGACCGTGAAAATGAAAGCGATAGTCATCCCTGTATCGATTTAGCCATGATCCTCCCCATAAAAATGCAAGATATACTAAGTCAACATATGAAGAAAATAGGATCCTTAAAATCAATGTGCTAGGCATGCTAAGTCAACATACGAATAGAGTGTTCTTGAAAATCGTGTACTACGTATGCTAAGTCAACATACGAGTAGAATGTCCTTGAAAACTATGCATGGGATCTTTGAAATATGATTTTGAAACCTTATGTAATGTTTTTGAAATCATGTACTAGGTATACTAGGTAAATATGTTCATAAAATGTTTTAAAACTATGTGAAATGCCTTTGGAATCATGTATGAGGTTTTTGAAAACATGTATAATGTTTTTGAAATTATGCACTTGGTATATTAGGTAAATATACTATGTTAAAATGTTTTTAAACCATATGAAATGTTTTTGAAATCATGAATGGTGTTTTGAAATCATATACTATGTATATTGTCATGAAAACCAGAATGTAATGATATGTACATAGACATATCACATAAGACCAATTAAGGACTTATGAAAAGTACCCTTAGATATCCAAGCAAGGATTTAAAGTGGTACTATGAGTATTTGTCCAGAGTTTGTAACTTGTACCTTGTACTTTGTTTCTTAGAAGAAACGAATACTTAGGATTTTCGTGGAGATCACGAGCGATCACAAAAATGAAAGAACTACGAGAGTAGTTTGTCTTACAAGGAACATGATTCCTTGGTATCGGTATCGTAGGGGTATGCCATATATACACGTGTTCATATTGACTTTGTAAATAAAATGGAAACGACCAAATATATTTATAGAATAACCAAAGTGTTTCAAAATACACAGAAAAACACAAAAGTTTAAGTGCTTGTTCAGACATTAGCACAAGCCTTGATATTGCCAGTGTTAATCTTGTGCCCATTCGTTGAGTTGTCATTTGCCAACCAAGTCAATTGAAGGGGTTAGGATAACCACAATTGAAGCAGGTTCCATGTGGGTAGTTAGGACAAACATGTATCGCATAAGGAGTCGTGATAAATTGAGTAGGAACTGCCACAACTTCGTTTGGCGTAGCGGCTAAACGACAGACTTTTGCTGTATGACCAAAACGTCCACAGTTTGAGCATTTTTGGCATTGAACACTGGCATGGTGATGAAGGTTACGTTGATTGCACAGAGGAGCTTTTCCTCTGTATGGTTTCTTAGCTGGTGGTGATGCCACCTGGCTAGGTCCCACTTGGTTAAGCGGAAATGGAGCAATCGTTGTAAGATTCTTTGAAGCTTTTCGCTTCTTTGATTTTCTTGAAGGCTTGGCTTTTGCCTTCTTAGGAGCCTCTTGAGTAGTTTCATCATTGAGATGAGACATGGCGACAGCAAACTCAATGGTCCCACAGAGAGTAATGCTTAGTTGTTGAGCGATAGTAACAGCCAGTTCAGACTTTTGAGTATCGCTGTGATGAGGAGGCATTCTAAAGATAGTGGAAGATATGAGGGAAAACAAGTGAGATGTTATTGGATATTCAAAGCTGAACGTTAAAAATATCGACGAAACATGAGGAGCGTGACCATTTGTTCGTTAACTAAAACAAACAAACGACACTGTGACTAATCAAAGTAAGTGGGTCTTTATAATGTATCTCGAAGATATGCTTTAGCCTATAGGTGGACACTCACCCCGAGAATTCCCAGGTAAGAGTGACTGGTCCGATGATATAGATTTGTATGAACAATCTAGCCTTAGATAGAAAACTCAGGATACAGGCACCCACCCTTCCGGATTGCACATGTTCACATTTAAAGCCCAAACTTTGACGAGATTTTGAAAACAGCAAAGGCTTAAAAGCCTAATTAGATGATTTCTTGTGAAGTTTTGGAAAAATTTTGACTCGAGAGAATGAAATGTGTTTTGTTTTTGTTAATCACCTAAGGATAGGTGATTGGTATTGTATTAAGAATCTAAACGCAAGTAAACTTGCGTTAGGGTCCTAGGAAGGTTATAGACTAGGTCAAGAGCATTACTAATAACCTAATTCCGTATAACCATGAGCTCTGATACCAACTCTTCTGCCACACCCAGACCGCGTAATACAACAAACCGTGGCGGAAACATCAGGGAGTGTCGTAACAGAATCATTGTTTCACAACACGTGGAAATTGAAGTTTTGTTTTATTTCATTAATAGTCATGTTTTTTATACAAACCAAATAAGTACAACAATTATCTTTCAAAATTTAAGACACTAAGGCCCGCGTCCATCCTATGCGTAGCAAGCAATCAACAATCATCACATAGTAGAACTTGAAACATATGTGAAAACAGTCAGCATAAAAATGTCGGCGAGTAAATAGGTTTTGTATGTCAAATTCACGGCTTTGAATCCATATTGCAATACCTCATCCAACTACAAGAGTTTTCGAGTATGTATCTTGAAATCAAAAGTGTTTGATATTGCAATATGTCTTATCAACTTTACAAGTTGATATAAGTAAAACCAAAACCATTGTAGCCATGAATCTTCACTGAAAACATTTGTCTTTGTAAAAACCAAGTAGTAAATTGTCTTTGAAAGTAAACATTGTATGGTTTATATCTTTAAGTAAACCTCGTTGCGTATTATCGTTTGAAAACATTCGTCCAAAATCGTTCAAAGAGTTTCAATCGTTCAAATCGTTCAAAATCGTCCGTGTTATAAACCATCGTTCAATCGTCCGTGTATTAATTGTGAAATACAACTTTTGGTCGTTCTTTAAAGAATACATTCAAACCTGTGTGACTTGATATACCACCCATGGGGTATCTTTAATAGGCCCTGAAAGACCTCTTTAACAAGACTAACAAACCAACACATGATTTGTTAATCAG